>JBBHDX010000612.1:600000-949551 GCA_039519145.1 Kokia cookei
AGACCTTTCTGAATAGGAAGCAACCTATCAATATCCTCCAGCAAAATCTTCTGATCTTCTTCAGATAGAGGAGCCCCTGATGCCACAGGTGCAAGACAGGCACTAGAGTTAGAATCATTGGCACCCTGACGACGGTACAAACCAGGTAGGTACCTTTTTGCATAAAAAGTAAGTGAGTCAGCAATTATCTCCTGTCTGATACCACGAGACTCCATTACTGAAATCAATCTCTTATAGAGAGGTAAACTTAAATTCGATGCATCCTCAAACCACCAATCTGAACTAGTATTTTTCAGTTTAGCCCCTGTGCTTATCCCATTCCACAACACACTTCCACCAGGACTCTGCATAGGACCACCATGTTCCACCATGGGCCAACCAAATAGGTTGGGGTCAGTAGATGCCTTCATGGCTAATGATTCAATGCACCTTCTTGTAATATTCAGTTCATCAGCATAAGAGATAATATCATCGCAGGTTTGAAGTGCTCTTAGAGAGTCTTTCCAATTCCTGAGGACTACTTGATTAAGAAAGGTTTCAGTCTGCACAATAAGATTGCCTTCTCCATATTCCTCAGTCATTTCTAGATGCTCAGCAGCACATCGAAGGTACACAACATTTGAGGCAGTGAGTTCAAGTTTCACTCCATAGCAGAACTTTGCCACAAGTTCAAAAGTTTTGGCCCCTCCAGGAATGTCAGGGAGGCTTATGGAACATTTTTCTTCTTCATCAGATGCTTCTGCGATTAGTCTTTCCATAACCCCACTTCTAGAGAGTAAAGGGAACTGCACCAAATGATGGTTAAGGAGAGTAAGAACTTAATGATGTACAGTTATTTGATAATAGACACTTCATTTTACCAAGCATGCCACAATGAGTACAATTTCATGCAAGGGACATTGCCGCTCATCTCATGAAAACCAATAGAGGTCTTAGAAGCATGTATGGGGCATGGGAAAGTTGCACTTTGCAGAAACCAGTATAAACATATAAATTCAGTTAATTTCTATCACGGGGCTAATCAGAATGAATTCTATCTATGATGAAGAAAAAATACCTTGTGAAGATGAAAGGACATTTCTCCAACTTCAACAACAACATCACTGGGAAGTCCAGTTGTGCAGAACCTACATAATATAACATGCATGTTAAGCTCAATGCAAAGAGAAATATAATAATACATTCTTAGAGAGATGGAGGATGCTTAGGATTAAACTAAAGAAACTCGTTTCCATAATATAAAATATTTTTGTTATAAAAAAGTTGTCATTCATCCTAAATATCATATAATAATACAAAATGGTTCCATCTATTATATACACAAGACACTAATAACCAATCTTAATGGGCACTGCTGCATCAACTCTCAAGCCGTATCTTTCTCATCCAAATATTAGGATACTGCATATGCAAACCCAAATATAAGAAAGAATACCACATTCTCAATGAGCTTTCATGATGGAAAAAGGAATTAAGATATTGAAAACAGACATGATATTAAACTGGGCTTTTATGAAGGAAAATGAAAGTGAATCATATTATCTTACCTTAGTACTATTAACCTAAACATGATATTAAAATCGCCTAACCAAGTAGTCATCCCCAGTCAGCAGTCACTTATTCTATCATAGTTCGCAAAATGCATAATGTAACACTCTACAAGTAAGCATAAGAAATATAAACAAAATGGATATGATCAAGGTTTAATGTAGGTATCAAAATCTCCTATCACAAGGGCATCTCCCTTTCTGTTGATTGTTTAACTAGTACTTTCACATCACAACCTCAATCATAGCTTCTGTATATTAAAGTGCTTAAGATTCAAAGCGTAGCTAGCTTTCTACCAAAGAGTTTATAAAAATGACAAGACTGGTCAACTAGGTTATATATGCAAATGAGTTGAAAAGATATTGTTCGTGGGTTACATGTTTGTAGATGACAAATAAGCTACTCACCTTCTGTAAATAGAAGCATTAATCAATTGCAGTTACTTCAACTTCAACCAAAAAACAGAAAAGAACAATGACATAATACAAGTCTATTTACCTAATACTAGTTTCACAAAGTTTATTTGAGTATACAACACTTTAACAGTTTTACAGCAACCGAATGAATTACAAAGAAATTAACTGATTGTAGTATGAAAACTTGAGTTTCAGACTAGGAATATGAAACACAAAACGGAGGAACAAAAGCAACATAAGTATGGGTGAGCTTTCCTTATCAAGCAAAACTAGTTTGGTCGCTCAAATCCACAACCAAAACATGCCATATTTGTACGTCTCTTGATCCATATACATTCAAATTCAAACGTTAAAGCATCTCCAAAAACTTGAACCAAAACCAAAAGCTAAAATGACAGAAAAAAGCACAATTGACACAGATCACAAGAATAAACGAAGCAAAGCAAAGCAACATCTTACAATAGTCAATGACAGAACAAATATAGGCAGAAGGAGATGGAGATGTAATATAATTGCAGAGATGAGGTGCATACCAAGCCTGTCCTTGCCTTTGGAACGCATCGGTTTTGGATCCAAGTTTCATGCAAGCCATTTTCTGGCAGTGGAAACGGAAACAGCTTTAGCAGCAGAACTCCAAACACGTCTGCTCCAGAATCCAAAAGACAAAAACTTTAACCCTGCATAAAAATGGGAAACTCGAGGGAACCCCTTAGTTTATGGCAATATACCAGAAGTGGCCTAAAAACAAAGGCTCTTTCTAAATCTAAAACGAAAACCCCTGTTTTACTTTAACCCTCGCACAAAAAACACGCACCAAGCTGAAGTGCTCAACCCAGCTCTTTCTCACAAGGACAGACCTTGAAAATTAACCCAAATGTAGCTTCTTCTTTAACATGTAAATCACAAAAAAGGGAAATTGCTAGAAATCCATCACCAGATTCATTACACGTACCCCATTTGAGAAGAAGAAGAAGAAAAAAAAACCACCAAACCCACTTCAAAAACACCTTCAAATCCCTGCCTAAAACCAGAGAATCCCCTAATCAGACACCAATTTGATGTTAGCCTTTTTGGTCAACACCTCCCAAAAGAAACAAAAACCCACCAACCCAAAATGAATAATAGAATTCCCTGAAAACACTCACCAAGAAAACTCAAAAGTTTGAAAACAAAGGAACAAAAAAAAATAAGAAAAAAAACCTACTCAATGCCCTTCGGAATACATAAAAGCAGAAAAGAGGACCTCTGTGAGTTACTGTTTTTTGAGTGTCTTCTTTATCGGTTATACCCCAAGGAGATGATAATAATTCATTGCCTTTGATGCTTTTCAAAGCCATAATGATGATTATGTTACTATATACGGGGACGTAACCAGGATCCCACACCAATACCCAACATTACTTTTATTTTTTACTTAAATTTTATAAACATTATCATATTAATTTATCAATTTGAATGTAAATATTTTCACTTTGTTTTAATTTTTGTGTAATATATAAGCATTTTTTTTTAATTTAGTGGTTAAAAAATAATTACTGAATTTATGATATCTTTTATTTTGTTACATTAATTAGGAAGAAATTTATTTATAAATTATTTACATAGTTTTTTTTAAGTGATAAATTATTTACATAGTTAAATAGTGTATTAATTTTATATTTAGATTTCAAGTAAGCCACTATATGTAGTTTTTTAATTAAATTATTTGTGGATAAATTACAAAAAATAGTCTATCATACAACAAAATAATTTTATTACTTGTTAAAAAAATTTACTAAATTAATGTCAAAAATTAAAAAATTCATTAAAATGATGAAAATAATAATAATTTTAAGAGTGTACGTATAAATTTAATAAATGGTAATGCGCAGTGAAAAAGTCAAGAGGGATCACTGAAACACTGCCTGCGTACAAAACAAAAGAAGATAATGAAAGACCTTTGAAAAGCTCGACGACATATGAGGGTATTAATGGCCGCTCAAAAACCAAACTCCTTCTCACCAAAAAAAAAAAAAACAAAACAAACTCCTTCGGCCCGCATGCATCCACATGGGTCCTTTGCCTTTCTCTTACAACACACTCTTTGTTTTTCTCAATCTTTGAGCTAATCTTTGATTTTTTTTTAATTTGAAGAATGATTTTTTCTTATTTATTTAAAAATATTAGTAAATTGATTATTTTAAAAAAAATTATAGTAATTTAATATCAGGTTATTTTTGAAAGTCAATAATTAAGATTAATAAGTCACGGTGTTAATGTTTTTTATTAATTGTAAACATTTTTACAATCGATGAAAAATATTATCATTGTGATTAATTGTCACGAGTTGTTTATTTTTAAAATTGAAAGAGATTATAAATTACTATGATTTTTTTTAGAGTACAAATTTACTTAATATCAAAATTAAGAAGGAAGAAAGAGTTTTTTTTTTTTACCAAAAATGTTTATTAAAATTATTTTTATTTGAGCCCTAACATTTGGGTGTTTATCCCATACTCACAACGTAGACTCGAGTCACAAGAATTACTTGAATAAAAAATAACTTTGATAAAAAGAAAGATTTTTTTAATAATCTATTTATGTACTTGAATGTATTTAGCCTTTTTAAAACAAGTTTTTTTTAATTTTAATTTTTAAAATTTCTAAAATTATACTTTAAATCTCCAAACAAAATTCGTGACTTTACCTCTATTTGAATGCAACTTGAAATTTAATCTAAATTTTTTTTATTATTTTATTTAAAAAATTTAATCGTATAATTAACTTTGTCAAAATTTATTATCAATACACCTATAAAATCATACCAACATTATAACTCAATGGCCATATTTGATAGTATGCAAATTTTGAAAAAAATAAAATACTAACAACATAATTAATTAGACTAGAATTTTTATATAAAAAAATAAGAGATTAATTTTTTATTTTTTTAAAGTACAAAGGCTAAACTCAAACTTCATAAAAATAGAAGGACTGCCAATTAATTTTGACCTATTTTGTTCAATGTTTCTTTTTTTTTTTAATGAATAGAACCTAACTAATATCTACCTAAAAAATATATTAAGAAAACATTGCTAGCAGAAACTTCTATTTTTAATTTACCACTATAAATAAATATAAGAAAAAAAAATTAAGTTTGAATAACAACAAATGGCACCATAAAATATTAGACAATTTGGGTTTATATAATTTACTATTAATTTTGAAAAATAAATTAAGTTGGTTTGTGAGCTTTGATGATGACTTTTTTGTTTAAATTTTGTCCAGCTTGGCCATGTGGATCACTTAATTGTCTTTTACATTAACATTAAAGTTATAATTTATAAACGCCCTTTATTAATCCAGTCAACACACATAATTTAGAAGTGATTTTTTTTCAAAATAATTAAATAAAAAATGGATAATAATTTTGAGAATCTTTTTATTTCTGAAAAAAAGAAAATGCTACATTACAATATAGTTTGGTTGTGATTGCAACGTAAGAGTATGACCTAATTTAGATACGGCATTATTTATATAAAAACATAATAAATTGATTTAAAAAATAATATGAACAGTTGATTAAGTCTTAACTCGATCGACATAGTATTATTGTCAGTACAGGAGGATATGGATTCGAGTATGCTGAATCGCATTATCCTCTTATTTAAAAGTTAGGGAGGAATTATGGGTAAATTTTACGTGTTGTATAAAAAACAAATATGATAAGAACCTATAATAAAATTAAGGTTTAATGATAAATTTGGCCGCTAATATTTACATGTTTTGTCAAAATGGTTTTATTTGTATTTTTGAGTCTTTTTTTGTCATCAACCTTTGTTCCTTTTTTTTTCTTTTTTTTTTCCCTAACAGATTTAATAAATAAAATCAATGTTTCAATCTTTATTTTCTTTCAAAAAGTTTCAGTCTTTCATACATTTGTTTACCGAAAAGTTTTTCTATTGAGTTAATTTTTTTTACATAAATTACATTTATTTCTTTAAATTAAGAATTATTTTTTTTAAATTTAATGTATTATTTATTTATTTTGTTATTTTTTCACCTGTAATTATCTTATTGGGTTATCTAAGTAATAAATTACATCTCATTAAAAATATACCACATCATCCTTGTTAACTTTTTTAATAATATTTTTATTAAATCTATTCAAAAAAGCATAAAAATTGGTTCTGCAATTTGAAAAGGCTCTAAAATATAATATAATATCGATTTGTAGTATAATTTATGTTTAATTCATCTATCAAGTTGTAACCATACTCATATACATCAACTTAGTTAAAAATCTAATTAAAAACTAAACATGAGGAATAACTTGTTTACAAAGGATTTGTACTAAAATAAGTTCCTAAGAATGAGCAAACAAGTGCTCTCAATCTCTCTTCCCATTGGCATAACAAACATTATCTTAAAGAGGCATATATTGACTTGTCAAATCTTCGATTATGACTTTTATTCTCCTTGAATTTAGTTCAAGAGAAGAGGAGAGACTGTATGAAACTGTAATTTCACGTCATTCTTATCTCTTATCAACATAGGAATGACAAATTATATTTTTTTTTTCTGATTTTTAACATTTTTAATTGGATTTGTCATGATGAAAACCGTGTACACATATACTCATGCCACGAATAACTCCAAAATCAAAAGAATTTGCAATAGAAATTTTATGAATTGGTTTTTAGTTTAAATTTATTATAGGTTTAAGTTTTATCATATTTGAGTTCTATCTAAATCGAATATATTTTGATTATCAATTTGATTGTGTTTTGTAATATCAATTTTAGTTGTAATTAATCAAATTTATTAATTAAAATTGTAACTATGATTGCATTTGTAACCTTTTAAATATATGAATTACGAATATAAATAAATAAAATAAAATAAAAGTAATTTTTGCATCTTTAATTTAAGGGGATAAATATTAAAACTATACATGAATTATGATTTAATGTGTAATTGTAAACATGAACTTTAACTTTGTGTGATTTTATATATAAAATTTTGATTTGATCCAATTCTTGTAAATTATTAACACAATAATTTATACAACATCATTTTATGTTTATTTTTTAATGAATTTTATGTTTATATATTACGTGCATAAATAATTATATTTATCCAATATAAAAATAAATTGATGTATTTGTTTCTTTAAATGTATATGATTAAATAAAAAAAATTAAAATTTCAGGTATACATTTGAATCAAAATTAAAGTTTTACGTGTATAATTACATCAAATTAAATTTTATGTATATAATTACACATTAAATTAAAATTCATATATAAATTTAAATTTATCCCTTAATTTAAGGTACTCCCAAAATTTTATTTAATCGGTGAACCAAATGTTCCAAACGTGGTCCCTAAATAATGAGAACTAAACGATCAAAAAACTTATAGCTAAAAGGTCCCCATATATATGCTTTAATGGCCTAACCAACTCATAAGGGGATGTTTGTGAATTTCACTTTCACATCCTTAATCATTATTATTATTTTCGAAAGCAACATCCTTTATTAATTAACCATAAAAAGTTATTTTTGCCTTTTTTTATATGAAATCAATCTCATTTTTTCACGATGAAATTATAATTAGTAGTTATTAATTTTTTTTTTGGTAAATTACAAAGGAGGGTGAAGTCCTAATAGTAACGCGACTGGCACGACTTGAATCCAAATCACACCTGGGACAATGAACACATTTGACTGGCACGACTCGAACTCAAATCACACCTAAGGCAATAAACACATTTGACCATTAGGCCAACACACGGAGTTTGTAGCTACTAATTATTGTTTATATTTGTTGACACGCAATGTGATTATGGGGAATGGAGGCGACGGTTTACACAAAGAGAGATGCTAACGTAATTTTTGTGACTTTAGCGTACCAAAATTAGGGTGAATAAATTTGATTGTTTCGTTTCGTAAAACTATGGTAACCAATTAATTTAATTTTTGCTTTGAACTTAAATTATTTAATTATAATCAATTAAGTAATAATTCAAAGAAATTAAATCAATCAATAAGTAATCTCTTGTCTTATGCGAGAAAATGCATTTAGTAATATTAGTGATACATGCAATCTATTTTTTTTTATCTGTCATTTTCATTCAATCAATGTATTGACTCTATGCAATCCGTAAAGGGTTATGTTGAGCTAGGAAAGAGACAAATTAGGCATATATAATTAAAACTCAAATAATTTGTAATTAAATTTTGATTCTTCTTCTTTTAATTACAACATTATTTAGACATGGAGTCAATCCACTAAAAGTGTCATGACTAAACTCTCTCTTATATGTATCACTACGAAAGCAACTTAATTCATTATTGTCCAATGACCTTGTCATAAGTGTATTTGTAATAGCCCATGTTAAGTATGACTCATATTTTAAGTCAATTTTGAGAAATAATATTTCAATTAAGCTTTGTTTATTTGTTTCAATCAAACTTTTATTAGTCTAGATTATTTTATTATTGTTTGACCTAGAAATTTAGCCTATAAATAGGCTATTTTACAACCTTAAAAAACGCACACATTAGAGTTTAGAACTCATAACACTTTTGGAGAATTTAATGTTTACATTTTGAGGGTTATTTGTTTTCGAGTTTTCGGAGTTTAGTTTTTGTCTCCATCTTTTGTACTCTACATTCTTTTGCTATTATAGTAAAATTATTGTTGCTTTTATCTTCTTCAAAGGAGTTTTTTCATGTTAAATTTGTGTGTTCAATTTCTCAATTTATTCCGCTTTTTTTTATTTGTTCGTTGCTTAATTAGATTGATCCATAACAACACATTTTCTAATAATGTCAAAAATAGTGGTTTCAGGATTACAAATCCAATGAGTGAGTCTGTAAATATTATTAATTAATATTTACGAGTCAAATATAGTATTATATAGAATTTTGATATGATAATTTTTACTATTTGAATGAATAGTTAAGTACAAGTGGTTTGTCCCTACATTTAGAAAACAAGGTATCGGGACCTCATTTCTATAAACTGAGCTCGTAAATAATTTTATTAAATATTTACAAAGTTGTTATATAGGTGTATGGAAACAATTTTTTTTTTCATCTTTCATCTTTCATCTTCAACTTTTGAAACCGAGACACCATGGATGAAAAATCAAAAGCTTCGGTCATCTTTTCTACTTTGCATGGTAAGCCATTTTCACCTATTTCTTATAATTTTATGTTTTTGAGATTGTTGCAATTAGGTCCAACTAACCCATATCTCCGTTTTCAAAATTGTTAAAGTTTGTTAAAATTACTATTGATGATTTTTGGATATTCTTGATATTAAATGGAAGATTTTGAAGCGTGATGATGGATTTGAACTAAATTGTAAAGTAATTTCGGTTAGTTTTGAGCTTAGGGACTAAATTGTTAAATTGTTAGATTTGACATGGTTTTCTTGTAAAAATTCGGAATTAGAGGGATTTTTTGGATATGTAAATGAATTTGGTTTAATGGGCATATGGATTAATTTTGAAAATAATATTGTTTCGGTTTTAAGGATTAAATTGAACAATTACAAATTTAAGACAATTCTGAAAATGTCAATAAAGAAGTCATATGCATTAAATTGGATTTTATAATGTATTTGAGACTGATAATTGAAATAAAAAATTAATGTATAGATCAAGCATCGATGGATAACTGCAGAAAAGGAAAAATTGATGATTAGTCCCTGATATTGTCATATTTGCAATTTAGCCCTGGTAAGTTCATATGGTTTTATTAGGTATAATTTGTAATATTATATTGATATCTGAGTTGTGGTATGTTAATATATATATATATATGAATTGTTACAAATTGGTACAATGTGAGAAAATGAATTAATTGGATTATAAAATGTTATATGATTACCTGTATCGAGCTCGAATGAACATAGGATAGGATATTATTGGCATGCAAATAGATGATAAATGAGGTTGTACTTCAATTTATTCAATTGGAACAACATGTGAAGGGTCCTATTTGTATCTTCGAAACATCGAAACATGAAAACATCATGAATTTTTTCTAAATCAAGTAGGAGTGCCAACTTATAAGACACTGGTCCAATATATCTTTGGCTCAATCTACATTTGCAATCAAAATGGAATATTTTCTTCCATGGTGATACTTTCAAAAATGTCTTATCTCATATTGCATACTCTATCTCTCTCATTTTGAAGTGAGTGTATAATCTTTGTCTTTTGGATGCCACTCTTAGTCTCTCTAGTTAATCTAACCCAATCCACAGTTTCCTAAATTAGTTTTAACCTAACCATCACAAAATTTTAGCTTCATATGAAACCATTTAAATACTTGATTGAAAATTATTGTTGTAAATAAATTCAATCAATAATAAGTAACGTTCCCAACCATCTTTGGAATAAAAAAATACAGACTCACAACATATATTTTAAAACTTGAATGGTAGGTATCCTTTCACCTTAGCTTCTACCTTAAATAACAGTTAAAGCGTGCTAATAATATATATTGTTTGTTTATTAGTGCTAATAAGACAAAATATATGGAGCAGCTCCAATGTAAGCATGCTATACATAAAATGCATCGGTCTTTCAATATTGTGGCACAGAAAATTATAAAAGAATATTGTTAATTAGTGCATTATAACGACATTTTTTTTTTTAAAGTAATAGTTTATCCAAATATATATATATATACATACGTGTATATATTCCTTGCTTGCCTTTTAGGAAACGAACTTGGAACCTCGAAGCTCCTTGTGCTTAACACCTTGGGAAAATTTCTCGATATAAAATTGTTGATGAATCACGTGACAGTGTTGCATTCGCTTCACGTTTCCATTTCTTTCTTCTTCTTCTTCTTTTTTATTCTCACAGATACAATCGCATATTTTTTGAATTTAAAAATTAAAGTTATTTATTATCATCGTTAAAATTTTTTTATTAGGTTTTTTAATATAATATTTTGAAATTAAAAAATTTAATAATGATGCAATAATAAAAACAATGTCATTTTAAAAAAAAATACTCATTCAAAATTGGGATGATAACTTTTTTTATTAAAATGGTTTTCGTCATCATCTTGGTTGAAATGATTAAAAATATTAACTATTTGAATTAATTAATGACATTTTAAAAGTAGAAGAATCAAATTGTGTAAAAAAATTGAAGTATATAGATTAAATCTTGAGTTTCAGCATAATTTAAGGGTCAAAATTAAAATTTGACCATTGTAAAAAAAATATACAAACCTAAAAGAAACGAGAAGCCACATGCCCATCTTTAAAATTCTTATGGTATTCAAATTATAAATAAACCATGTAATGTTTTAATAAAAAAATAGTGAATTAATCATTTGGATTAATTATTAACAATATAAAAACCTTATGTATAACATAAAAATTAAAAATTAAAAAAATGTCATTATAATAGTCTATGTACAGCATACTCGCCATTAATTATAAATAATATGTACAATACAATGAGATCCATATGATAGTATAACCTAACTATTTATATGGATAGATTATAATATATGCAATATGACATTGCATAATATAATGATATAAATTATAATATCAATAATTGTATAATATTTATTATATAATACGCATACATAAATATTAACAACTTGACATATTATATAGTTATAACATTGGATGCAAAATATATACTGTTATAATATAATATATATTATTTTATATTACATTTCTTAAAATTTATAGCTAAATTAGGTAAACTATCCATAAATTAATATATTATATAAATCATATTTATAATATTGCTACACATTCTATTAACAATACGTATATAACATAGTATTACATAATATCATATAATATGTGTTGAATCAATAAGCGAGAGTTGATGTTTAATTACGAATTCTTGAATTTGTGACAAGTCAAGAGACCATTAGAATCTATAATTAGTAATAAATTATTTCTAACAAACATGTCTAATCTTAATTACAAATTATTAATTGAAGCAATCCACCATTATAAGAGAATGAATTATACAATTCTTATTTTTCTATTAGGATCTGATTTGTTATTTTCCTATTGAAAACAAAAAAAAAAATAACGTGAAATCACAGTTTCGTATAACTATTTCTCCTAGTTCTATTCAAAAGCTTGAATACTCCTACTCACTATCCCAATGAACGACTAACTTCTTAGATCTCATGACCATAAACACAACAAATTAAGAAAATTGATTTGGAAGTTGAGAGTGCTCTTTGGCGGTAGAGAATGGCAGATGTAAACTGACTGTGGAAGGGGACTCTTTGGCTATCATCCGAAAATGTCGGTCATCGGAGGTTGACAACTCTCAGATTGGCCCAATAATTGCAAATATTAAAAGAATGGGTAAGGAGTTTCATGAACTAAGTTTCTCTCATACCTCCAGATTGGGTAACGTGAGAGCTCATACTCTGGCAAAATCAAAGATGGAAGAATGGAAGTAGGTTTACCTGGTGCAGCGTGACTTCTCAGCGTTGAATTTGGGTGGATCGACGATTTGTTTTCCAAATACTTAGACCAATGTGACGATCTTCAGATGAAAAAGTGGAATATGATGGATCACCCCTAGTTTTGGTGAAAAGCCACGGTTTTGCATTGATTAAACATCCTTGGGAAGTGGTTTTAATTTCTGATTGGGTAGATCAAAAGGTGCTTCACACGTGTGTGAAGGATCAGGTTTCTTTGTTTTGTTTTTTTTGCTTTTTCATTTGGGCTTCCTTTTGGTTTTTTTTTTTAAGTTATATTGGTTGGTTTGTATTCTGATCCAAAGTATTTAATAAAATCCAATCTGAATTTATTCAAGAAAATTGATTTGAATTACTAAAATGAAATACTAAAGTAATTAAGTGTTCTCAAATAAAAACTTTCATTCCAAATGTAATTATAGTTTAGATATATATGAGTTTAATATTGTATTTATTCAGTTTTATTATTTATTTTATTCGACTTTTTATATATTTTTAAGAGTTTTATGTCAACAAGAAATGTTAGTTTAAAATTGTTTTTTATTTAAATTAATTAATTCTACTTTTTATATATTTTTAGGAATTTTATGTCAACAAGAAATGTTAGTTTAAAATTGTTTCTTATTTAAATTAATTAATTCTACTTTTTATATATTTTTAGGAGTTTTATGTCAACAAAAAAAATTAGTTTAAAATTGTTTTTATTTAAATTAATTAAGGTTTCAGTAGGGTTGAGAATTTTATTTTAATGTATTTAGCTAGCCTATATAAAAGCCTTTTCATTGTACAAATTTCATCAATTCATTCAGCAATTTATCTTGAATTAATAAAATTCTCTTTGAATTTTTTTCTAATAATCTCTATTGAGTTTTCTTTTAGAAGAGTTTTATCGATATTTTCAAATTGTGAGGATTATTTTCAAGCTTTTTCGTGCTAAGTTTTTTTTTTTTGAGGGAAAATTAGAACAATTTGAAAGAGGTTGTAAATTCATCAGGTTTCAGAAACTCTTTGGGGCTTCTACACACCGCTTTTCATCTCCCATCTATCTTGTTTCATTTCTTCTTCTTTTGTTTTGTTCTTATTTCATTATTTCTAATCTTTAATATGAATTTCTTGTTTTTTAATATGTTTTTTTATTACTTGTTTTAATTGTTGCTTTTTAAATTCTTAGATCTGAGACAAACTTGCGATTTTGTTTCACACACACCGTCGTTATCACATTTCTATACATTATATTTGATCCAATGTGGAATATTATATATGTACTTTGATTTTGTGCGATTTTATACATGAAATTTATGTTTGATTCAATTTTACAAATCATTGACAACATTATCAAATTAGCACAATTTTACGTTGATATATTGCATACACAAACACTTATATTAACCCAATATGAAAATAAATGTAAATATTCATTTATTTAAATGTGCACAATTGAATGAAAATCAAAGTTTCATGTATACATATGAATCACAATTCAAGTTTTATTTATAAAATCGCATAAACCAAAGTTCATTTATGACATTGCACATTGGACCAATTTTTATGTATAAATTTGATATTCATCTCTATCAAAATTATATATGAACTTTGGTTCAATGTGCAATTTGATGTATGAACTTTGGTTTGGTGCAATTATACACATGAAACTTTAATTATAATTCAAATTAGTGGCGAATCTAGAAATTTTTTTAAGAGGGGCCAAGAATTAATTATAAAATTTTGAGAGGTCAAAACATATTTTTATCATTTATTCATTTATAATTTCATGCTTTTTAGGGACTAAAAAGATTTTTTTATTTTTGAGGTCAAAGTGAAATTTCACCATATATTAATTTAGAATTTCAATTTTTATGAGGTGATTGAAATAACAATTTTTTATTTTTTGGGGTCAAAGTACAATTACATCATATATTAATTTATAATTTTATTATTTATGAGGGGATTGAAATAGCAAATTTTCACTTTTGAGGGGCAAGGCCTACCTGCCCTGCCCCTTAAATACACTTGGGTTTAATATATAAATGAAACTTTGATTTTGATTCAACTATACAAAAAATAAATAAATAAACACGCCAGTTTTTTTATATTGAATAAATATGATTATTTGTGTATGCAATATGTTAAAGTAAAATGATGTTATATTGATAATTGTATTTAGGGGAGATTAAGTTTCAGTTTTAACCGAAAAACTCAAAAAAATTTGACCCATTATGTTTTTCAATTTCGATTTAATCGGGTGGGGACAGGTTGGTCAATTTTGACCTCAATTTAATTGGTTAATTTAGTCGTTTATCAATTTCTAACTCTCGTAAAGATACCCAATAACTCTAAATTCAACTCAATAACTTAAAATTGGTTAACTGAAAAAAGATCAAACCAAAGTCGATTTAGTTAGGTTGATTTTTCAACTAAAGTCAATTATGTCGGTTGTTTCATGTTAAAGTTGGTTAAATCGGTTTGAAAAAACCCAATTGAACCGGTCAATTAAATCGATTGCTCTTCCTTTTTATGTTAGTGATTTGTGAAATTGAATCAAAATAAAAATACACAAATCTAAATTAATGTATAATATTATACATTAAACGAAAGTTGAGGAGCAATTTTGGACATTATCCCAATTTTTTTATAGAAAACTCCTATCGTTTCACTTAAACTCTTCTTCTTCAGCAAGTTAAGTGCAGTAGCCGAACAACAGAGAGCTTAGTTTCTGGATTTTTGAAATCCATTTTCCCGCGTTTTCTAGACTACCAAACAGGGGTAAAAGTTGAAAAAAAAAAATCTCTTTTCGATCTTCTAAAATTTAACATTTTCATATCATCAATTCATAATAATTGCCGTTTATTTTCTCTTTCTTCTCGTTATATTCTGTTTGTTTGCTTAGAAAACGAAGGAAAACACAACGAAAAGAAAAAAAAAGGAAGAGTTACTTATCTTGTCCTCTTTAGAAACGCTTAATTTTTTTTCCTCCCTTCACCATTTCGTCTCTTGTAGTTATCTATTTTGAACACGAAAACAAGGGTTTCTTTAAGCACTTGAGTTCTGATTCCCAAGTTACGGATTTTAAGATTTATTTTCTTTCTTGATTCATTTTCTGTATGTACGAATTAAATAGCTGTTCTTTTATGATTTGCAGATGGAGTCTTTATATGCAAAACTTTATGATAAATATGACAAACTCAAGGTATCGCAACTCCTCTTTCCCCTAATTATTTTTAACGATAATCTTAGATTTTACTTTTTCCCCCCTTCCTTTATAGATCTGTCATACAATTTTATAAGTTTGGTTGTCAGTAGAACTGAAGGAAAGAGCGAAATGTTTTTTTTCTTTCTCGTTAAAGTGGAAAAAGATTCAGCTGCTAGGTGTATACGATTTTATCTTAGTTTGATTAAAGTGGAAATTTAGATTCCTTTTCCCCCATCTGGTGAGAAGCAAATGCAGCTTTTATCCATTCTTTTAATTTGATTTTCATTTTCATTTATTTTTCAGAAGAGAAAACTGTCTGAAATGGATGACATACATAAAGATCAAGAAGAGAAATTCGTAAATTATGTTCGTGGTCAGTATATCTTCATGTTATAGTTACTCCTTTTTTTTTTCTCTGTCTTTATGTTTTATGTGAATCTCTAAGTCTTCTCTTTGTTTTTGTTTTTCCTTATTTTTATTTTGTGTACATAATAGAAATACAACAAAATATAAGTATGACTTGATTTTGGCTCTTACAGTAAAGATAAGTTCTTATTTTGGACCTTCCTAGTGAAATGTAAGATAATCTTGAGGTCAATTGTTTAATGACTTGATTGATCTTATATGATAGTGAAAACGATAGAAGAGATGGAGAGAAACTTGTTCTATTTCATCTCTATGGTGAGCCTATATGTATACTCATGTTTACATAGTCTAAAAGAGAAGAGAAATAAAATAAATAAAATAAAATCCTATCCTAGAATTAATCCTAATATAATGAAATAGTGTTTGCCTAAGAATTTGTAACAGATAGTTTCACATAATGAAAAGCTCTAAAATAGGTACAGGATGCTTTCAGGATTGTGATCATCCCTTGCGTGACTATCATCTCATGGAAGGTATAGTTGTGACTTTAGTATCTCCAAATTTGGTTTGTTTGTGACAGTGGAAACTAGCTACAATAGATTCTACATAACCTTGTTCTGATAGTTGAACCAATATTTAAGGCCCATGCTCTAGATGCGAAGAATATATGGCATTCTAATCTTGTGTGTTAAAGCAATAAATTGATTGTTATAAGTTATAACCATGAATATGAGGCCATAGAAGGAACCAAACTGCTTGCTAATGAATTGCATTTGAGTCTATAAATGCTTGTACTTCTAATGATTAAATGAGCCAAACATTAACAGAGGTTCTATCTCACTACCTTGTCAATTTTTCGAGATGTTTTATTACTGGTTAAACAAACTTGAACAATCATTTAGGATAACTTCAAAATGCTTAGTTGTTTGCTTTCTCTTGTTGCAGCTGCAGAGGAGTTGATACAACACTTGAAGAGTGAAAATGACAAGTTAAATGCTGAAGTTAATGAGTTGAGAAGTGAAGTGGCCTCTATAATGTAAGTAATTTTAGTTTTCATTTTTGGCTTCTACATGTTAGGATGCCAGTGTCTACTTCCTTGAAATTTTGCACGGATGTAATATTGTAGGTCTAGCAAGGACAAGCAATGTGTAGAATACCAAAAGCTTTTGATTGAAGAGAGTCAGAAGTGTAAGTATTGATGAGTTATTTGTATCTGTTTTCTCATTTGAGGTAAAACTAATGATGTTTTATTCAGCAATAGGATTCTTATATATACACATTGTTTCTCTAAATAATAAGAATTAAGAAATGAAATTAATTAATTAATTAATAAATACATGAAATCAGGAAGGAAATCGGAGAATAAATTAGAGGATTGAACTCCTAAAAATACTCCTAAACTATTGTCTTAGAATATTTCTTAATAGCATGTTTTCACACTCCCCCTCAAGCTGGTGAATAGATATTCTCAAAACTTTGATGCAAACTTCTCAAAACTTGAGATACTTAATCCCTTTGTAAGAATATTAGCAACTTGGCGTTGGGTAGACACATAAGATGTACAAATCAAATCACTTTTCTGTTTCTCCTTGATGAATTGCTTGTCAATCTCAAAGTTGGTTCAATCATGTTGCACTGATTATGAGTTATACTAATTGCAAATTTATTAGAGTTTCATTGGACCATCCATCTTAATCTTTAAGTCATCTATGATGATATTTAGCAATATCAGCTCATACACACCATGAGCAATTGCTTGGAATTCAACTTCTGCATTTGAGGGAGCCATCACATTTTGCTTCTTACTTTTTTAAGTCATGAGATTTCCACTGAGAAAGGTGCAACATCAATCCCAAGGAAATATTTTAGTCTCTCTATTGCTTTAATCGCAGACTCCTTAGCTAACCGTTGGCTTAGAGCCTGTTGCTCTTTATTATCACTTCTAGACACAATCATGTCATCAACATACACTAAGCGAATTGTAACTCCTCACAAAGAAGAGTGTTTGATGAAAAATGTGTGATCTCCTTGACTTTGTTTGCTACCCATTGCTAACATAACTCTCACAAGTCACTCAAACCTTGTTTGTGGTGATTGCTTAAGGCCATACAATGCATTTTTGAGCTTACACATTATATGAGTAACCACGCATTCTTTTCATACCTTGGTGGAATTTGCATATAAATTTCCTCTTCAAATTCTCCAGGCGAGAAAGCTTTTCTGACATCAAATTGCAATTCCTGACCAAAAATGGCTATTAGTGGTAGTAGTATTCTAAAGGTATTCATCTTTGCAATAGGAGCAAATGTTTCCTAATAATCGATATTGTAGGTTTGGTATAAGATTTTGTAGTGAATTTTGCCTTATATCTTTTAGTTGATCTGTCACTCTATACTTCACAGTGTACACCCATGTAACCTATTGGCTTTTAAACTGTTGGTAACTTCACAAGCTTCTAAGTTTTATACTTTTCTAATGTCTCCATTTCTACACTCATAGCTTGTTTCTTCTCTTCCATGCACAAAGCCTTAGATATGGTTGTGGGGATTGTGATAGAGTTTAGTTTGCAAGGAAGGCTTTATGTGATGATGAAAGGTTCTCAAATAACAAATAATGTGCAAGGGTTATATAAGGGCTGTTTTATACATTTCTTAGTTCTTTGTCAAATCTTGCATCACTAGGAGTATAATCAATTATGGGAGTAGGATCATGTGAGGTTGTCTTAGGATTAGGATTAGGATTAGGATCAGGATCAGGATTGAGCATAGGTTAAGGTAAGGGGTGGACTACAAGTTTAGGGTTGGAATGGGATGGACTGGATGAACTCAAAGGAACTGATAAGGAATCCTCAAAGAAACTATCAGTGGTTCAATTTGATGTGCGGATGGGAGTATTTAAGTTGTGTATATACCTATATGACAATAGATTGCGGATATCCTTACAAGTCATCCTGAGAGCCCAATTTGATGTGCATTTGTTCTAGTTGGGAATGGTTGGCATATATTCTCTAGCTTGAGGTGGAGTGTGTAAATTTGGGATTATGGAAATCTGGATGTGGAAATCTGGGATTGTGGTCGGGATTCTTATTCGTAGAATCTTGGATTTGATGGACTAAATTATAGGAGATTATTTACAGCTAATTTGATTCTTTAGGAGAGCTTTTGGGTGAGATCTTCTTTCTTGTTATAGTTTAATGCTTTGTGTATATCAGGCTGGTTAATCAGGCGTAAAATTCAAAATATTAAGAAAATTTCATCATTAAATTCTTCTTTAGAATTCTAGATGAATTCTTCATAATTTTCTTAAAATTCTAGAATACGAAGTCAAGTGTTGTTTCAACACCTCAATCATTGACTAGACATATACGAATTTGAAAGAAAATTTAAGTATCATAATTTGTAAATGATGAATTCGAAAACATAATAAGATAAATAAATGTGCAGACAGTGGTAATTATTGGCTGAATTGTAGATAAATTTCAGAGAAATTTGACCTTTTTGGGGGGAAAAGGATCTAATTTGTAACTTCTCTGACGACTTGCCTTTTTGTTTTAACTTTCTAGTGAAACCAGCAAACATTTCTATGGCTCTTGTATTTTTACTGAATGCTAAAATTTATGGCAGATAAAGCACTTTCTGATGAAGTTACAAGGCTGCAAAAGCTGCAAGAAGAGGGACGTGTTAAGGGTGGCAAAAGAGATATTATACCAACAGTCTCCCCTGGAAGTGCACAAGTTGCACCACAAAGTGTTTCTGGTAACTCCGCTCGAATTATGACAAGAAAGCATAGAAGGAATTATGCTGCTGAAACAGAAGACAGCATTGTTTCTCCTGGTTCAGCTAACTGTAAAGTTGCCACATTGAGTGCATTTACTGAAGAGCTTCCTGAGAAAGCTTTGTCTAGTGAGGTTCTTGCACATGCTCAGCTGGTATGGCCTCAATTCAGCATTTCTTTACTCAAAAGATGTGAGTTTCTACATCTGTATTAATTATTTTGGATGTTTATGCAGCCAGAATGCTGTAAGGGCCGTATAAGTGCAAATGCCACTGACTGCGGTACTTGTCTGTTTCAAGCTCTTATTGAGTGCTTAGTGGGCATGAAAATATCCACTGTTAATCAAACTGAAGGACTATGCATTTTAGCTCTGCATCAATCAAGTGGTAATTCTTAACTTGAGAATCGTACTCAGTTCATTGAATTTTAAGTATTTCCATACGTACACATGTACAGCGTGTTTTTGATAGTCATGACTATTCAAGAATTAGCTGCTGCATACAAGAAATGAATTTCATTATTTGATTCTGGATGAACAAAACAGGTTACTCCTTCAGCCTAAAGTGGATAAACAAGACAGGCGGAGAGGAAGCCGAGTTGGTGTACCGGGTATTGTCGTTAGGGACATTTGAGAGAGTGGCACCAGAGTGGATGAGGGACGTCATCATGTTCAGCACAAATATGTGCCCCATTTTCTTTGAGAGGTTAGCTCGTGTAATCAAATTGCATTGCTAACGGGTAAGCTCTCTCTGGTCTTGGAACTAGATGTGAAATAGATATGTATAAGACTTGTGATAACCAATAGTTGTCAAATCATTACTGACTAAATCTATTGCCGAGTTTCTGCATATTGGTAACTAAATTGATTATTCCTTGTTTGGGACTTTGTATTTACCATTCAAAATTGCAGGAACTTCTGTAATTGATAAAATATGTTTTGAAAACCAGTAGAGTAATTTACCAACTGGCAATTATCAGAAAACCACTAGGTTATTCAAATGACTAGCCATTTCTTTCATCTTAATTACTGATGATTCCTTTCTTGTATTCAAATGGTTAAAATATTTAACCTTCTCCTGCTATACACGGGGTGTTAAAGTAATTAGTTATACAGGTTTTTGTAAAAACAATTTTCTTGCATATTTACACTAATTTTTCATGCACACAAATTAATATAAGGAAGAGCAAAAAGAATAGAAAAGGAGGAAATTATAAAAGACCCAAGTACATTATATTTAAAAGAATACCTTGTAGTGAAACACGAATTCTTTATATAAAACCTTGGCCTATTTATCTTTAATGAAATTGCCCATTACAGTGATTTGGAATTATATTATTTGAAATGAAAAGGAACAGCGGCAAGTAGAGTAATGACTATTGAGAAAGCAAGCAATCCAAAGATAAACACCAAAAAGGGTTAAGTATGTTGGGATTATTACTATGAATTAGAGTGCATGTGTTGACTAGAGAATATAGGTATTGTTATATAATTATAACAAAAATAACCCAATTCGAATTTCCGTATTGTATAATAAAATTCTAGACATCCTAGAAAAGAATGATTTGCTTCTCTTTCTACTTTTGGACTAGAATCTCCTCCATCTCCACATCTGATGATCTAATGTATTAACAATAGTGCGATTAAGTTCACAGTTGATATTATTATGGTTAATTGATTTAATATTGCAACTTCGAATAACTTATTGATTTACGTTCACAGTTGATATTATTAAGATTAGTCGATTTAAGATCACAACCTAAGTTTATTTGAATTAACTAATTTAAGATCGCAACTCCTAATAGCTCGTTGACCTACGTTTACAATTGATATTACTAAGGCTAATTGATTTAAGATCATAGCTTAAGTTCATTCGATTTAATGTCACAAACAATTTTTTGAGTCAGCTGATTTTCAATTTTTTTCTTACGGGAAATACAGTTTGCAGTATTTTGCAATATAATTCTTAACTCCTATAGCATACTATCGAACAACAGAATTTGCTCAATCAAGTTTCAAGTTGAAACTTATATAGTAAGCTTCAAATTACACACATCATAAGTGTAAGCTTGTCTTAGAAGAGTCACTTTATCACTCTTCTTCGACAAGATGAGAGACAAGTTATTATATAATTATAATAAAAATAACCCGACTTGAAATCCGATCTTATATAATAAAATTCTATAGACATTCCGAAAAAAGACGATCTGCTTCTCCTTCTCTACTTTTGGACCAGAATCTCCTCCATCTCCACGTCCATTCATCGTTCATCTAATGTATCAATGGGTATACTTTAAAACAAGTCATCAAATACAAAGAATGAAAAGCCATATATGTATAACTTGTCAAAAGCTATTAAACATATGTTCCATTTGTGAGCCAGGATAACATAACTCTTCATTGCCTTCACAATTTCTGTGAAACACTTGGGCCAACTCATGTAATTGGCAAGGAATTGGTTGGAAGGGAAAATAAAATAGAATGAGTTTTCAGCAATGTAGGAGAGCTAAGCCCCATAAGTTGCAGGCTGCATAGAAAAAGTGTTCAAATTTCAAGCATTCATGGTCGATTCATCTGCTTGTTTTAATTTGTATGATCTGATCTCTCGTCAACATTTCATTTCCAACATTTAGAGAGAGCCAAATAAACAACTGTACATTGCATTTAAAAGCTTTTAACCAGTACAACCCAAATATCAGTAATTTGAGTTCCTTTACATGACAAAATCCTTCTTTGATTTCAATTGCTAAAAATGAAAGGAAAAAAAATAAAAAACCAACTCAGATACCATACCAGGGCTGAAACTACATGTTTTTCCATACTTTACTTCCTACACCTCCAAGCTGATACTGAAAACAGCGGTCGATCTTGCCAGCAAATTACAATGCAACCATTCTCTTCCTTCATTTTATACCCGTCACAGTTATAGCCCTGCAACAATCTCCTAGCGTGCAACATCCCATAGTAACTCAAAGGAACATTCCCGAAACCAGCCAAATCGAGCCTTTGAATCCACTTCTCAAGCTTTTCATGTCTCTCCTTCCTTTCAGCTCCCTCACAAGCTATTATGTTCTTTATTTCCTCTCCAAACAGCATCTTTTCCACCTTAAGTCTCTCCAAAGATGTTCTCGAGACTGTGGACTCTGAACAATCGAACAATGCTGCATAAGAGTAAAGAGATTCCAATAGTCTCTCCATTAGAGTAGATCCATTATGATTGGAATCTTGTTCTGTTACCACCATCAGTTTCGGTGACAAACCCCACAATGCATTAAGGAAGCTATCTACCTTCACTGATCCAGGTGAAGATAGCGGTGAAGATGAGGCTGAATCCGGGCTAGGGCTGTATCCATTAACAATATCTTTTTCAAGCAACTCTCCTAAAGTGCTCTGGTTCATCTGCAGGGCTCTTTGCAAGTGAAGTCCATTCAAATTCTTCGATCCCAATGGCGATTTCTTCCGAAGAAGTTCATCATCAGAAGTCAAAAATGAATGCAGTTGGAGAACAGAACTGATTGCCAGTGCCTCCCCGGTTTTAACACGCAATTTATCAACATTGAGATTCTCTAATTTGCAAACAACCGCATTGAACTGAAAGGGGATGTCCAATTTTTCAGCTTCTTCAATCAATCTATGAGCCATTTGATCCAACACTTCTTTCTGTTGATGAATGCCAGTAATCCTCAAATGAGGTGGCCCTTCAGGCCTTGCACTCAAAGCTTGAATAAGTGCCACCCACTGCGCAGGTTCAGCTGCATTGAGATCTATTATATGAACCATCTTTTCGCCTTCCATGGCTTCAATTATGGCTTGGTTTGTAAGAACAAAGGCCACCTTCAAGAAGGGGAACAACTCGAAAAACAGCTTCCGAACAAGGATTTCTTCAGAAAGCAAAGTAATCCTGGTGGAATTAAGGGCCTTATGAAGACCAGGCCAGGCTTTGAGGATTCTATCAGCAAGGGCCTCAGTAAAATATGCAGCCATTCTCTGCATAGTATCACCATCGGGGGATGCGAGTTGGGATATTTGCTCAAGTGCAATATTAGCATTTTCAAGGCTACCATTTGCTACATGATTAGCACAAGTGAGCAGTAAATGGATCAAATACAGACCCCTTTCTTCTGATTTTAACTCTCTAAGCCAAGGATAGGGTGATCCTACGTTAGGTGAGAGTGACATCGTGGAGAAAACTTGGAGAGGCGATGACGATGATGTTACAGACGATGATTCGTCTTGGAACATTGGCACAACCTTTTGGTCTTTTTTTACTGAAGAGTAAAGTAACTTAGTTTCATGCAAGATCGAAATTTAGCATGAACTAGAATTACCAAAAGATGGTTAAACTTCACAAATTTAACCAAAACAAACCCAGATTTAGAGTAATCTATAGGTTACCTGAAAATTTAGAAGTCTGATAAATGCGTCAGACCAAATATCCTTAAGATCTAACAAAAAAAAAAATTAAGAAGTAAGACAACCCCAAACAATCTTTTGGAAAAAAAACAATGAAAGATGAGTTCTTCCCAAAGACAAGTACATGAAGGTAACACCAAATGAATATGTATGTATATATTACATAAGAAGAAGGGTTGAGCGGAATCCTTACTGGGTTTTGCAACTGATAAAAAACCCAAAAGAAAGCACATAAAAATTCCCAAGATTGGAATCTGTGATTGAAGCGAAGTGTGAAGAGGATTTCTTTTCTGGGTTTTAAATGGAGTCAAAAGAGGGTTCAAAGGCAGACTCTGAATACTTTTTGAGGGAGGGGGGGGGGGGGGAAGGAAAGAAAGGAGAATGGTATTAGCTAAGCGATGGGGGCGTTGCTCATCTCATGGCAAGGTTGTCGACAATGCGTGAAGGAAAGCTTTGTCCTTTTATGATTTGTTGTCGTTCCCTCTTTCAGTGGAATATGGAATTTTCTGAGTAAAGCCTTTATCTTTTTCTCAACCTTTGTCTTTACTTTCCCTCAAGTTTCCTCTTCAATTAAATCAAAAAACTTAACCCAAACTCTATTTTTAAATGCCTAGTTTTGTCATTGCATTAGGTGGATAGGGAATCAGGGAAGGGTTTGGCATCTCTCTCAAAGACCCTGCCTTTTTAACAGATTCCCAAACCAAGGAAGAAGCCAAACATGCCCTAACAAAGACAAACCGAAGAATGGGCTCTTCTTCGGTTTTGTTTCCTAGTGGGGTTTTTATGTGTGAAAGCTCAGCTCAGCTCAGCTCAGCTGTCCCTAATTGGGATTTCCCAATTTTTTATTTTTCAAACCCCATCCCATTTGTTTTACCTAACCCCCTTTCTATTAAGACAAAGAGACAAGCAAGTTCCGCTATCTTCCAAATCTATTTTCTACATTTATCTCTACTTGTTGGGATTTCTTCTAAACTCCCTTCCCCTTCCCCTTCCCCTTCCCCTTCCCCCTCTCCACCCTAAAGGGAATTTTATTTTATTATTAAAAAAATCTTCACTTTTCATAAAATTTTTAATTGTCAAAATCGTAGGATTTAATAGTGCTTTAAAATAATAAAATATTATTGGGAGGAACAGACAGTAAAATATTCTTTAAAATACCAAAAATAAATATCTTATTTTGTACAAAATAAATTTATATTATTCAAAATATGAATTTTTTTTATTTTTTTTAAATATCATTCTCCATCAAGTATCTGAATCTGCATTCGTTATTCAGATAATGAATTCAAATATTGACTCTACATTGGATACAACACCTGACCTTTGATGACTAAAGCTATGTTTTAACAATCAATGCTAGTCCTCTCCTCAATGTTGGTTAAAGTTTAAGGACATATAATATATTAATTGTTATATAATTAAATTATGAATGTAAAATAAATATTACAACATTAGGATATTATAATGTGCATTCTTTTAATAACAGCATGAAACATAATCCTTTAAATATGTAACTAATGATACGTAGGTTTCTTGGTTACACCAATTAGGTTCACTCTCATAAAAAAGGTTTTTTTTTACCGCCCAATCCTAGTTTTAAATAAACCGCTATTGTTCGTTTGTTTTTTCTTTTTTTTACCTTCTTTATTAATGAAGGGGATCCTCGAGAAAGCTCTTTAATCAATCTGGTAGAATTTGGCATATGGCGATGTTATTTCTTGCCAACATGTCAAATGAAATTTGATATGTAATCCTATGTACAATTATGTTATTATAATATACATAACTAATATACCTTAATTATATCATACCAATTGTATGTATTATAGTATACCATAAAATTAGATACATGTTTAATGTTTAGGTTGCACATCATCAATAGAAGAATGCACGTTGTAATATCATAATGTTAAAATCATTATTATACATTCATGATTTACTTATATAACCATTAATATCAGGGGCGAAGCTAAGAAAAAAAAATTTAGGGGAGGTTGAAATTAAATTATCTATATCTTTATGATTTTTAAAGGATTAAATTAATTTTTTTTTCATTTTTAAGAGGGCCAAAGTGATTTTCCCATTACTAATTTAAAAATTTTAAAAATATAAAAAACCAAAATAACAAAATAACCATTTTAAGGAGGGGCGGAACCCCTACCAACCCCTCTAAATACGCGATTGATATATTATGTCCTTAAAAGTGTATGTATACTATTTTTATAATACAATATGTACTAAAGATATTTTTGTTACGGTACAAAATAAATTTATTATAATATTTATTTTAATTATATAAATATTAGTTAATTTTTTGTTTAAAATAATTTAATTAATTAAGTTGATCAAATAATAAAAGATATAATCATAAATCTAGGAATTATGATGATTTCATCTCATTGTTTAGTTAGATTCACCAATACAAAAGAATAAGATTTAAGAGAACAATATATTAAATAATATATATTTTTCTGATGATTTTTAAGCATATTTAAATTTATTATATTTATTATTAATTAATTTTAGAAAATATTTTTTATTGATATTTATATGTTACTTATTAGTTTGTGTAAATTTTAACTGAAGTTGAAGACTAGTATTGATGATTAAAATATAGTTTTAATTGTTAAAAGATCATGTGCTCAAAGCAAGTAACATTTTAAATATTTTGTAATCAGTTACACGAAATTGTATATCTTTGAATATTCGAATCTATTATCCAAATAACAAATGTGAATGTTATTCGAATTCGCAATATCTGAATCCACAGAATTCAAATCGAATGTTAGCGAATATCCGAATTACCATCCTTAAATTTTAGTGATGTATCTTTACCAACATGACCTTGTGTATGTTTGACAAAATGACTTGTTGATGATTTATAAAGGATGTTGATCTTCCTTAGAAATATGGATAACAAGAGCACTTCATTCAAAAAGAAACTTCCTTTGTTGATGTATTTTGAGTATTAATATCTTGGCCTTTGAAAGGAGGGAATTTTGTGGGTGAGAGGGAGGTGGCAAAATGGGTCCGAGCTTCAAAACCCGACTCGAAAAATTTGAGATCGAATTCGTTTTAAATCTATTTGACTAAAAAGTTAAAAATTTAAACTAAAAAAGATTTGAACTTGAAAAAATACAAACAAAAAGACCAAACATCCTTAAAATTAGAGGTAGCAAAATAGGTTTGAGCCTGAGAACCCAACTTGAAAAACTCGAGATCGAACTCATTTTAAACTCAATTTGATCAAAAAGTAAAAAAATCGAATTTCAAAAAGCCCGAACTCAAAAAGATCTAAACTTTAAAATTTCCGAACCTAAAAAAACTGAACACGAGACTAACCCGAACCCAAATTTAGTAATAAAATTAAAATAATCAAACTATAATTAAATGCTTTTATAAAAGATTTAATTATCAATTTTATTCAAATATTTTTCTTAATTAATTATTTATTTTATATAATGAAATAGTAATTTTTTGAGAAAATGAGATTACCATTTACCACAATTAATTATTTGTAATTGTATTTATCTTTTAAGTTTTGGAATAAAAATTTGTATTGGATAATTTAATTCCTAATTTAGATGATACAGATGTAAGATATATTTATATATTATCAAGTAACATATTTTATTTCAACTATTGATAAAATAATAGAGAAATTATAAAATTAAAAAACTTCTGTGTTATCGGAAAAAAACAGAGTTTTTTTAAGAATCAAGGTTTAAACTTTTTTCAGTTTGAACAAATAACATTTTATAGTTAATAAAATTTATTTTTAATTTTTATATTTTTTTGATGAATAATTTTTTATACTTAAAACATATAATTTATGTCACCAAATATTTCTACATGTATTGTATCATGTATTTTAGAATTTTAAGTAAGATATATTTTTAAATAAATATTCTATTTTATTACTTGCATAACTTTTTTTTGGATTGGGTAGCAATTGTTACACCTCAACAGTTTATATCGAGTGGTAGGCTTACAAACAGTAATAATAGACTCCTTGATAGAACCCCTTGCTGAAATCATCCGAATTAATAGTCAAGTGAACTACATTCATTAATTGTCACATTAGATTTCTATCATCACCTTTCGTTCGAAGTGACACAGGGAACACATAGCGTCACCCTACCATGACCCATTCCGTCAAGCCATTTGGCTACATGATTCTAAACCATCAATAATGGTCAGACACGTGACATCTCAGAACAAGTAGCTAATGATATATAAAGATCAAAAAGCATAAACAAAAGCAGATCCTTTTACTTCTTTTTTTTGAATTCTCAAGATATCTATCGGAACGAGTCCAGTAACAAATTTTCCGTATTCTGTGAGCCCATTAAAGGGAAATATGTTGACCACAAATTTTAAAACTGTTTCATACTCAAGAAAAAAATCGAACCCTCAACCAATTCATCACGAACAAATCATTTTTACGGAAGATTTTGAAAAGCCTTTTCAATATATAAACATACAATATTTTAAATATAATTGTAATGCAAACAAATAACATGTGGAAATATATGGATGTCTTAATCAAGCAACAAATTCATCTAAATCTACGGAAATTGGAATGGTCTTTATTTATTTTTGCGAGAGAGTTGGTGTAGTTTGAAGTCATCAAATCTTAATTTGCTAACAACTTTATTTTTTGAATAATTAGTGGCAGCATAGGGTTTTTCGTTTTCAACCATGAAACCTCTAGAAATTGAGTTTTCTCCTCTCCTTTTTATCCTTAAATTGTT
This sequence comes from Kokia cookei, assembly GCA_039519145.1. Classification (NCBI taxonomy): domain Eukaryota; kingdom Viridiplantae; phylum Streptophyta; class Magnoliopsida; order Malvales; family Malvaceae; genus Kokia; species Kokia cookei. Next base: position 628,931 of record JBBHDX010000612.1, read on the forward strand.
AATAGCAATTTTGAATTATTCCCCAATTATTTTCACCTGAAAAAATAGGTATAAAAATTTATAATTTGAAAGAAATTTTCAAAATATCATTTGTTGAGAGTCGATGAATCTCTTAGCAATGATTAATATCGTCTTTAAAATATCTATATTTAATTTTGTTTCCGAACCCATTACTTTAATAAAATAAATACGAGTTAAACTATAAATAAAAAATGAAAATACATAAATAAAAAAATCCGTCTGTATTAATCCCAGTGTAACATTGAAAATTCAACCTTCTTTTAAGAGGACATACAGTATCCCACGTGAATAGCATTAGTGAACAAACATAAAGCATCATATTTATGTAAAATATGTTGGCAAATTCGGACTTTGGAACTAACGTTTAATGTTTGCCTTAAATGGCCCACACAACACCATTCTCCCTTTATCCTGAATTATTCCATTAATTTCTTTTCTTGTAATTAAAAAAATGAATCTGATGTGATGATCTGATTATTAAAATATTTATCGTTTCATGTGTGATTTAAATTCGAATCATATTAATCGCTTTTATTATTCGAGTTTTGTCTTCTTATTGTTATTTTAAAAAAAAAAAAAACATTATGAGTTTTCTTTAAAAAAATCCACTTTTAATTGTCGTGTTATTTATTTTAATCAAGTTTTACAATGGATCTTAAGGATGAAATTAATGCATTACAATAAAGTTTATTTCATTTTAATACTTTAATTAGAAAATTTAAAGATAGGAGAAAAGATTCCAATCTTTATAAATTATATGATCTTTCAGGCAGAGATTACAACTACTAGTCTAAAGTGTTCACCTACAATAGGTCAAGCCTGTATTCTCAAACTTTTACATTAATTTATCCCATTAATTTGATTTGATTCAATATAGTTTTTTTTAAATAAATTGTTTATGCAATCACTAGAATTGTTCATGATTGGATTAGGTTGTGTAGAGGTTTGATTTAAAAAAAAAAATTAATTGATCCAAAAAAGTCATATTATTATTTTTAAAAAATAAAATATATAGTTTTACGTTAACATTTATCTATTTTTATAATTAAAATTAAATAATTTTTTTTTTAAATATGGATTAAGTCTAGAATTCACCCATGAATTAAAATTTTTTTTTATCCAAATCGAACATGACATATCAATCAAGGACAAAGTAAAAAATTTTGTTTAAGAGAGTGAGATAAAATTATAAAATTTGGGGCCAAAGCTAAAAATGTTATTTTAAAAATAAATTAAATTATTAAATTTTCCAAATGATTAGAATTATATATGAAATCATTTAATAAAAAATTAAGAAAAATTGAATCTTTTAATTTTTAGGAGGGACTAAAAAGAAATTTGCCCGTTTAACTAGGAGACGAAACCCTTGTGTCCTCTTCGGCTACGCTCCTGCGATCAGGCCAATGGGCCACCGAACCCATAAACGGCTCTAGCAATGACAAAATAAAATTCGTATTGACCCGTTGATTTTATTAATCAAGACAATAATTTTAAAAAGTAAAAAACTTTTCAAATTTTCTGTGGATCCCATCTTAAAAGTTATTTCTAAAGTCATTTTTAATTTTTTTTTTTTAAATATCAATAAAGTACGATTATATCAAACATTAAATCTGTGACAGACTCTTATAATCAGTTAACAATAATTTTTAAACAAATAATAACGATTCATTAAACACACACAAATTCATAAAATCAAAATCGTACACTTAATTAATTATCGATTCTTTATAATTTTCATTAAAAATTTATTTATCTTAAAACAACATTGATAACACATTATTAGAAACTAAAATATTAGGGGAGAAAATAATTGTAAATATATAATATTAATTAATTATGTTAATGGATTGATCACTTAAACACCAAATTGATTGAGCTAGTTCAGGAATCCAGTACTTTAATTATATTTACAGTTTATATAAGTGGAAAAATGTTAATATTATATTTTGAGTATTTAAATTTGAATTTTATTTTGTATAAATTCTTAATTTAGAATTTATTATGGATTTAAGTTTCATAAATTTTATCTAAATTTATTTTAATTTAATTGTAATTATATAAAAATGATTACTTGTAATTACAAATTGTAATTATACATCCCCAAAAGAAAACACTTCATCTTATTAATAAGTAAAGGCAAGTTTTAAAAAAAATATTTACTAATAAATAACATTATATAATTTACTGAGCAAATAATTTTATGAATTAACGATGCATGAAATAATTTTTTAATAGTTATTATGTTTTAAATAATAAATATTTTTTTAGTAAAGATAGAGGTATTGAGTCTTAAGTAAACTTCATCATGGGTTAGATCACCTATTTAGGTTTGACGGTCTGTTCGAAAAGTAAGAGTGTTTTGGTAAAAATATAGCCCCTCCAAAAAAGTTTGGACAAAAAATAAAAATTGCTTTTTAACGGGTCAAGCCTTGGGTAGAATTTTTTTTTTTGCCATTGCTTTGTTGCTATTTCGTTGTTGTTTTGCTTCCATTGCGCTATTATATGACTATTATTTTGTTATTATTATTTAGATATTGTATATATTTTATTTTATTGTTAATTTTGCTACTATTTTAAAGTTATTTGCTTGCAAAGTTGCAACTACCTTAGTGTTATTTAAGTATAAAGTTTTTTTTTCATACATTTTCAATTTGTTTGGAAACATTTATTTTAATATTTCTAGTGTATTTGATGTATTATAATAATCTAAAAATTTTTAATACGAGCGAGTCGGGTGGGGCTTGGGCGTAGCATTTTTAATTTGAGTTAAACTTGGACAGAATTTTAGACTCATTTTCCGAACCGAGCCTAGAAAATAAGCCTAAAATTTTGCATCCACTCGACTTGAACCATGATTAGGTCTAATCCTGAGTACCTAGGTTCAAGACTTATTATGCGCAATTATACGTGTATGTCTTCGAGTCCCATCACTTAAGGGAGTTTTAGTCCAGTTAGTCCTAGTTTGTTGGTTTTAATCTGGATTATATAAGTTTTTCTTTCATTTGTACTGTAATAATAGTTTTTTTTTTTAGTAAACTGGTGTGATTACATGGTAATATCTGTCCATACTTTTTTAATCTTTCGACAACGCACACACAGATACTTGAACCCGAGACCTTAAATACTTGTGGTTACTCGATCATATATTTATAATTCTTAAAAAAAAAAAAACTTTTAAAAATAATTACAAGTAGAATATTAAAAAGAAATAGAAAGAGTAGATATAGAATAAGTATCAGCTGATTGCCACTAAAACCACCGCTGTGGGAAACAGAATTGGGCATAAAAGAGTGGGATATCACCGCTAGAATGGTAATTGGAGTTGCTTACAAGAAAATAAATGTAGGAATATTTTATTTGAAAGAAAGAATAGATGGTAGATGGTAAGTTGAAGGCAATGTTGAAATCTCAAACCTCGTTTTCAACTCAAAACTTGGAATGAAGAAAAACCCAACACTCGGAATTGAAAACTCTGTGATAAAGACAAATAAAAGTGGCCAAATGGTTGGCCTTTGCCGTCTTTATAATTAATTTGTTGTATATTACGTTGATGCCGATGGAACATGTGTTTGGCTTCTTTCGCTTCACCTTCAATGTTTGTCTTTGTGCTCCCACTTTCAGACAAAACTTAAATGAAAATGCCTTCCTTTTCACAAATGGTATCTGCTTATATCTTCACTCAAACCAAATAGCATTAAATCTATTTTATTTCTTTGTTCATAACTTCATGCTTGTTATACAATTACAATAAAATAAATAAAAATTCAATTCGAGATCTGATTCGATTATCTAATCCGGAATACTCATTTATGGAAATCCGACTGTATTTTTTTTAAAGAAAACACTATTTCCCTCTCTATCTTAATATCTGTTGATACAATATATCAACAAAACTTGAATCGTGTTTTAATTTATCCAAATAATATAATTTCATCTTTCATGAAAACAATCCATTCCATGTGTTTATTCTTGAATTTTCTTTTCTTCCACATGATTTAAAAAAAAAAAAAAAAAAGCAATACTTTCCTATTTCGACCCTACCATATCTGAAAAGATTTGAATCCTAAAGATAAAAGCAAAACATAATTGAGTCGTACTCTTCTGGATTCATTTGACTCTCATCTTAAACCCAAAAACAAAGTTTTAAAAGATAGCAATAAGTAGGTTAGTATATGTCGTAAGTAAATGCATTTTTTTAAATTTTGAAATTTAGTTCTTATACTTTCATTTTCAGGAATTTATTCTTTTTACTTTTTCAAATTTCAAAATTAAGATTCAACTGTTAATACTGTTATTTTTTTAAATGATAATTTTTGTAAAAAGAAAAGAAAATCCTGTACTGCTTTAAAGATATGAAAGGAAAATTGGGAAAGCAGAAGATTGATGTGGAAAATGCCACCAACTGTTAAAGATTGATGGACTGACCCTGGAAGTGTGCAGTAGCAGAAAGATAAAAGCAAAAGGAGTCGGATAAATTGTTTTTCTGAATGGTCCAGATCAGTAACACCACCATCCGCCTATGAGAGAAAAGGGTGGCTCCAACTCATAAACATGTGTTTAAGGTTGCCCCATTTGAGTGTGTCGGCATCAATGGTATGAGGAAAGTTGTTGTGTTTTCCACAGTTGTAGACTTCAACTCTGTCTACGATTTGGTCGGCGATATGATTGAAGAATGATGAAAGTTTGATTGGCATTCAATTTATTTGACAACAAAATCTCCGCCTGCGCCTTTCTTCATGTTGAAGGACACATCTTTTTGAAAATTTTATGAAACAATGAAAGAGATCAAATGAGATGGAAAAGAAGATATTTTGACATGACAGGATCATGACAACAAAGTGCAACTGGATATGAATCCATGCAGTTTCAGCATTGCATGTGCATCAACATCAGAAAGCATTGCTGCCTTATCCCTTGTTACTCCGTGTCTGAAATATAGGAGTAGAGAAGTATGATCCTGGGCTATATCTACATGATTGGGTCTGAAAATATATCCAAAGGGTTCTTTGAATTTCAAATTACCCAATCGCATTGCTGCTAAGCTATTTGGATACTCATTGATCTATTACATAATTCCTCAAATGAAATCATTTCCTACTTCACACAATCAGTAAACATCACAATTAATCCTCCAAGCATGTCTATCCAGGACCGACTTCATTCCTTGCTTTGTAACAAAATCAGCAACTACATTAGCATCTCTTTGAATGCACTGCAACCGCACCTCCTAGGGTCCGTTGACTACAAAGTTCTATAATGCATCGTGTTAGAGTTGTGTTGCTCGAATTTCATCCCTTGTTAAAAAAATAAAATATGGTGGCAAAATAAGGGGATCTGGACTGGGATTGCGACCGCTCCGCAATACAAACCATGCCGTACAAGTAGAATCCGTATAGAACTACACTTCTGTTGAATGTTTGGCAACAATGCAGCAAAGTGGAGTGAGCCAGCTGCATCCAGCAGCAGTTGGCAGAGTCGACAACTTTTTGATGTATTTAGTTCTGATGTAATTATGTTAGTTATGTTTGTAACAAGTTAATTAGTTAAGTTGTAACTTTGTCGTTTTTAAGAATTAGTCAGCTATGACAGTCGAATTGATAAGCTTAGGATGTGATTTAGTTGACTTAACTGGTTGGATACTTGCACAAGTTATCCTTGTTTTGTTTCTTTGTAAATTTCTACTTATGTAACTTATGTTAATCATCAGTTTTAGCAATGAAAAATCTGAGATTTTCTTCTCAACTTTGAGTCCTTTTTGGTTCTGTTTTTCACCTTTCATTACAACTTTTATGTGGTTAATTTTTTGTGAGCTGAAAAACTCATCAACTTCTTCTATTTGATATTGATTAGAGTAGGAATTCAACCTTTAAATAGATGTAGCCAAAACTTTTCTTGAATTTATCCTTTTTTGTCTCTTTGCCCGTGGTTTTCTCGAAAAGGTTTTGCAAGTGTTTTGTTGTTTTTTATTGTTTTGCGATTGTTCTATTGACATTATCAACGTTATACATAACACATCGTGCCAAGGTAAGTTGTCTCAATTCCCACATTCCTGTAGTAACCAACCATCCAGTTCCCTCGGCAGTCTTGAACGACACCTCCTCGCAGACGCCCTTAAGCTACTCCTGCTGCACCCCATCTACATTCACCTTAACCCACCAGCAAAGCGGTGGTTGCTACCCCTCATTGCTAGCTCCACATCTAAACCTGTTAGAAGCATACACAACTGCCTTTCTGATGCTTTTTGCCCAAGGCCAGTCTAAACCAATTGCCTCTTGATTAAACACAAAACTATCGCGAGCCTTCCGGACGCTACAACATACAATGGCAAACATTATTTCCCATTCAAAGTCCTCAAACCAAAAGCCAAATTTGTTCTCCATATTGTCCACCAGCCATGATTTCAAATTGAAGGAGCAAAACTTAAACCTGTATAACAACATTTATTTAAGCTAAAAATTAAACCAAAATTCATATTTTTAAATTATCATAAAACCCAAAACACCAAATTAGCACCAAACCTAAGTAATTTCACTTTAAAAGAAGCAAAAACTAAGCGTAAAACACCTAAAAATATGTCACAAACCTTCTCCGAGAAAAATCACTAAACACGCCACATACAAATAAAAACGACCCTTAATACATGACTTTTTGGGTCCAGAATCATTTAATTTAACATAAAGCCTCAATTAACTAAAAGTTCATCAATGAACTAAAATTGCTGCGCTTGCGCTAGAGTGAGTCAGATGAAATAAGCATAGTTCAACCATATTAAGAGTTAGGCCTATGAATGCGCAAGTGCTCGCATGTCCGTGATCTTTCAACAAAATGATTCCGGTAGCCTTGGATTAAAAATTAAATGCAAATAATATTAGTGCGTGGAGATAAATATAAATTTATGAGACACTAATAAAGATTTTATTTATTAGCGCGAAATTTCGATGAGGAAAACCGCAAACACACGAATAGAATACGAACAACAACTCGAACAGAAAAACGAAAGCAATAGGATAAGGCTTGAAGGCGTGCATCAAACTGCTATCTTTAAGGTTCTATTTGTCCCCATCTATACTCGATGTGCAGATGAGTTTCGAGAACATGAATCTCGAAGATACAATGAAATCGGGTGACTATTTCCGTTTTGTATTGATGAAAATAACTTACTAAGTGTTGAACAGAGTGTAACAAAAAAAATCAATTTCTACAAAGAATTTCCGCATTAATTTTTTTATTAATCAACCTAATAATAACATAAAATTGAGGAATAAAAGAAAGAACTTTTTGAGAACTTTTTTTGTATATATTCCAAATAAAATCACACTCCTTCTGGTGGGTGTATTTTTTGAATAATCATATTTTTAAAAGAGACGTAATTATTTAATTAATATATCATAACTATTCAAGTAATTTTCCTTGTATAGTTATACTTTTTTATCAGAAATCAAGTGATATAATTTTTGATCAATAAGCAAAAGACATTACACCACATCAACTTCCCATCACTCATCTAATAACAGCTGATGCAGTGACTAAAATTAATTTCGAAAAATTTAATGACTGAATAAAAATAATAATAATTGAGTAACTAAAATATAAACGACTCTAAATTCGGGTTAGTGCCGTCGCCGTTGTAGAATTTTCCAAGTATAATATGGCGGACATTTTACTAAACCAGCGGGAAATATAACCACCACAAACAAACGGCTCCTCTGCTTTTCTTTTCTGTTTCTTTTTTTTTTAATTAAAAAAGAAAAGAAATTATTTTCATGGCTACCAAGCTCTCCTTGACATTCCGATTTCCTGTAGAGAAATCCCCAAAACCAAGAAAATCAAAATCGGGAGTTCCACAGCTAAATAGTTGTAAAGGGTATGGGTTCTCCAAGAACAACTCAGGCTTTAGAGGGCAATTATCGATGAAAGTGAATGCTGTGCAAGATGAAGCAATTCAGTCTTCAAATTCAGAAACTACCCTTCTTTCCCAAACAATTCCTCCTTCTTCCTCTAAGCTTGTTCTTGTCGTAGGCGCCACCGGTGGCGTCGGTGAGCACTTCCTTCTTTTTCCCTTTATTTTTTGCAGTTGTATAATTCTACTGTATTTGCTTATTTGCAGCTGTTACTTGTAAATGTATTGATTGAACTGTGCATTTGGCTTAGTTTAATGTTTAGAAAATATCTGTAGTATTTTTTTTTGAATTCCCCTTAAATTGAACTAACAATTACTTGGGTGGTTGCTTCTGCTAAGCTCCTGCTTTTCATTTCTGTCACATATTTAGGGAAGAATCTAGGCTATAATCTTCCAAATATATACAGACTAATTAGAAAACAAAATTGCCAATATTGGTGTCGACTATCTATCACTCACCTTAAGTACTCTAGTTTTGCTTTCTGCACTTTATTAGTTATTTTTTTTCCTGTTTTATCAATTAGTGAATTTCTTTGTAGTATTTACTTTTTTTACACTTAATACCAATTCTAACGTACTTTTTCTATATAAGATAACATAATACAGTTTTTGAAATATTTTTGGGCGATTCTTTTTTCCTGATCTGTGTCATATATAAGAGATAAGTCGAGTTAGTCGATATAGTAGAAAGTTTGAGCTCAATTCAACTGCAAAACATGGTAGAAGCTCAAGCTTGATTGAGTTTTGATTGGCATACATGAGTTTCATTTGTTCTGAAAGCTATTTTTGCATAGCTCTGGTTAAGTAGGCCAATTATACTGTTTCAAACATATCATACATTTTGTTTGAAATATATTACTATATAAATGTTCTAAAAGTAAAAATTTAATCAAAATCTTAAAGGCCATTTAATTTGAGTACTAAAAGACTGAAACTTGTCTTGACTGCATGTTTGAGTACTAAAAGGCTCTTTTTAAAAGGTTGAGGGTCAAATTTAGCTCAAAAAAGACTAAGGACCAAAATGTCAAAAGATGTAAACATTGAGGGCTAAATTTGACATTATGCCTTTCTTTATTACCATATTTTATTTTACCATACAAGGAATGACATGAGGAGATGAGTGTGTTTCCTTTCATATTCAGATATGTTATCATATTTCCATATTTCATGATATCATTCCTTGTACCGTATTTCATGTTACCATATTTCCAACTGGTTTCATGTTAACATATTTCGGTATACTTGTTATTCATAATATCTACAAAGTTTTCCATATTTCATGTTACCATGTTTCTAATTGGTATCATTGCACTGTATTCAACAAAAGAACTTTAATCCCTTCTATACGACAATGTATAACACAAATTGATTTTGTTCCACATTCCATAATCAATTAAGCATATCCCAAATAGCTTTTCTTTTTCTGGTAAACATGCATAAATTTAAATCATTTCACCGGTGCATATTGACTGATAACTGGTTTAAAGCTCTTGTTTCAGTTACATTATAGCTGTATTGGTTATCCTATGATCCATAATCTATAATAATGTCATATAGCTTCTTTTTTCCTTTTATATAAAAAATTAGTTCAACATACTTCTCATACAATGATATCAATGTGGTATCAGTTGTTTTTAGCTTATCCCTGTTTAATTATGCTGTAAGTAATCATGCTTTTAGAAGTCAAGTTAATTGTGAGCTTTAGGTAAATGTTAAAGTAACAATATCAAGTTCCATTCTGTGACATAGTTCAAACTCACAAAGGGTATGGTGCAGATGCTGGATCTCGTTACTGATGAAGTAGGGATCCAATAACTTCCTCAACAATGCCAAAGCACATACAATACATTCTTACATGTGAATCTTGTCTTAGATGCTATAGTATTGGATAACCTAAGAGTCTTGAGTTAATCACTTTGTTGAAGAAATTTGGAGATGCAGAAGGTCTCCCTCTTTGAGTAAAACACATAGTCTCATCTAGTTCATTTACAAATTCTACTTGACATTGACTTTAAGTATTTTATTGGTCTTGTATCTAAGCGCAACCAGACTGAAAAAGGTAAACATGGAAACAAACATACGTAATGAAACAACCATGTACGGATTATTCTTCTTCGGCTTAGTGCACTCATGAGCAAAGTGACTGAATGGTTAAATTTTACTTGTGGTCAGAGTCAAACTTTACATGTTTTTCATAATATCAACAAGTTGCTCTTCTTTTCAGGGCAGTTGGTAGTGGCATCTTTGCTGAATCGGAACATCAAATCACGCCTACTATTAAGAGATCCTGAGAAAGCAATTTCTCTGTTTGGTAACCAAGATGAAGAGAAGCTACAGGTGGAATTTCATCTGATGCATGAATCAACCATGCCCATTGATTATGTTCCTTCAAATATCTTTGATTTTATGTTGTAAACAGCATTCTCACTTTTAAAATTCTTTCTCTTTATTCAGGATATGAAATTTATTCTAAAAAAATATTTTTGAAAAATTGATAGGTTATTAAAGGGGACACTCGAAACCCAGCAGATCTAGATCCATCCATATTTGAGGTTTGTGCTTCTTATTTATCTAAACTTAAACTTTTCCTTTTATTTTCTAGATAAATGACCGTTTCTGGGTTGCATTAGTACCTCTAACAGTTCAGAATCTTTCACATGTGATTTTTGTATTAATCTTTCACATTTTTTGTACAGGGGGTTACACATGTGATTTGTTGCACTGGAACAACTGCATTTCCTTCCAAGAGATGGGATGGAGATAACACGCCTGAAAGAGTAGGTCAGAAACTGCTTGAATATACAAAAGAAAATTAATGCATACTGTTATCAACATCTACTTCGGCATTTTCCATGGAATATTGCATGCTTTGTAATGATAAATATATACTACTTAGCATTAACTTGTTCATTCTCTTTACTTGGAATTGTTGATGGACAAGCTTTGGTCATTTCAATATTGATATCTATGACTTTAGTGCATCTATAATGTCATTTGCATTTACGTGCACATAGATAAGGATGGAGCTAATGGGTTCTAGGGAGCCCATGACCACTCCTAGCCTTTCCAAACTAATGTCCTGACTTTTCTGAAGTTTTTCATCAAAATTTTTAGTCCGGCCTCTCATAGGTTAAAACTTTTGCCAATTTACTTAATTATTAATGTATTTGAATTTATTTAATGTAAAAAGTTTAGAATCTTTTATTAAGGAGGAATGTATTAGTTAGTGTACAACAAGAAATGTGCTTTTCATGTGGCACTTAACTTTTAAGTTACTTTATATAAAAAAAATCCGTGCATGATGATTTCTTTATTTTGCATATTACTAGAATAAAAATTTATTATGAGATGATTTTGTGCAAATAAATTTTAAACTGTTTTTTTAATCTTAAAGTCAATTAAATTATCAGATATTGCTCTATCAATAACGTAAAAAGTTTTCCTCCAAGCTTCCTATCATGTCTCTGTCCCTCCACATGAACTGATGCATAAATGTACAACTGCACAGAGACACAGATTTTGACTATTTTGTATTATTTTTGAAGATTGGGAGGGTGTAAGGAATCTTGTATCTGCATTGCCTTCATCATTGAAGAGAGTAGTTCTTGTTTCATCAGTTGGTGTAACCAAGTTCAATGAACTACCATGGAGGTGAGAAGAATAAGTATTTGGAAAATCTTTTGGATAGTCAATTATGGAGTTTGTAATGACTTGCCTCTGTCTCTCTGCTAGTGTTATGACTTCTACTGACTGCCTGGATATTTCTTCTTTCCATGTGTATTATAAGAAATGGACTTCTGATTCAGTGAAACAAAGAGATATCGGGATTCCATGCTGAAAAAATTGTGAAATATCATCTCATAGTTCAATCATGCTATTTAAGGCCTGTATATTTGAAAATTGAACTTGCAGCCTCACAACTAGGGATCAATTCCTAGTTCTGCCACATCATCGAGTATGCTATCTTTCGTAGATAATTTGCACTTCAGTCTTGAAAATTCTGAACTTTTAATGCAACCAATTTGAACACGGACTTGGAACATGTTATGCTCAGTGAGCCAGAAAGTACAGTTCATAAAAATAACTAAATTTCTGCCCAATCATCAAAACCTGAAGCACATATTTAGCAATTGGTATCATACTGCTATTATGTCTTGATTAGCAATCAAATGATCAAACAGTGTGCTATTTTATGTTTTTTGTTCACTAATGGTCTGTTTTCTTTTGGCTTCAAACTTCAATTCCATTATTATTTCTACTGTATGAATGATTTTTCTGACAGAGCTTCATGCCTTCCCCTCCCCTCGCCATCCCCATCCAAGAAAAAGGAATGCGGGAGTAATATATAATAATCACAATTATGATATGATTTAACTTAATTTTAGTACCACTGAATGTGGGGCTCTTACTGTGCAGCTATTAATACTGGTTTTAGCTGCAAAATATACGAGGGATGTTGGTTTGCAGCTACTTCTAATCAACTTTATATTTACATTAATTTTTGCAGCATTATGAACCTTTTTGGGGTTCTAAAATATAAAAAGAAAGGGGAAGATTTTCTTTGTGAGTCTGGCCTTCCATTTACCATTATCAGGTACACGAGTGACCATAATGTTTTCTGTTGTTAGGATGAAATGGTGCGTCAGTATGCTTTTGACTGATGTAGTTCAATGTTTTTCCAAACAATACCCTTTTGTGTACAGAGCTGGTAGATTGACAGATGGACCTTACACATCATATGATCTTAACACTTTGCTTAAAGCTACTGCTGGACAACGCCGTGCAGTTGTCATTGGTCAAGGTATGTTGAATCAGGTTTCCATTGGGGAAAATAGTAAAACTTTTATGTCTTTAGTTGTCAAAGGTATTTCAACAGAAATTACAGAAAATAAAAAGTTCTGATTGGTTAAGGTATGTTGAAATTGAGTTCCCACTGGGTTAGATTGTAAAAATACATTGCAGCCACCCTTAAGGAGGTGGTATACAAAAAGTCGGAGTTCAAATCCCGGCATTGGCAACCCCTTCTCTTATTCTATACGGTGCAGCCTCCTTTGTAGCAAAAAGGGGAAAAATGTAAATATCTATTACAGTTCGGACCAAAAATTGGATTGGTTTCTCAGCATTATTTCCTTGGATCCAGTTTTTGTTAAAACAAATATTATTACTCTTTAACCTTTAAATTTCAGAGAAATTATTATTTCAGGCCCTAATGTACTTTTTCAAGCTTCAGGGTTGAGTAGTCCTTTTAACATGTAATGAAATCCTCTATGAATTAGCAATCCAGAGTTTGAGTTCCGCCTTTCCATTATGATAATTTAATCTCAACTGCAGGTATATAGTAGCTTGCGTTCTACTCTATGGTTTCAAGGCAATGAACTTGCATCCACAGTGTCACACATTCCCATTGTATGTGTCAATTTTAGATGTTCCTCCTACCAAGTTGGTGATTCCTTGAAAAGATGATATATTCGGTCCTGCTGTTTTTCATTTTGTTTTTTTATGCTCCATTAACAATATAAATTCTATTGTAATGTGCATAAATTTGATAGTAACTGCCAACAACAACATAAATTTGACGAGTGAAATTGCTATGACCGGCCCTTCTAGTCATAAAGACATTTTAAGTCATCCAAAGGCTTTGGAGACTGATTCATATACATATGATAAAGTAAATTATAAGCCGTCTATATGATTCACTTTTTGGGGGAAAAATGACACAGGAGATAATCTGGTGGGAGAAGTAAGCAGACTTGTGGTTGCTGAAGCTTGCATACAAGCAATGGACATAGAATTTACTGAAGGCAAAATTTATGAAATCAACTCGGTTGAGGTAAGTACTGCAATTTGTTATAGCAGGTGTAGGATTCCATACATGCAATCATTTACATTTTAGGTTTTTTTTATAAAACCGAAACATGGTGCGATATGAATCTGTAATGTAATTGTGATTATTGTAATATGAGAACTGAGTAGAGTTATGTGAATTCCTTGTTTGAGGGTACTGACATCATTTTAGAATCTCACTACAAGTTATTAAGCATAGTTTTGGTTGAGAAGTTGGTTTGCCAAAATGAAGATACTGAATTTATGTGGCAGGGGGAAGGTCCAGGAACCGATCCAGAAAAGTGGGAGGAGTTATTTAAAACAGCACAAGGGTAGTCCACAAGATTCATCACCATCAAAGAAAGACATGTTCTAAGAGTGAAGCACTGGTATAAATATGATTGCTTTATTCACTGAATCGGTTTCTACTGTTTGACACAGGACGAGAATTAAAATCCCAACTTCTTACCACTTCTTTTGTACCAATCAAAATCTGCAATAAGACTTTTTGTTTGGAGAGAGCTTCTCTTAGCTGGTGTTCACAGTGCTCTGGGTTGTGTTGTTGGTGACCCTTTTGGCTACAATCACAAGTTTCTGTTTCGATTCTCAAACGAATGCATTAGAGGGAACAAGGGATAAAGCAAGTACAAATTTCCTGAAACCACACCACCCCTGCCTCTCAACTCAAAACAAAAAAGCAAGCAAATTCATACCCATTATTATTGCTAACAAAATTTGAATGTTGTCGCATAAAAATATTCAAAACTGATAATGTACACTTTTTTCCTTGCATGTTCATTTCAATTTTCTTTCTCCTGCCACTTTTGCGCTATACAATAAAACAAATTACTGGATTCACTACCAAAAAGAAAAAAATTGTGGAAAGGCCTCTCCGGCATGCCCTGCACATGTTAGTAAAACCTTTTTTTAGCTTAGCCGACTTTTTACATGGATTCACCTCCCGCCTGGTGGATACACCTCCTTAAATCCACCCATTAACACTCAACTTTAAACACACCAACTTTTATTTCCATGCCCAAAAAAGAATCCCACCCTATATTCAAAGGCTCATGTATCATCCAGCACAGCACAAAAAGCTTACTGTAGTTGATGCCTCATGGAAAGCATTGCCTTTGTGCAAATCCAGTTTAATGCATCCGATACGGTCTCTCATTATTAACAAGACGTTTATCTGATGGTCCTGCCCCAAGAATCCCCAAGGAGTTTGGAGCTATCAATTGGATACCATTGTTCGTAGGTCTTTGAGCCGGGGGCTGAAGTTGGGGATGGATATCCCCTTCTGCTCTCCCCCGTCGTTTCCAAGCTTCAAACTTTGCAGCATCAATGCCTTTGTGAATTGGTTGTGATGTTTGATATGCCATTGCATTCTTGTACCCTCTTTGCTTCTCAACAGAATGTGAGAAAGGGTCACCGTCTCTATCAACATGACCAGGTATAGCACCATTGATATGGGAGGGTCCATCCCCTCCCTCTTCTTCCCGCTCCTGCTTAAGTTTGGAATAAATCTGATGCAGCCTCTCACCAGAAAGATTTGAGAATGTAGAGACATAATTCCATAAGCGCATAGTCATCCCTGCAACATGAATTGAAAAAAAAATAAATGGACTTATTAGACATCTAGAATCTTTAAATGTTTAAAATCGTCAATGCGCATATGAGAGATCCAATGCATATGAAAAAAAGGATAAAACTAATAAACAGAACACCATTAAAAAGCAAGAAGAACCACATACTATCTTGTCTATAGAGCTCATCTTCATGTTCCAAGACAATTTCATCTATCTTCCTTCCAAGAAGCTGCAGATAATTCCGAATTTTTGAAAGCACCTGGAAGGAAAAAGAACTTTTCAATGCAACTTCAGCTCACAAAACCAATAACAAATACCAAAGAAATCTAAAACAAGATAGGCAAACCTTATCCTTGGGAAGATCAGCACTGGTAGTCTGCAATCTTTGGAGACGACGAAGGGTTTTTATTTCATCAGTCATAACATCTTCACACCACTCCATCCACTTCACTTCTTTAAAGTGCTCATATACCTCCTCATTGTCAGACATTTCGCCCTCTTCTTTAACTAGTTCAACTTTCTGAGGCCTCTTATGCCTGTCCCTACTCATTTTAAAATTGACTTTAGGCGAACCCGGTTTCCCCTTCTTATCTCTTCCACATGATATTGATACCTTAAGAGTATTCTGCTTTTCTTTCTTTGAAGCCTTTCGACCAGCTTTGGTACCAGCATTCCTACCACCACCAATTGCTGCAACTTCCTGTGGAGAAAGTACCAGACAATTTAAATTGGACAGTTAGCACAAATAGAAGCTTAAATGCAAGAAACACCGATGTATGTGCATTAAACAATCAGAGAAATATCAACCACACAATAGAAAATTTGTAAGCTTCCACTAATTTGGTTCACTGGTAATAAAAACCTATTTTGTTCCAAATCTTTGTTTTTCTTGAAGTACCCATTTCTGATGCATAACCGGACATGGATAAGGGGATATAAGCCCCTCCAAGGATCCTTAAAATACATGGAAAAGCTTTTAAAAAACAGTCCATACTCGTATCAAACACATACTTGTATCCAACACTGAATTCAAGTAACACAGATAAACCAATTATGACTTGTGAGGTCAAAGAAAAAAGCCGTTTGGTTATTCTCTACCAAAAACAAAATATTTGCATACAAGTAACTATAGCAAGAAATTTTCAAAAAAAAGGAATCTGTAGCAAACACAACAGAAAATACATATACATATAAATGTGTGTGTGCACGTGCTTGTAAAGTACATAAATTAAGAAAAAAATGAATTCATTTTTTTAATAAAGTAAGAACTACTCTAGCCAAAGCAGTAAGAATTACTCTCCCTTGTATTGAAATTGGAAGAGTACCATTTCCAAAAGTGCATTAGCACGTTCCTTCAAATTTGGGGCTCGTGGCAGAAAGGTTTCATGGTGTTGAAGTTCCGCAGGAGCAATCTTCTTCATGAGGCCAAGCCTTTCATCTAATCTTATCCTTTCCCAATTTCCAAATCCATGGTAGTGTATTCCCAGAAGCAATCGTGCATCATCAACTGCTGGCAATAACAGAATATATGATAAGTCCACAGCAATTTTCATTTAATTAACTTCCCAGAACAGAGAAAAGCATAAATGGGATATACATACTCTGATTCCATCCACACCCCTTGGACCAATTAGAGGGTTTAAGGTACATCAACACACGGAATTGTCTTATAGGATCTTCATACTGACTGATTCGCTTTGCTAACAACTGAAGTTCTTGGACACGATTGAACAGATCATTCGCCTTAACAGGTACGCCAAAGAAGTCGAATAATGGTCCCTGAATGTAATTACCACATAAAAGAACAGAATAACAGAAGGCCCTACAATTTCACTGGATGATGCACGCCGATGTAGAATTAAAAAACAAAATACAATTTGTAACTAATAGAACAAACCTTAGGTTCTGCATTTCCTACTTCAACTGCTTCTCTGCATCCTTCAACTAAAGCTTGGAAAAGCTCAATCTGTGCATCAATTGGAGCTGCTGCAACAGCACCACCAACTTCCTCTGCTATCAAAGTGATTTGGTTCTCATTCCCAAATTTCATAATCTGATTTTTGGAGCAAAATGAAATTTCAAAAACAAAAATGCATAAAATCAGTCAGCAGAACCTACAATAATTGAAGAGGCAAATGCAACAAATTAGAGAAGACATGCAGAAGGATAAAACATATCATTTCTAATCAGGAGGAACGAGCTGATGTAGTAAGAATTTGTACTTATGTTACTCCAACTCTTCATCTTGCTAGAAATACTCGTGTCTGATGTATATCCAGACATGGGTATGGAGATACGATCTACTGAGGACTCTCCAAATACATGAAAATCTAGGAAAATTTGAACATATCCATGTCGGATGTAGATATTTGGTAAAAGAGTTGAACCAAAATAAGAAAACGTGTCTCCAGATAGTGGATAGTAGCAATATCAGTAATATGCTTGCAAGATTGCATAGGAAATATGATAAATAGAGAAATATGTTTTATATGCCAGACAAATTCCAGAAGACCATGAAACCTACTGCTCGAGAAAAGCGCAAAGCATCTCTTTTAGGCAGATTCCCATAAGACCATCCTCTCACTTGAGCAGTTGCTCCCTCAATCATTGGTGCCAAGGGAGCGGAGTACTCTGCTTTACGGCGCTTTTGTACTCTCTCCTGAAGCTCCTGAGAATCAGAGCCCTTCTTCTTTCTTTTGTTACTTCTCTCAGGTTGACTTGTCTCAGCATAACTCTTGGTATTCCTTGCAGCACGAGGAGCCAGAGCATCCTAATGGAAAAAAAGAATAACTTAGGCAAATGGATCCAACTAAATGTCAGAAACAAACATAAAAGATAAAAATGTACAAGCAGGCATTCAAGAAACTTTTCGTAGAATAAGATTGATAAAGAAATATCAGGATAATACTTCGGCTTGTGCAATAGCATCTGGTTTTATCCAACGACTCCAGAAAGTACCATCATCTTCAGCATTACTGAAATTAGCAACCTGAGCTTGAAGAAAGAAATAGAAACCAGTTACACAAGAAAGAACCTATACACCTATTACAAAAACAGTCCACTGTAAAAAAGCATAAGTTGCTTGCCTTAAAAGCACTCAACAATTCATTCCCTTCCTCCTCGCCCACTTTCTCCTCAACCTTCTCTGCCCTTTCAAGAATTTCATCTATATCCATACTTAACAGCTTTTTTTTGCTTTCTTCATCATTTCTGTCCTCCTTGAACAACTCTTCAGCCCCAAATCTCAAAATTGCTGACAACTCATTCTGGAACGGTTAAAGAGATTTGAATTGTGTTAAAGACCAAAAAGTATTAAAAGCTTGAATAGCAAGAGCATATATTAAGGAAAGAAGAGGCCAATCATGTTGGTGAATTCCAACAATCAAAATCCAGATAAAAAACATATATGCCTTCATACTTGAATAATTACTTCAAGACAAGTCCTTACCTTGTCAAAATGACTCCCTTTCTTTGTTTCTTTTCTCTCCAATCTACCCTCTGCATTTAATTTTTGGATCACCAAATGGTCAAGCACCTGTAGAAAGTACCAAGCAAGAAAACACATTAAATTACTCGCTTTAAATGCCTAACAAGAAAATTAAGTTAGGCTCTCTTCACTAACACATAATTAATACTCATATGTGGAAATATTCAATTCTATGAACAAATTCAATCAGGTTAAGGTGAATGACCATCTTCTTTTTAGCTCGCTCCAGGATATCTTCCTCAACACTTTTGCTTGTTACAAATCTGTAAATGTTGACAACTTCACGTTGCCCAATTCTATGAGCTCTACTCATTGCCTGAAGCAAAATAAAATGGTAAGCATAAATAAGGCTACTAAATTTTCACCATAAGATAGAAAATTATGCTTGGGAAAACAGAATATCAAGTTTGAGACCTGCAAGTCATTCTGCGGATTCCAGTCAGAATCAAATATTATAACAGTGTCCGCAGTTGCAAGGTTTATACCCAGGCCACCAGCCCGAGTAGAAAGAAGGAAGCAGAAATCATCACTTCCAGGTGCGTTGAAATGATCCATAGCCTGCTGTCGTAACTCTGCCTTTGTACTACCATCAAGCCTCTGAAATTGGAATCCTCTAAGCGACAAGTACTCGGCTAGTATTTCCAGCATTCTAACCATCTGGCAATTTTTACCATTTTGCAGAACATGACATGTAAAACACAAGATTGCAAAACTTAATCAGACTTATCGTCAACTAAAAACATAAAGGCTAGCTAGCACAGTCTTATAATATCCAGAGGACAACTTTAAACACCCATCCATCATGGGATTAGATATATAGAATTAGAAGAGAGAAAAAAAATGATAATAAAGTAAACTATAATAAAACATACAGATAGAATACTTCCTCTATTCAGATTTCTCTGTTTCCCTCAAGACTCAGACTAGATAATTTCCAGAAACCTAATGACTCATCTACCTATATTAACAAATACAATAACACCAATTCTTAACACACACACACACACATTGTGCAAGTGTATGGATGCACATATGTATAATAGCACATACGCAAATTACAGTAACCAGGAAAGTGAAAGTGAAGGGATGAAGGAAGAGTGGTTCTCTTTCCAATAATTGGGATTAATAAATAAGATATTAAGAGATATTCGTAAAGCCAAGCCACCATTTTCTGCAATAGAGAGTATCTGGAGGGGAGTTATTACCTATTTACCTCATTAAAAGCTTTTTCTTTAGAATAACAATTTAATGTCAGCTTTGGTTTCTTCTTATAACTCATAAAGGATGCAAATATAAAATATACCAAATTATCATCTCCTTTCCTTTCCGATACTCAACCAAACAAGTTGTGCCACATTAACCTTCTTTCTCTTCCCTTCCAGTATATTCAGGAAGCCAAACAAGGCAAACCATACCCTCTCATTCTCCCTCTTCAACCCCACCTTGAATTTCCTTTCCCTCTAAGTTCCCAAAAATAGCATAGAAGAGTAAAAGACTAGTAAACAAGTGGCCAAGAAATATGAAAAAGTAAGACCTGACAGGAAAATGTTAAAATCTAATAACACAAATTCTTCACATGTTTATGACAATAGAAAATAACATGGACATGAACACAACATGGATACACAAATTGCCAAGTCCAATACAAACCTGGGAAAAGACTAGAACTCTATGCTTTGTTTCATGCAACCTGGTAAGCAACTTGTCAAGTATGACTAGCTTCCCACTGCTTAATATAATTCTTTCCAATTTACTAATATCATTCATGCTAGTGTCCCCACCATAACCATGATCAGCACTTTCAAACAGAAAGGGATGATTGCAGCATTTCTTCAACTCTACCACTATATTTAAAAGTGAGACCTGCAATTTAAAAGAAAAGACCTACATCAATTTTCGATGATTGGTAGCACTGCTTGAGAATAACAGAAAGAGAAGAAAAATTTTATAAACAATTTCAAAAATACACACCTTCGCTATATACTGCATGCTTTTATTGGTAGTAAAATCAAATGAAAACCAAACATCGGAAAGAAGAAGACAAAAAGCTGCACAAGTAAAGTTTTCAAGCAGCGAAATGATACAAGATACTAACCTGATTGCCACGAACACCCTTGTTTAAGTCATGGAAGTTGCGTTCCAAAATCCACCTATAGTACCTGCATAAATATAAATAGTTTCATGTGTTAATGCAAAAGAAAAATGCATAACTAGGCAAGCAGTTTATAGTTCTCACTGTTTCTGAAGAGGGGACATCTCAACCCTAAGGATACGCTCAAATTTTGGAGGCAACGACTTCTCCACATCCTTGATAACTCTTCGAAGAATGTGAGGCCTCAATTCCATGTGAAGATTAGCAAGCTACATGCAAATTCAATACAGATTTTGGTTTTAGATCAAGTAAAATATAACATAACCTAGGAAATATGATAAAGGGATGCAATAACTTCAAATGGCATACCTCATTTTCATTAAATGTGCTAAGGTTCTTGTAATTTTGAACAAAATCTTCCTTACTTTCGAACTTGTGAGGATCAAGGAAATGAAGCAGAGCCCTATCAAAAGAAGATTCAGGGATGAAAATAATGGAAAATACTATCTGAAGAAGCATACAAGATTTTTCATCAGGCAATTAAAAAGGATTTGCAAGTCTGTCCCCCATGCTAGATTCCAAGTTTGAAATGAATAGAATTATTGGTTTGCCAATAAAAAAAGGTGGGTATCATTTTATTACTAAAAAATTAAAAAAAATGAATTATTATTCAGCTACCCAGTAACATTTCACAAGAGAGACAAAAAGAAAAAAGATAATCATGCGGTCAACCAGAAATAGTGAGGAAAGAGGAGTTTAAAAAGTTATAAAGTACATATATTAACAAAATTAAAGTTAGGCAAAAGAATTTTATCCTCAAGAAGCTATGGTTATAAAACAACAATTAAAAGCAGGCCAAAAACACCCATTGTCTAAATGCAACATATAAAGTTGATATCAGAAGAAATTTCAGCTTTGATAGATTCTCTTCTTTTATATGCATCTAAAAAACTGATATCAAAATCTACATCTAAATTTGGAAAAATCTCCAATAATCATAGTAGTACGAAGTAAAAGAAAATAATACCATAACTCCTCAACGCTGTTCTGTAATGGAGTTCCAGTAATTAGCAACTTGTTCTTAGTACTAAATTCCTGAGAAAACAGAAAGGCATCATTCAATATTAATCATATTAACAAAACCAATATAATTATTTAAGGCAGGAAGGGATCAAATATCGCTTACTGAAAGCGTTGTGTATAACTGTGCCTCACTATTCTTCAATCTATGAGCTTCATCAACCATTAAATAGTTCCACTTTATCTTAGACAGTACTGCCTTATCCTTCAGAACTACCTCGAATGTAGTTAGCAGGATATTAAATTTTATAGGTCTGCCAATTTTCTTGTCATTGTAAAATTCATATTGCTGACAAACCTGCCAGCAAAAGAAGAAAATAAAAATGTAAAAAGAATAAAATTGGAGTGAGGAAGGGTTCAAAATATTTTAACTACTACCCACCTTAGTTAAGATACAAAGCAACCAGTATCAGACGTTCTAACAGAAAATTATAACTTCATAGGCAGATAAAGATCACAAAAAGGGTATATTTGGGTGGAGACAGAACAGTGACATATAAAACTATATTAAACCCACTCCAATTGTCAAATATATTGAATAAAATGAGCATACATACAAGAAAAACAGGACTCACCTCTCGGCTTGCACGAGTACCAACATATACAATAACATTCATATCTGGAAGCCACTTCTTGGATTCTTTGGCCCAGTTTGATAAGGTGGATAATGGAACAACCACAAGAAATGGTCCAGGGATTTGTTGAGCATTCTACAAAATAAAAATATCAATGGAAAGCCATACAATTCAGAATAATAACCCAGCTGTTCTTAGAAGACCAGGTTTACCTGTAAGAAACCAAGCATAGATACTGACTGGACAGTTTTACCAAGACCCATTTCATCAGCTAAGATGACATTAGTATCATTTCTCCAACTGTTAGGTGAACACAAAGAACAGTCATTAATTATATATCAGATGCTCAGGAATTCAGATAATCATTTCCTGTAAAATAAAATGCCTAACCTAAATCGATAGAAACATGCATATACCTGTTAACAAGAAAATTCAAACCCTCAAGCTGATAATCACGAAGCTTTCCTCCCCTTAACCACTCTGGTTGTTCATCAAGTCTCCGCAAACTTGCTAAAGATGAAAAATGCACCCAAATTAAATGAGCCATTTACATGATGAACCGTAAAAGTGAAATAAAAAAAACAGGAAGAAACTAAGACTGAGTTCTAGAGGGGATATAAAGGGGCAGTGACTGTAGGACAACCTTTAATAAACATAAATTAGTAGTACATACCTTTGCCTTTCTTACGCTGGTGATCTACAATTTTTCCATGCACAGCCATTGCAGCTTCACAAGCCTGTTTACAGAATGACAAGTAGTTGAATTTGTATGACTGTAGAGAATATTTTACACATTCAAGAATAATTCAAACAAAAAAATAATAATAACAGGAACCCCGGCGAGTGCTGGACAAATTTAACAACAGATAATGGATTAGAATACACATTATAAATTTCAACTTGTCATGTACAATTTCAGTTTCAAACATCGAGGCCTATACATGACTTATACATTTTGCCAAAAAACATGTTAGCAGAACCTCCAGCTTGTAATGTCATAAGATACATCACAAATGCTTAATTCCTCAATTTCCTTCTAATTCAGCGATAACTAATCTCCTAGAAAATCTAACAAGCTCTAACATACTGAAAATAAAGATGACAAAATGGTGAAGACTGTAATCATCAAAAAGAGAAAGTCATTGGCATTCTCTTAAGATATTTAGGTTGCGTTTGTTTCACAGAAAACAGCTTCCAAAAAGTGATTCCTGAAAAATAAATTGAATTTTTGGAAAAGATGATATTTTTTGGTGCTTGGGTGTTTCTCTATAAAATGTTTTCCGTAGTTTGGCAAAATTTCTGAAAATCATTTTTAAAAAGTTGTTCTTTGTAAAACAATCACGGCATAAATATATTTGTTACAAAATATTATAGCACAATTTCCTTTTGACAATTGAAATTTATTCTATAATAAGATGATATTTTGTGATAATCAATGTCAAATATAAACTTAGTAATAAATAATGTTTAATTAAAACTTAATTTAAATTACATATATATGAATGGCAGTACATACTGACACCTTAGAGTTGTAAGAGATAAATGAAGCTAAGCATTATTTAAACAAATACTCATATTTATGTAATTAAAATATTCATATTTTATACTAGGTTAAAATATGTCATAAGTCCTTGTACTCTTCATAACTTAAAATTTAGTCCATGTACTTTTATTTTTGGGAATTTAATCCTACTTTTTAGATATCAAAATTCAGGCTCAATTGTTAACACAACGAAAAGTATTTTGTTAAATTCAAGTTCATTACGTCATTTTTTAATTACATGACTACTAAGTGGGCAATTTTTATTTAAAAATGTGACATCAACAAAATTGACAAAAAAAAATTAACAATGTTAACAATTAGACTTGGTTTTCAAATCTAAAAAGTAGAGAGACTAAATTCTTAAAAATAGAAGTACAAGGACTAAATTCCAAATTTGTTAAGAGTACATGGACTTATGGCATATTTTAACCTTTATAACATTTATTATTAATATATAAATATTAAATATTTTTCAACAATATATGAAGAATATTATTTAAAATTGATTATTAAAATAAAATTGAAATATTAAATAATTTATTTAAATAATAAAGTATATTAATGTTTTAATAATTTTAAATATTTTAAAATTCAAAATAAAAATTTATTATTAATATAATATTAAGCTTGATTTAAGTTAATTTTTATATAAAAATAAAATTACCCATAAAGGAGGTCTTTTCCGGAAAATGACTAATGCTTTTCAAAAGGGTAAGTCATTTTACAGTTAAAAGAGCTTATTCTCCGTTGACTTGCAAGTCATTTTAGATTGACCAAAAGCTGTTTCCATGAAACAAACACACCCTTAAATAAGAAATAAGAGTTAAAATTGTAATTTAGTTAATGTACCACCGATTTTCTAATACCGAAGTTAGCTATCATGGACCTCTTTAACTTGAAAAGGGACCAATGTACCACCAGCCTGTATTCATTTGCTTTGACCTACGTAAAGATCAAACATAATGCTTAACTGCAATACGTCTAATATGGAAACATGGGGCCATGCCAGCAATCCCACTGCAATAACATTTTACACTGAAAGGCAAGTATAGGTCACAACCATATCACTCTGAATAATGCATAGGCGGAAGGGTTCAAACAATGCACAACATTACAAACACTGCCAAGGTAGCTGTTACAGAAAATTATAGTAAAAGCATGTGCAAGCACAATTTGCAGGACATGTTACCTTATACTCATCAATAGCATCTTGAGCAAATGTAATATCTATATCCTTTTCCCTGGAAAAATATGTAACCGCAATCATAAATACTGGAGCCGTGTTAAGCAGGACATGCAGAAAGAATACATAAAGAGTACAAAGTCTAGATAATACAGACACAAATTTCATATATTATTAAACTATAAGTCTAGATTGTTACCATGTTGCTTCTGCATAAGACAATCCCTGCCACTTGACCAAATACTCTGACATGACATTCCCAGAGGCATCCTTACTGATCCGATCAACAATTACTCTCTCCACCTGAACATGTAAACCAATTACAATTAACTTAAGGAGTACAACCAAGAAAATCAACCAAAACATTAAAGAAACAAGGAATTAATAAAGCTAACCTGACTATTTTGCTTGATTAGATCCAAGTCCATTTCCTTACTTACATCGTTTAGCTCAATCTAACAGGTAATAGAGAATAAAAAATCAGAAGCAAAAACAAGCAATTCCAAAAGAAGGCTTATCTTACAATCTGTTTAATGCAAGTGTATAATTCTTTTTCACTCCTTCCCATGGCAGGAATAACTTGTTCCACATATTTAAGCCCCCCCCCCAAAAAAAAAAAAAAAGCATAAAGTACCTTAATGTCAAAGCTCTATGATATACCTTAGTAAGTGACCACCATGATTGTGAAAACAAATTAGTCAAGTAAAAAATAAAAGAGTACTGATAACATCACATACTGCTTATAGCCCGTATGAGCTAAAGATATGCAACAAAACAATTTGACAACAAAACCATTTGACAAGGAAAAACAGACACTCCTGAATATTTAGATGATATCCACAACCCAACAAAGACTTAATAGATTACACCTCACCTAAGGAATCTCCATAATGTCAATCCACAAAAAATATATAAAAAGTTTGTACGACTGATGAACTAGCTTAAAGTCCAGCTAAATTGACAGTCAGCCCACATGAAGACATTAACATAAAATCCAATTTAACCCCATTAAGTTCCCTTCCTTGGCCAACAAGGCTTGTTCTTTCAAATAGTTAATCCTCAAGGAACTCGATAAGGTATTATACCCTTCAACATGCTTATTTTCTTTCCATTTACCATAAATGGAACCATGTAGTTGGCACAGAGCAAACATACATCGGTTATGAATTTGTTCGAAATAATTTGGATATATAATATATTCAGAACCCAAAATAAGTAAATTTTCCAAAGTGATTAAAATGATCCCCAACTTGGAATGAGAAATTCACAAGTTAAGATGCAATGGTACCTCCTCGCGTGACAGCGCCTTCCTGTATTTCACATCATCCATCACCTTTTTTGTGTAATTTAGAACCTTCTTAAAACCACTAAGCTGGAAAATCAAGCATGGAAACAAAAGGCACAAGTAATCAGAGGAAGGAAAGAGAGAAACCAATGGCACTAGAAACAAGCCTCCACAAATAATACTTCTTAAGGACACATCCATTACTTAACACATAAAAATAACTCACATTTTGTAGCTCAAAAAACGATTTCCATTGACAATGTAGATGTGACTGGCCCTTCCATTTAATCAAGAATTCCATCTCATTCCAATCTGGTTCAGAATCAAACAAGTAGCTTAGCAGAACAGGCTCTGTAGATCTATTGTTTCTAATAGCATCTTCAGCCATGCCCTTTGGTTGATGCCATAACACCTTTTCAATTGAGTCACCATCTTCCTCTTCAGCTTCATCCTAAACAAGCAATATTAGATTTTCAAATAATAATATTACTAAAGGACCATCATAAGATTTAGATGTTTCAAGATTGTGGACTTAAATTCACCAAAAGGATGCACATTTATGTAAACCAACCACATTCACTACATGGCAAAATATTAACAGAGCTTCACAAGGTTGCTTCATTATCTCCCGTTCAGGTATGCGAAGTTCATGCGCTTCCCACCCCAATATGCAAGTTCAAGATTTAACACATAAAACCAAAACAAAAGGCAAACACACATAAACACAAACAAGAGTGGGACCAGATCAACCTCAATAACAGAATTAGAAAGTCAACACATTTTAAACAAGGAATCTCTGGTAATATTAAGTTGAACTGAGCTAAAAGAGAAAAGCAAAATAAAATACTTGGGGAGAGTAGGTGTACCATACTACTTGTTCCAATCTCATCTTCTGAAAATATGAATTGCCTAGGATACGAAGGCTATAGAGAATGTTATTATCCTAACCATGCAAGCATTAATCAATAGCATACAATATCGATTCAGAAAAAAATGAATAGAGACAAAGGATTGCCTGACTATCCAGTCAATATTCCAGTTTATCTGTCAAATACACACAAAAAAACAACTTGAATAATTTAGATCTCACAAGTTCATTTTACAATCAAATAGTTGCATCAATATGAAAGATCCAACTAATCTACAAAAAGAATAGGTAGAAAATAACAAAAATCAAATTAAAGGTAACAGAAATGCCATGATCCTTGTTAAGCAACTTTTAATCAAGGAAAAATTGTAAGGTTCATACAACATGGATGCAGAATATATATGCAACAGAATGCTGATTACAGAGTCATTATTACAATTTATCTGCAAAGTCCATAAATACCAACTTGGATAACCTACATCAGAAGTTCCAATTTATAAGCAATCAATTACATCAAATATGAAAGACGTTAGATACCTACTAAAATAGTAAAGTATGTAATAATAACCATAACAACATGAGAAGAATTTACCTTTAGAATCTTTTTCTTCTTGACTTCCTCAATTTCTTCACTTTCTTCACTCTCAACGTATGATACTTTCCGTACAGACCTACAAGAAGTACGAACCACATTGTTTCTTCCCATGCTTGTGAATGTATTAGATCGAGCACTACTTATATGGTAATTTCCACCTCTTCTAGCAATGCTCTTGAAATCATGGATGCTTTCACTGTCAGAATCCTCAGCTGAGCATTCATCCTCATCAAATGATGATTTCCCTCTTCTTTGTCGATTGGTGGATTTACGTTCTTTAGTGGGTTTGACACTAAGTCCAACTTTAACACTTTGCACTCCCTTAGGTTTTTTTCTATAATAAGAATCCTCTTCATCTGAAATATCTACATCACCATCACTATTGTCTTCTTCCTCAGAATCTTCACCATCCCAGTCTTTGTCCTGTTTAACGAACTAAATTAGCAGGAAGAAGTATCAGACTGCTGTAAGGCATAAGCAACACAACCATCATGAACCGACCTTAATGATCACAATAGAACATATTTTTAATAAAAGAACAGATATCCTCCAAAAAATCCCCTCCATTATTCCCCTAGAAACTAGAGTACCGGGAAGTTTGAACCTAATTTTAACAGTCAGAAGTGAAATAATGAATGGAATGCAGAAGCAAGGCAAGGGATTAGAACAAAAAAATTATGAAGGAAAAAGACAATTCTAAACAATCTACCAATGTATAAAAGGTTCATGCTCAACTCTGGAGAGAAAAAAAAAAATAGTCCTTCAAACATCAAAGTAGATAAATGAGAACCTAAGTAGACCTTAACAAGAAGAAGAATATCAGACCATAATTCATATACATAACCACTGTTCATGTCCTCATCAAAAAGATAAAATGCAATCTCCTGAAGCTACCAGCTTCAGTTGCAGTCCCCTAAATTCAATCTTACTAGAAATGTAAGTGAATCTTTTTTCCCTATATCCTAAAACTCATCAATTGGCTTAGCAGTTGTCCAGAACATAACCACCTATACCAACAGTCATTCCACTATATTTTTGTAGCCCAAAACCAAAAGCAGGATCATTTGAAACCTACAAGAACAATTCTTTCAACAAACACAAGAGAGAGAGAGAGAGAGAGGGAAATTCTCTCTTATGAGCTTAAACAACTTTTTCAGGTGACTAGATATAGTTTTCATAAACCGAAAACAATAATTATCTATGCAAATTGCACATTCAACCAAGTCCGACGCCTCTAAAGTCCATTAGGGATACACATATCCAACACCCTATCCCTAGTCCATGTAACTTAGAACAACATGCTTCAATTCCTAAGATTAAATAAGCTTCTTATACATATCCTCCTTTCTTCGTGATTATCTTTTACTTGGGCCAAAAATGAATAGGATAAGATTTGCCTTCAAAAATTACACAAAAGTTACAGTGTGGAAGTGCCTAAAATAAAAACCATAAATTTAAAATCAAAACAGAAGGTGAGTAGCAAACCAAATCAATGACCTGATTCCCAGCTTGACCACTTGCAGCATCATAGTCAGGCTCAAAATCTGCATCATCAGGGTCATCTTCTGCAAATAAGACAGGAAAAACCTGACATCTCAAAACAAGACTAACTAAGAACTGTTGTATAGTTAAAATCATGGGAGAATATATCATTCATCAAGTTCAATGCACTGGTTTATTAGACCTTAGCAGTGATCCAATGTGAGACATTGTAATAAGAAATAAGGCAGAACATAAAAATAATATGGTAAGATATAATGTACCATCTTCTTCCTCCTCTTCCTCTTCATAATCAGCATCATGATTGTTTTCCTCATCATCATAGTTGAAGTTATTTAAAGCTCTTGAACTCCTGGACATAGTGCTACTAAGAGAAGCAGGCTTAGACCTTGGCCTAGTATTTAACCCAACAGAATTGCTAAAGCCTGTATAATGCATGGTATCACTTTGCTCTTCCCCATCCTGTTCATAGTATTCATCAGATAACATCTCATCTGCAGGAACATCAGAATGGCCCCTTTGAGTCTTGCCTTTCTGCGCCTCATCATCTTCCAAATTCAACCTATCATCCCTGTCATCTGATGAATTATATTCCAAAGCTTCCAAATTCCTGTGGTCAGATTTTGAATCCTGCCCAGAGTCCGATCCACCCTGGCGGTCCATAGGCTGACAGTCCTTCCAAAAAGTCGAACCCCATTTTCCGGGAGCTACTCTTCTTCCCGGTGGCTGAAAATTTGAATTTGAAACACCAGCACCGCTAGTAGCAGCCACCTGATTATGGAGCCTAACAGAACCATTTGGTTCCCTGTCACTTTGATACTGCGCATTAATATCAAATGCTCTTTCGTAATAAGTCCCACTCCCACCCACATCATCATTTCCTACTGAACTTCGAATCCTACCAATGCTTTGCCCCTGGTTTTTCTCTTCCAAGACATCGTGTGCGTCTGTGTCATTTGAATAGTTCTGAGAAAATGCCATAATTTCATATGGAAATCCTATGCAAATAACTCTCCTCTTTGACAAATATACAAAGAGATATGAGGAAATGCAAAACAGTTTCACAAGCTTTGCTGAGAAGCTGAGAAATCAACCAGCCAAAAGTACTGCTCAGACACTTGCCAAGTGAATTTCAGGACAGAACGATAGAAATTCTAAATCAATCCAAACAATCGAGAAGTCTGACCAAGAAGGCCGAAGAAAAACGTGAATTGAACAAATAAAACAAAACGTCCATCACTCTAAACACGGGAAAATCCAACACTAGAAACCCCGGCTAACAAACCCTAACATTAAAATTATAAAGAAAAAACTCGCAACCCAAAACCCTAAACTCAAAGCGTCGAGAACAAAAAAATGAGTAGAAAAAAAATCGACCGCCAAAAATAAAAGCCGATTATTGTTCCAAAAAGAGGCTGACCATTAAAAGAAAATAAATAAGAGCTTTTTGAGTAATGAGGAGAATAAATATTTAGGGTATAAATGGACAGGAACTGGGGTTAATAATAAATCGTGCATGCCTATTTAAATCGCCCAATAATGAAACACAATAATCCGCTGTCCATTTTTTTTTGAAAACAAAGAGACCGTTTTCACTCCGGTCCCTCCCGGGTTTGAGGGTGGTTCGGGTCGCCGAGTGTAGGGTGAGAGCTTCCGATTCCAAAGGAGGAAGACGAATGGTTTTCTGAACTATTGCCCGATCGGAAAAAGGGAGTAAAAACATAGAGGAATGTTGATTTTCAGAGGGAAAGATAGTGTAGGATTAAAAATATAAAATAAAATACAAAGATTAAAGATGCGATAAAAAAGGGGGTTAATTTCGTTCGGAGATTAATGTTTTATAGACAAATACTAATTTGTTTGCATGGCGTGCGGGTGAATCGAATTCTACATTACGCTTACTTTACATAAATAATAATATCATGTATCTATCGCCTAATATCTAAAATACAAATTAAAATACAACCCTTGTTATCATAATTGTTATTACCGGTCCACGATCTGAATGTATTTAAATCGGATTCCTATTGATTCGTAGATTGAATTCGCATAATGTTAAGTCATGTGTGAGATCGCACATGAGACCACATAAACACGTGTTGAATTTAAAATGAAATATATGTCGACACACATGGAACCTAACTAATATATCACATAAATAAACAGTACTCATATTATATAAATATACAATCTACCCATTTAAGGAAGATAGAGAAAAACACTCAACATCCTGATGATTAGAGTGTTGATCGTTTTAAGTATGACTTAAGTTCGAATATATGACTTAAGTTCGAGTCGTGTTAATCATACTTATTGCTTGAGTTTTAACCTATTCTTTTATTTCACCAAAAAAAATACAAATTCATTTCCGCTAATATATTATTTTCTTTTATAAAGTTGCTAAGTTGACCAAAAACCCCTAACTATGAAAAATCCAAGCTAATGGTAAAGAAAAAAAAACCCTTTGGAAATTAATAATTTATTTTGGTTATCAGTAGGTTTAGGTTTCACAATTAATATGATTATCAGCTTTATGAGTTAATGCTCAGAATAATTTTTGAATCATTAATTGATTTTTTTAAAATTTATATTTTTGAGTGTTTGGATGATTTTGTATAAAATATTTTTTGCAATTTGATAAATTTTTTTGAAACAATTTTTTAAAAATTGTTTTTTTAAAATAAACACGACATAAAATATATTTATTACAAAATATTATAATACAATTTTCTTTTGACAATCATATTTTATTTTATCATAAGATAATAGTTTGTAATAATTGATATTATATAGGTAATGCTTAATTTAAACCATTAATCGGTTCTGTTATCGATCTCTATTATCTAAGTTGGTGTATATCTTGTAGGTAATCCCACAAGTGGTCAACCTATACGTCACCTAGGCTAATTATGAATAACTAATTGAATAATTAGTGTAATTATGATCTAAACTCATCTTTTAACTTATTTTAGTTATTAATTCATTAACCTACTATTTTTTCACCACTTAAAATAATTAGTTCATAGTGAAATTCAAATCAACACCAAATATAAATAAAAACATAATCAAAACAAGTGAAAACAAATTGTGTAATCTAAATCCTGTTTGATAAGGTCTTACCATTATAATGAGAATGAAACTGAAACTGGTGTCACCAACAACATGGCTACAGTAAGAAAACTAGTTGATAAAGAGTATATTATGTTATTTTAACAAACAGGCTTGCTATGGAGGCTCTGTTTGATAGAATGAACAAGAAATTATGTTTCCCATGAAACTTGGTTGTTTAGTGGTATTTGCAGTTGTAACTGTTAGGTTGTTTTTTTTTTTATTTCTCAATGTATTTAAGAGAGCAAACCTAATTAATCATTCGTATTCTGTAGATTCATTAAAGAGTAAATATTGATCACAAATTTTAAAACTGCTCCATACTCAAGGCAAAGATTAAACCCTTGATCACTGATTAACTATTAGGTTGTTTAGTTGGTGTAAAGATTAAGCTTGGAAGTGGAGCTGCTGCTGCTTCCTTTAATTCCTTCCAGGATTTGATCAAAACATCCTATCACCTCTAATATATTATATAATGAAGAGATTTAATTTAAAGTAAAGTGATTTTACATTTACTCATAATTTTGTATACGATTTAAAACATTCTTTATATGTATAACGGTTGAATTTTTTATTTTAAAATAAATAATTAAAAGATTTTAATTTATGTCAAATTTGGCACGTATGATCAATATTACTAGTGAAATGAATTTAATGGTTGGATTCTTAAAATATTAATTATATGAAAAGTTACGGTTAATTTTATATCGGTGTAAGTGAATCTCTCCTCAACTGTTAAATTTATCGATATAATTGTATTTGTCATGCATGTAAATTTATTCAAATTTGATATACTACTAAGTAAAGTTCATTTTAGTCCCTCTACTAAAAATTACTCCAAATTAATCCTTGTACATTAAAATTTTATTCAAATCATGACACCATTTAATTTGCTATTAAGTTGTTGATAATTTGGATAAAATATTTCACATCCAACTAATCTACTCATGACCCAACTGAACCCATAAAAAACACCCAACCGTCCCAAAAAAATTCCATGCATCTTTGAACCATCTTGTGGTTGAAAAAAATACGTACTTAACGGAATTTTTTAAACCACATAACAATTTACAAATACATGGAATTTTTTTGAGAAGATTGAGTTTTTTTATGAATTAGATCAAGTCATATATAAATTATTTGGGAATAATATATTTTGTTCAAATTATTAAAAATTTAACGTGTCATGATTTGAATAAATTTTTAATACACAAAATTAATCTAAAACAATTTTTAATATAAGGAATAAAATAAACTTTACATATGGAATCCTAGTAAATTTTGATTACTTTTGAATGATTTATTTTTGTGAATTATGATAAAAATATTCATTTTTTTATTTTCTTCCTCTCACATATTTTCTTACAAAATCACATTTTTATCTTCTTTCCTATATTCCATTATCTTTTTCTATACTTTCACTTTTTTTATTATATAATTTTATATATTGTTAATAAATAAGATAATGATGGATCATTAAAAATTTTAAAGTAAACTATTCAAATAGTTAATCAAGTTATTCACCAAAAAAAAAAGTTAATCAAGTTTGAGAGTATTTCTATTTTGGTCATCGAATTCTTTTTGTTAATTTAATTACTTTCATTGAATTCAACGAGTGGTTTTAGTGGAAAAGATGATGATATTCATTTTAAGAGTCTCAGGTTCGAGCATCTGTGTGTGCAAAGTGTATGTGCGTTGTCAATGGATTAAAAAAGTATTCATAGATACTATCATGTAATCACACCAATATATTAAAAAAAATTTACTCTCATTAAGTTAATTGTATTTTGTAATCAATCCATCATTAAAATGCCTTTGGCCACCAAATGAAAAGATGACATGATATTCTTTTAATTAATATAAACACAAATTTAGCTTTTAACGTTTTACATATTCTATCAATTTACTTCTAACTTTAAAAAATTTAACAAAATTATCTTCAATGTTTATATATTTTGTTAATTTAATATCGATCTTAAAAATTAAAAAAAATATATTTTAAAAAATTCAAAATTAAAATACATAAAAATTCAAGACTAATATAACATATAAATATATTATAAAATATAAAAAATATAAATATTTGAGCATCTATGCAAATTCAATAACTACGACGACAATGATAATAAGAGGAGAGTTGTAACATCCATGTTTTTGAACCAGAGTTAGAACAGTAATATGGTAGAATTGAGAATTAGACTATGTAGCTAAAATAAAAAAAAGTTAGAAAATTAATGATTAATTAGTAATTGTAAGAAAGGAGAAAGGACTAAATATCAATTTATCCAAATTGAATTATGAGTCAACATGGGAATTAGATTGATTGAGGGGGGGGCAAAAGAGTAATTTGGTGGAATATATTTTTGGAGGCAAAGTTTTGGGGCCAAAGTATAAAGTTGGAAGGCCTAGGGACTAAAAGTGGAATTTTACCATTTCTATTAAGTGAGATATTTTAAGTGAGATTTCTAGAGAATTTTAGAAAGGTTAAAAAATAAATTAAAAGGCAAAAAATATCATCTCTTTTCATAGTCCAACCGTTCATGTCATTCTCTCTTCCATCCAACTTTTTGATTTTATTCCAAATAGGTCCTTCCATCATTTTTAAGCCCTCCAAGCTCCAAAATCTCCTATTTTCTTTGAAATTTCTGAAAGAAAAGTATAGAAGGGGGTTAGTAGACACCTCAAACTTCTTACAGTATTCATTTTGAGGTGTTAGAGAGCATAGGGACTAAATTGAGAAATTTTGAATTCAAGGGTTAAGAGAAAGAGAAGAGAGGCAAGGATCAAATTGAAGAGAAAGGAAAATAGAAGAGCAAAGAGTGAAAAGAGAAGAAAATCAGCCTTTTTGTTGTAAGTACTACAAAAGCTTTGATTTATAGTTTACTTTCTCTAATGGTATATGAATTATTAGCATAAAAATTGTTATATAGGTACATAGTTTGAATGTTTACAATGATAAAATGAAGGGATTAATGTGTGATTGAGTAAAACAGTTTTGGAGAGAACAGAGGATTAACTTCAAAAATTCACCAAAAATTGTATATAATGAGTTAAGGGTCTAATTATATATTTAATTAAAGCTTATTGAGTGTAGTTTCATATGGAAGAAACAGTGAGATAAAAGGAATTGTATATTTCGAGATATACTAGTTTTTGTGTAACAAGGTCAGAGTAGGTTCGAGTTCCCCTGTTCTGACATTGAAAAATCATAGAAAAATGTATAAAAATCATTAGAGGCTGAAATTTTTATGGATAAATCCTTAATGTGTCTATTTTCAATATAAATATACAGGAACATCATTTTATCTCTGTACTAAAAGATAGATAATTTTTAGTGAAGAAAGGTCAAAACTGTCAGGCTGCAGAGAAGGGGTAAATTGAAAGAATTTACTGTACAAATTGGCTAAAGTAAAAATTATGGAAATTTTATGGTAAAAAGGTGATTGAGTCTAGTTTCAGAAACATCAAGCGGATATTAATTTCGAATTCTGTAGCTGAAGATATAAATAATTTAGTAACTATGACTCAAATTGACAGCTTTGAAAATTAATGTGAAAATAAGAATAAAGAGGTATATGATGATATATATGTGATGAACAATGTATATGTGAAATATTACGTGTTTAATTATAAATATTGATTGTGTAATTAATTGGTGACATTGTGGATTTATTTGAGAAAATAAAGGTGAGAAATACATGATTATGTATATGTGAAGAGAAATGTAAATGTGATGAATAAATTGTGGATAATGAGGTTAAGTGAGATTATGCCCATGTAGACGAATTAAAACCGTTGTGATATTAGTGGCATGTCATTAAGGAACGCTAGTGCGTTTCTGTTCAGCACTGTGTGTGCTTCTGTTTCCCAGCACTTATGTGCCTTCTGTTTCCCCAGCACTTATGTGCTTCTGTCTCCCTAGCACTTATGCGTTTCTGTTAAGTACTTCGGTACTTTCTGTTAGTTTTGTTTATCCGATGGGTTCTATGATAGTCTACAATGGGCTAAATGGTGGACAAGTGGAAGTAAGTATGAAATGTGCCTTAGTGGTAAGTTATATGATGCAAGTGAGCAAAGTAAAAGCTTATAAGTAAGAGTATTTAATTGAATTTACATTACTTTTGTAGTGCTTACTACGCCTTCACCGACTTAACGCGTTTATTTTAACGAGTAGGTACAAAGCTACGGAAAGCTAGAGTCGAGCAAGGGACCTCTCATCACATCACATCACTCTTAAAGCTCAAGTTTTGGTAATTTACTTTGAAGTAAAATAGCATGTACAAATGGTACTTACATGTGACCCTAATGGAAGGAAAAATGTTGAGTTGATGAAATAAAATGATGAATTTTGGTTGAAATTGTGTTTTGGACTAAAAAAAATTATATTTTGTTTCTTTTAAATCTGTTTTAACTCTCGATTTTAATTATACATGATTAATTTAAGATATTTTGAATCAAGAAGCTTAAAAATGCATCGATTAATGAAAAAAAGATTTTACATGACTTGATTTTTCTGTACTGAACTTTAATGTAATACTTCTATACCGAGTTTATACATATGAACTGAATATAGGGGTGTTACAAGAGTATGAGAGGGGCATGCCCAGCAACAATGACAACAACAACAATTATAACTTCATATCTTGAATAGCAATGCCCGCCAATAATGGCAGTGATGTACCCAGTAGCCTCCTCCCAAAGGGGTTTCTTTGGCAACCCCACCGCCACTATTTCTCCCTATCCTACTCGCTTCCATCCTCCCCTTAAGGGCCTCCCCCTTCTTTGCATCTAAGGTTCAATCCCCACTTCATGTGCAGTTTCATTGCTCCCTTTTATTCCTTTCTTGACTTGTAAATTCAACTTTTATTTAGGTAGCTTCATCTTTATTTTCACTTACCGAAACTAAAGGATGTAGAGGTGTCGAGTAGCATCTCTCATCTTAAAGAAAAAAAAAAAATGCATATTAAAACCCAAGATGATTCTCTTGTCAGGTTAGCACATAAAGGTAAGCTTTCACGTTGCACTGCCCTTTTACAGAGGGTGGAGTTTGAAATTTTTTTAGGGTCAAAATTAAATTATATATGTTTACGATAATAAAAATATAATTTCATCATTTTAATAGTTTATATTTTTATATATTTTGAATTAAATTTTTATTATTTTAAGATCAAAATATAATTTTATGATTACTAATCTAATATAAATTTGTCATTTCAGGGGAGCCATCCTGGATATCCAATATGCTCCGCCACTATTTGTATCCTTGTTCAACCAATGCATTTTCATTTCAGCATGTCTCCACACTAATTGCCTTTGATTTCCGTTTGCTTGCAGTTATTCTCTTTGCCGCTCATAGTTGAGGAATAGGTTCTGAGACGAAACGTTAAAGTTTACTTCTCATTGGTATATTTTATAAATTAAAGAACACAGAGGAGAAATAGGAAAACAAAAGAGAATTATCTATTTTATTCATCAATCGAGAATAATAATTATAATATTTTTTTAAAGTCTAGACATAACAAGTATAAATTATAAAAATTTTATTTTTGATGGACATTAGATTCTTAAAGTACATCAAAATTCTTAACCTAATGGACATTCACTTATAATATAAAATTTTTATAATACTCCCTCTTGGATGTTCATCGATATATAGTGTGTCTCGTTAAAATCTTAGTAAGATAAACCCTATGAAAAAAAAATTCTCAGTGAAAGAAAATCATATAATTCGTATAGCATGTTGTCTCATTAAAAACCTCACCAGAAAACTCCAGTAGTACAAAACCTTGAATAAGGGAAAAAGAGTACAACGCGTATTTACTCCCTCTCATGACATCATAACATCTCATATTTTACATTTTCTAATATTAAATATTAGCTTTTTAAATGATCACTTTAATCTAAACAGTAAATGTTTATATCATCTTTCTTCTAAAAGTCATGAGAAGAAAAATTTTAGGGAAATATGTTTTAATCTAAACAATAATCATAGCAAACTCTTATTATAATTTTTCTATAATAATACATATGTTCAAATCAATTTAACAAATATTTATGCAAACACATTGAACCAACAAAAAAAATATTATGTTTTCTCATAACCAATACAAAGACTTAGTAGAAAACTTCATTTTTCTTATTTTGTTTTCGCAAAATTACTTATTTTTACCCCACTAGCTTTATACGTTTAGACATTTGGATTTCTGGTCTAAAAACTTCACGAATTTAATTCTAATTGAATTGCATATTTCTATCTTGGACAATCTATTACATATCTATATTTCTAGATAAATTTATTCAAGATGCTTATTTTTTTTCATTATCTTAATAAAATTATTGCATGCAAAACTATTGTCGACAACTTTTCATTTTACTCCCATATTTTCTTGTAGCGACAAGACTTATTAAGATCTCTTTATTTTCGTCGTTCATCTTCAAATTCAAGTATCTAAATTTCTTGTGAAGTTTTAATAATTAATTATATATTGGGTCTCTTTTGGAGCACTTGTCTTCGCTATAAAACCATTTTAATTTATTATTTTATTTTACGAGAATTTTTACCTTCGAAACCAATCAATCTATCATGTGTCCGACATGTATTACTTTCATTTAATTAAAAAATTGTCTTATTGGCATTTCTAAATATCAACTAGTATATAACACTTAGTTATTCTCGTTAGGTCAATAAATGCATTTGTGAATTATCTTTTGAATTTATGAATCAAATTACTTTCTACAATGATCTACTTAATAATAATTCACTCCAAATAATTATTTCATCTAACTATTATTTATCTCTCCCTCATTTGGGTAAATTGTCGAATCAAAATTATAATAACCAAATCATATCATAATTAAATTTCCAATTCCGTCAAAAAAAATTAATAATAAAAGAACACTCATAATTAATATATTCTCAACTTTCTCTGAATACCCAGATTTTTACATTGTAGTAAAGCAACTTGAACTTATACCACATATTCAAATAAACAATTCCAAAATGGTTTGTATTTGGATCTTGACCAAAAACCATTTGTAACGAGGAATATTCATCATAATTTACTGGCATGATGCATACAAGTGTCCATTCATGTAAAATATCATATCTTTATACATATACAAAAAAATTTGTTCTCAAAAGTAATGGTTTAGTTACTAATTGTTGTGTTAGATGCATGTACCGACAATCTAGCATACAATAATCATTGAAAGCTTGAAAAATAAACTCTCCAACATTAACCAGACTTGTAGCGATTTTATAATTTGAAAGTTTTGTTCTTAAATAAATAATTAAGCAAGTACTCTCACAAATGACATATTGTGAGTTGATAACTCGCATGTGATTATCTTATAGATATATCAACCAAAATAATATCAAAACATACACTTACAGGATAAATGGACTCATATTTCTTTTAGAAATACAAGAGATTGAATTTCAACTTTTATTATTGAGGTTCTAGTAAATTATAATCTTCTCTGAGAACAAACGACATTTGAAAAATCTTTAACATAGAGAACTTTCAGATTCCTTAATAAATATCAACATGTATTCTCATTTGTCGCATCATTATTGATCATGCCAATTAATTAATATATTTGGACTAATAAACTTAAGGTTTACTACACATGTAATTCAATCATTGTAATACAGTGAGTATAAACTAGAGAAAATGTAGATAAAATTTTCATTAGGAAATTCAACCAATATAATTGATAGAAAATAATCTAATATCAATTTCAATAACATACCTTATGCATTCTGTAGCAATCAGATAATTTTAAATTATAATTTAACACACAGAAAGTAATACCATGCAAACAAATATACTAACATCGTTTCAAAGAAAACATCAAATTAATAAATAAATCTAGTGGATGTTATAAATGTCTATCTTTGAAGTCAGCCAAATTTAGAACATCAGCCTCAAATAAATAAAATCATAGCCGAATCCACATGTATTTGTTGCAAATAAATTTTATCACTTTACAAAATGCACACAAACAAATATTTTCTTTGCATAGATGTGTGATGAAATTTAGGTAAAGTACATGCACAACAATGAAAAGTTTAAATATAGTATGGAACTATTAATACGAATTTCAACATCAATCTTATTATTAGTCTCCGCATTATTTTTATTTTTTCACGAAAATAATTATTATTACCACCTCCTTTTTACTATTATAGAGTCACTTATCAAATCCACATTCAAGATTATGCTTTTCAAATTTATTGAACATTGTTGCTTTCGTTTCAGAGAATAAAGCAAATCCAGTACGACGGGTTTTATGATTTTTCATTTAATAGTTCATTATTTTATTCAATCACAAGTGAACATTAAATATGTTCAAATATATATTTTAAAGCCCTTTCACGGTATTGTTATTCCAAGAGCACATTTGAAGCATAAAAAATTGAAAAAAAAAAAATTCTAACGAGTTTACTTCTTTAATATTCTCTCCGCATAATTTTGCAATTTCAAGTGCATTCAATCATAATCAATTTCAGATAGAATTATCACATTTTGATGGTCATATCTTTCTCTTAAATTATTTCTCGATTCAAATAGATTTTTCATAGTAATTTTTTTCTTTTTCAACCCTTCATGGAATGATGACGAAAAAAAAATTATAACAGATAATCACAATCAATTCAATTTTTCATAGTAGACTTGCCATAATTTCTATTCTAACATGCATATTTACAAATTTGGATACATTGTAATTTATCTAGATAATATAATAAAATTCCAATATATATATATATATATCAACTAATAAATTAAAAAATTAAAATTCCAATCTACCAAATTTGGGAAATTAAAAATATAAATCACAACAAATTCGAATAATAAAAATACTCAAGATAATAAGATTGTACGGATAATAAACTTAATGCTGTTTTATTCAATTTAGAAATTAAAGTTTCAACCCAATATAAAATAAAAACATTGAAGCTTTAAACCCAATATTAATTCAATTCTCAAATATTTAATTATCCAAATATTATGCATAATAATAATTGAATACTTCTCTTTCCTTATCAAAACAAGAAATTCATATAAAATATAATCCTAAGAAGAAAAAGATTGAAGAAACTTAAAAACATACCAAATATGGTGTGATTAGAGATATTACCCTTCCTTTAACCATTATTTTTCTTCTTTTATAAATTCTTGACTTTTCTTTCTTTCCATATGCAAATGAATTCCTCTATCATTTTTTTGGTGTAAATTTTCCAAGGTTTTGGATTTGGTGAGAGGTTAAAAACAATGATGAATGCCTAAGGGTTTTGGTTTAAATCTTACTTTTGATATTTTGCTTTTTTTTCTTCTCTTCAGTGGTAATCGGTTTATAAATTTTTTAACGCAAAACAAATCTTTAGGTAGCCGAGAAATTTAATCGACGAAAAAGAGTGACGTGAGTTTGAATCCATTATTAGATATCTTCTTTTTAAATTCAAATCTAATTGCAGTATTTAAATTTTATTCACATATAAGGGATAAAATGATGTTTTAGGTAAGCGATTAGAGTTATTTCTTACAAGTAAAAAGGAGTGTGGGTTTAAAACTTTGTTGGTTAGGAATTTTTTTTCAAAATCTTTTGGTTTAGAAGAGAATTGTTTTTTCAACAATTTTGTTCATCAATAGGACCACAAAAGATAATTATACATTTTATTCATCAATCAATAATAATAATTGACAATGTTTCTTTAAAATCTATATTTATAGACATACGAAGCATAAATAATATAAAATTATATTCTTCATTAACATCACAGTCTTGAAGTAAATCAAACTTTTTATCCTAATGGACATCCAT
The DNA here is from genome assembly GCA_039519145.1 of Kokia cookei. Taxonomy (NCBI): domain Eukaryota; kingdom Viridiplantae; phylum Streptophyta; class Magnoliopsida; order Malvales; family Malvaceae; genus Kokia; species Kokia cookei. The sequence continues at coordinate 671,405 of JBBHDX010000612.1, forward strand.
AATAATGAAATATTTATAGAAGTGTAGTTTTTTTTTTTGTAATTTTTTTATATTTTAATATTTTATAATATTTTTTGTTTTTAATATTATTTTTTAATCTTTTGAAATTTTAGGATCAATACTAAATTGACATAATATATAAACATTGAGGGATAAATTTGTTAAAATTTTTAAATTAAGACCATATTGATAGAATGCGTAAAATATTAAGGATTAAATTTATTATTATACCAATCAAAAGAAATCACACCGATGTTTATCCCGTGACCAAAAGCATTTTAAAAATGAATTGACTACAAATTGCAATTGATTTTGCGAATTAAAAAAAATATTCGGTGACTAAAATAGAAACACTTTAAAACTTAAAAGGACTATATGCATAGTTTGCCTAAAATGTTAAAAATCATTTAGTTATAACTCCAAGTTGAATTGAAACATCACAGCCAAGTTTGAATCACCTTATTAAATGTTAAAAAAGATTAGTATTGAAATTTACTTCATATTTTTTTTTTTTTGATAAAAATACGTTTCAACTTTGATCATTTTTTATTATTTTTATAAAACCGTACAATTTCTTTTTAAAATATTAAAAATAAATATTTAATGTATCATCTATATATAAATGTTATATTTTATCAATTAATAATAAAAAATATGTGGTTATTAAATTAAATAAAAAATATGAAAGATTTGTAAATAATACTAATAAATTTATTGAAATATAATTAAAAATGTTATTGTTGTAAATAAATATTAATAACTCTTATATTGAAATTAATTATGTGTAAATAAAGTTATTAATATTTATTTGTAAGTCTTTTACTTTTTTTTTTTTGTTTTATTTAGGGTAAAGTACATCAATTGTCCTTAATTTTTTTATTAAAATTATATTTTAATCACTTAACTTTCAAAAGTTACATAATTGTCACTAAAGTTATCGAAATGCTAAACTTTGGTCACACATTCGTTGCCTTCCGTTAAGAGGATGACATGACATGCTAATTTAAAGGGCTAATAACCAATTTAGCCCCTAAATTATAACTAAAATATCAACTTGATACTTTTAAAAAAAATCTTAATAATAACTCTAAAACAATTAAAGGGTAAACTACTCAAACAATCACTTAAATTTTAATGCGTTCCTATGTTGTCTCCGATTTCATTTTGTTAATTTAGTCACTTCCATTAGACTAATTGTTATTTTTAGTCACTCCACCATTAAATTACCTTAGTCACTGAACAAAATATTGACGTGGCAGTCTTTTGATTGGTATAATAATAAATTTAACCCTTAATACTTTACACATTCTATCAAGTTGGTCCTAGTTCTAAAAGAATTCAATAAATTTAACCCTCAATGTTCGCACATTTTGTCAATTTAGTCCAAATTAAAAAATTCAAAAAAACAAAATTTATTATAAAATATAAAACATATAAAATTGTCCCGTACATAATACATAAAATTTGTTAATAGAGAGAAGTTAATGTTGAGCATGTAATGATAACAAGCCAAAATGTGCGATAGATAAGGTTTCCACGCCATCAATGGGCGCCATAAATCTGTCAACTTTGAACAGCTCCCCCGCACTTTGATCGTTCAACACAATCAATGTTCCTTAAAGCTTGAACAAATGGCAAGGTCGGCCTTCCAGAGGATAAATCAATAAAATAAAACCTTAGCTTCTGCTAGCTTTGCAAGCGTGTGCAAATCCATGGTCAAAACGCGTGCACTTTGAATTCTTTAGATGAAAAATCACCAAAATCCCATAAAACATTCTCCCATGCCCTTCTTTACCCGATACCCGCTGCTTCATTTCGTTCCAAAATGTGTTCCAAAAGCCATGAAGAAGATGAAGATGATGATGATTTAGCTTACTTTGATGGTCTTCCAGATGCTCTTCTTCTTCTCATCTTCAACAAATTGCATGATCTCAAATCTCTTACCAATTGTCTTTCAGTCTCAAAGCGTTTCCATTCCCTTGTTCCTTTCACCGACACCATTTTCATCTCAATCCCACCTCTCCCAAAACCAAGCAATACTGCTGCTTCATACATAAACAATACTTTGAGACAGGTTCTTCACAACTTGTTCCTCAAACCACTCAGATGTTTCCATCGCCTTATGGCTTCCCCCAAGTCAACGACAATGTCATTTGATCTCTCTTGTTGTCACCCAAATGGGGTTTTGAGAATTTTCAAGGAAATGAAATCGTTGCATTTAGAGCTTCCATTTCATGGAGATGGTGAGTTGGGATCAAGTAATGGAGCTTCTTTCCTTCAATGGAAAGCAGATTTTGGAAGCAACTTGAGGACTTGCATTATCGTTGGGGCTACATCTTTTAAAAAATGCAATACGTTTTCATCATCGGCTAGTTGCTCACAACGGAAGGAAGAGCAGGTATTAATGGAGGAAACCGTGTTAAACGACGACGAGCTGAAATCAAGAGTAATATGGACAATTTGTTGCTTGATTGCTGCATCAACGAGGCATTATTTGTTAAAGCAAATCTTAGCTGAGTGTCCAAACATTCCAATGCTTGAAAGAGTGGTGATTTCTGATGCAAACAAGCAAGGGATGTTTAGTATGGGAAAAGAAGAGCTTGTTGAGATGAGGAACTCCATTAACACAAAACAAGAAGCATCACTATCATCAATGGAGAGAAGTCCAGTTCCAGAAGTGAACATGAAACTTTGGTACTTGCCAACGCTTGATTTACCGGATTCAGGGTATGTGATGAAAGGGGCAACACTTGTTCTTATCAGACCTGTGGTCGATGGGATGATTGAAAACAACAGTGGTGATCCATTGGTGGGAGATGAAAAGCCTTTTAGTGAAGCTGTAAGGGAGATGATCAAAGTGAAGAAGAGTTATTTGATGACAATGAGTTCTTTTTGAGATTGATATAACCTTGTTTCTTTATGTCCACTGATGATTTCAGAATTTTGTGAGTCTTTGTACATGACATTCTTTTTAAATTAAAATATTAGTAGATTTTTTTAAATTAGCAAACTATTCTCCGGTAGAAGAAACCACCGAGCAATCTTGAAAGAATTGATCACAGACCAATATCATCTAAGAGCCGGCAAGTAGAAACTGGTGACTGACACCACCAACCACGATAGCCTTTAAGCGGCTTCAAACATCTTAGACTTTCTCTGAGCACTCAGATCGGAGGCCCTATAATCCGAATAGAGACTGGTTCGCTTCTTCAAAAAAAAAGGGGCAGGTACAACGCCAACTCCAACTGAAGGGAATTGTTACACAAGAAGTGGAATTGGGGGAAATTAGGAATCTGAAACCTAATTCATAAATCCAACAAAGGACCAGCTCATTGACTCAAGGAGGCTGGGCCTGATGTTGGCCCAAACACAACTATTCAGAATGGGCTAGAACGTCAGGAGAAGTTGGCAAGTGGACTTGTGAAGTAAAAGGCCCGGAAAACCCAAACACAAAACTTAACGTTAGCACTGAATCAGGCAGTCAAATGAGCCGATTGTTGACAACAGAATGGCCTATATAGGGTCTGTAACAACTAATTTTGCTCATGAATGAATTACACAATTATTTCCTTCTTAAATCCCTTTCTTCTATCCTCAATCCCTAAATTCTCTTAAATTTCAAATACAAATTGGTATTAGAGCTTCAAGGAAAACACAATAAAACCATTGTCATGGTTGGGTTTGATGGTGCCAGGATGCAACAGCTCCAGGAGCAGCTGGAGAAGCAACTCGAAATCCTACAAGATGATAACAAAATTCCAAAATTGTGGGAGAAACAAGGAGAAATTATTGATGCAAAATTTGAACAACAGCACCAGAGTATTGAAACTAAGCTCACAGAAACCCAAGGATACATTAGCAGAATCCCAGAAGGGAGAAAGGCCACTACCCCTTCATACTGCAACTACACCCAGATACCTCAAATGACCTTATCCAAAGCTGATGGTAAAAAAACCCATGCACATAATTGTCATTGACGACCGTGAGAAATTCACCTACCAGCTTGGAGAACCCCGGGTCCTAGCATCACACCCCTTCTCCTAACCATCACCTACCCAAAATGGGAATACATATAGTTGGGTCCAGGAGTAAGGAGACGCTAGAGGAATCCCCAATAGTGGATAGGTACAGTCATACAATGACACGAGGGAATTTGAATTTGTTTAACCCCAAACCAAAAATAGAACTTCAGAACTTTGATGGCCAAAATCCAAGAGGGTGGGTGCAGAAGTGTCGGAAGTACTTTTTCATTATTCAAGGTAGGTGAACATCAAAAGGTGGAAATAGCTTCCAGGTATATTTAGTGGGTAAAGTTGAAACTTGGTCTGGTGGGTACATCATGCAGAAAGAAAGAATCACGTGGGAAGGATTTACTAATGATCTCTATTTGAGATTTGTGATAGAACCTGTCTAGATGTGGTGGAAGAATTCAATAAAGAAGCACAGAAGGGAACAATTGAGGACTACCAAGAAAGGTTTGAAGAACTTCAAGCCTTCATGCTGCAATACAACCCTTCATTTCCAGTTTCTTAAATGGGCTGGGGGATGAGATGAAGACAAGACTAAGGTTAATAGTCCGACTGATTGGACAACTTGATTTTTTAAAGAAAAAGAAATAAAGGGATCAATATCTTACAAACCATCGTCAAAAGGGCACCCAAGTTTCATTCACATCCCCTTCATCCCTGCAATAACCAAACACCTTTCTGCTTCCCCTACAGCTGACGGCAATGATAATCCACCTCTTCTCACACCCCAACACTATCATTGCGGAAAATAAGCTGGTTAATGAACTTCTATCTTAATCATATTAAATACATTTATATCTAATTTTTATACCTCCATAATTAATGCTTTACAATTTTTTCTTGCTCTGTCACACTGTGTCATTTTTTAATTCCCCCCCCCCCAATAAGTTGCCATGTCTAAGAACCAATCAGCACATCCTTGATACGAGAAAGCTTACTGAGGAAAAAAAATGTCATCACTAATATCTTAGAAATTAAAAAAAAAAATGAACACCAAATAGCAAGTTGCAATACCCCCCAAGTTGTTAAAAATAAAGCCGAAAAGCAGCATTTGGAAACAAAGCACAATCACCACTCCACTTGAGTCGCCATTAATAAAACAGTATGATTTTCAAGCACCAAATCTCAAAATATCTTGTTCTAACCCTCAAATTAGGGAACAAGTTAGTATCTTCTCCTAGGACTCCTGGAGCGATGTGTCCGTCCAGATCTGCGAAATTTAGAAAGGGTATTGTTAGATTCAAATGTTGCACTTATTTTTAAACTCATGGAGAGAAGATACATCTTAAAGTTCCAACTTACGGCTAGAGCTGGGTAACTTTGTGTAATACAAATTAAAGTGGAATTTGAACATGGGAAAGAAAAGAACATTAAGCATAATTTTGTCATAAAGTTGATATTTGTGTTTGTTTTCTTTCTAATCAAGTTAGCTTTTAAAGGAAAAGGTAAAACGCTTACAGCTCACTTTAGAGATTTGGGCAGAATGTTGGCATCAGGCAACCAGGTTCATTTAAAAGCTGGGTTGTGCTCAGGTCGTTGCCATACAAATTTGGATTGCTTCAGTTCAAGTAATAAAGGGCTCTAAATTTAAGGCCAGTCTAGTTGAACGAATACATCATTCTTTCACCACTTACAATTGATATAATTAACAGACCTCAATGAAAATCCAAGAGCATATAAATAGAGACAAACCTCATATTTTTTCGTTTGAAAGCTCCAACACTAGGTCCATTGCTAAAGGCCCAATCAACATTGATGGTTTGTGTAAGAAGTTCTGCTCCATCCATTGTAGATATGGCATTCTTTGCTTCTTCAAACTTTTCGTATTCAATCAGTGCATATCCCTAAGAGGAAAAACTCTCATTACTTTTACTTGAACAAAAATATTCAATCCTAGAAAATACTGTAGAAAAAGGTAAAAACTCGTCAAAGATTTGTCCTTTGTTATCTCAACTTCAATCAATGCTATTAAATAAAGATATTGCAATGTGTCAAACTAGCATTTAGTAACAACATGAATGGTTAGAAACAGTAAACTGATTGATATCTTAAAATAAAACTGAATCCACATTCTCTAATACATACAGAAAACACATGGAAATAAAAATGTTAAACAAGCAGACATAGATAACCAAAACATTTCCAATACACATAAAAAAATGCAATGTGAAGAGCTCCACAACCAAAAAGACAACATAATACTAGACTTGTGCAATGGTCATAAAGTGAGATACAACAATTTACTAAGTTGCCTACCTTGACAAATCCAGTGCGGCGATCAAGATTTAAATGCAAATTCTTGATCTCACCAAATTCACCAAATGCATTGTGCAAATCATCCTCTTGGGCTTCCTCATGTACACCACTGACCAAAACAATCCATCCTTCAATAGCTGCATATTTATTAATGAGACATAAAAGAAAATATTATTATTGAGAAAAAGAGTTCATAAACGTAGAGGAAAATCTTAATTCATTCTTGGACACAATTGCTTTTATAGACCATACTCTACAAGTTGAGTTATATTGACATTGTGTAGGAAAACAAGGGGTGGTCACACAGAGGTCATAAACCTTTAAATAGCTGGATGAAGGTTAGGTTCAGTACAGTATAATACGTTTAATGAACTCAATTTGGTGGTTGAAGCATGGCAAAACAGGTAATAGCAGTCCTTCAAGAAGAGCATACAGATTTAAACCTGATCAACAATGAAATAAGAATCTTTTTCCTTTTCTTTTGTTGGACATATTGTCCTAGATGGAAGGGAATTTCAAATATCCTCCACATGATGTCCCAAAAAAATTCTGAAGACAGGAAAACCGGATCAATTTCCATTCCGTTATTTTGATAATGGAATAAAGTGAACCTCAAGAATCAGCCAAGAATATATATACACATAATATCAACAAAGTTTCCTCTGAAATCAAGAGAAGATTTCTATAAAATGTAATATATTTTTTATTGAATTTTGGGTCATGTTCATCACACAGGTTCAAAAACTAGTATCTATAAGAGCAGAAAAAGGAAACTACTTTCAGGAATTCCCTATAATTCCTAATACAATTTCCACCTTAGAAATATTAACCACCACCAGCTAACAGACGAGTGCAGAAAGAAACAGATCTAAAGCCTAAATGACAAGTACTTCTTACCGTTTGTGCGATGCATACACAACACAGACCACGAAATTCATGAAGCCTCTACCATTAAATTTGTTCTAGTCTCACAAATGACTTGAATATATTATACCTCTAAACTTACAATGTCAAATGAAAAGGGTAATAAAGCAGTTATTGTTAATGAAGGGTTCCTACAAGGTATAATATGATTAGAAAATATTCACAAAGAAGAAGTTAATAACGTTGCTTCTAGGAAACGGACTGTCAAAAGGTTAAGTTCTAAAGACCCACAAAACAACTCATTTTGATATATAATCCTCAAAAAGCCCATTATAGCATGAACCAATGATTAAGGTATCTTCTCAAGGAAATTTATTCACTAATATTAGTCTTTTGAACTATTTACTTATGAATAAACTTTACTCGCAATTTTTAGCAAATGCCAACTGAGTCTTAGAATTGTATAAAAAGAATATAAACAAATTAATACTATGTTCTGAATATTTTCAATATTAGCCTATTCAAACTACCAAACCTCCCAGTTCATTTCAACAAAACTTATTCTAAAATCATTGAGAAATTTCAAAGTCGTAATTATCTTGTATTCCAGACCACACATAAATAAAACCCTAGATAAAACAAAAAGGAAACAACTTAATAAACGAGGAGAGGAAAAAGGAAAAATAGGGTTTTTTGGAGGGACTAACATCTCTGGGGACCGGGGCCACCATCAGTGCCAAGGGACTCGAAGTCGCGAGAGGCGAGACGGGAGTGGCGGTCAGCATCTTCCTCGCGGAAGCCACGGCCCTTGGTTTTCTTAGGGGCAGAAAGAGAGGCGGAAGCACCGCCAGTGATGGCGGACTTGAGCTTAGGCATGGGAGCTTGAGGGGAGGCGTCGCCGGCGGCGTCCTCGTCCATGAGGTCATCTTCCTCCGGCTCGAAATCCACCGCTTCCACGTCAGCATTGGCCATCACTGCGATCTGAACGTGCCTTACTTTTAGAAAGTGTTAAACAAAATCTATTTGTTACTGGATTCAAAATTCGGGAGTGTGCTGGAAAAAAAGTATGATTAAGTAAGCTTAGCTGATTGAGGTTCTGAAACTGAATTTGGATGGGTCTGCTCTTCCCGGAAGTTTTGGGCGGAATTTGGACTTTATTCTTAACCCAGTTCAACTAGGCTTGGACTGGGTCTAACCTTTCCACAGTTAAGCCCAAGCCGTAGAGAAGATTTCTGCCTTATATATATTTTTGCGAAAATTTAATTAATCCTAGTTTTCTATTTTTTGAAAATTATATTTTCAATACTAAACTTTTCTTATTCCGTAAAAAAATATGATTACATGGTAATATCTGTTTATATTTTCTTAACCCTTTGACAACACACACATCCCTTGCACACATAAGCGCTCGAACTCGAGATCCTTAAGATGAACAACATCCTCTTTTTCACTGGACCCACTTGCTGGATTCTATGTGTAACAATTTTAAAATTGAAGTTTGAGTCATACTTTGCATGATGCATGTGGTTTTAATTTAAATTTATCATGTATAAAATTGAGAAATTTTGTTGGTTCTTTGAAAATTTATCGATCTATACTGTTTTTTAAGAGAAAAAAATGCGTCCTACAGGACGTGTTTTTACTGATTTGCAAGAAAAACGCATCATGCTAACATTTGCCGACAGTTAAAAATCCGAAAGGCTATTTTTTCTCCTACATAAACCCTCCAATTCTCTTTTTTTTTTTTTCAATTCAATTCTCAACTCTCAGCTCTCAATTTTCACAATTTGATTATCAATTTATTGTCTTAGATTTGTTACTTTCAATTGTCAATTCTCGATTTTTTATTTTAAATTTAAACGTATCTTAAAACTATAATAATGTTTATCTTAAAAAGGGGAAAAGATAAATCTACAAACTTTTAAGAAAAAAAAATTAGCAAAGACGCGTCACGTAAGACCCGTGACATATTTTTTTCTCTTTTCAAAAATAATATAGATGGATAAATTTAAAAAAAAAAAAAAAAAAACATAGTTACTCAAGTTTTTTTCAGCATATATAGAAAAATTAATCATAATTTATTTTTCAAATTTATTCTAATTTAAGTTGAAGTGTATTGCATTTATTAGTTGAACCATGTTTTATAATGTTAATTATGATGCAGTTGTTTGGATTTGTTTTTTGCATTCATAATTATAATGTTAATTATGGTTGCAATTGTTTGGATTTATTTTTTATATTTATAATTATGAACATCTTAAAGTAAATTTGTGTATTTGATTTTTCTAATATTTTCATTATTTTTTTGTTCATTGCTTATGCAGGTTATCCAACAAAATAAATGATTAGAATACAAGAATTTACTTGCTATTGTGAAATGCAACATCAACTAATAATCATAGAAGAAGAAGAAGAAACAAAATTTGGAGGGTGGAAAAGGAAGGATAACCTACAGCATACAAGTATTCCATGTTTCACAAAGTGGATCTTCTCTACCCCCCCATCAATAAATCAACACAAGCTTTACATAATCGTGGGATATGCCAAGACGGATTTTACAACAATGCTCCACTTTCAGTAGCACCATTTCTATAGACATGCATGAGGAGGGAAATGGCTATTCCAGGACTTCAGCTGGCCACAGCCGCTTCCACGTCGATATCTCCTCGTCGCTGCTAAGTTTTCGGATTCCACCATAAAATCCATCTGCCTCGTTTCCCTCCTCCCGATGTTCTCTCCGGTCGATTGTCGTGTGCCGCCACCTTGAGCCCAGGGCATACTGGTTGAACTCTAACACAACCATATCTGTCACCCACACTCAGACCCTCAATTATGTTCAACACAATACAAATAACAAATGTGCAACTCTCTCTGTGTGTTCTCGAGTTGCAAATAATTACCAAAAGAGACCCTTCTTTTATTTTGATGTAACATGGACTAGTGGGGATTTGAGCTTTGTTGTCAATAAATGAATATTTGGAAACGTAAAGCAACCATTGCAGCCCCACACAAGTTAAAAAGATTGTAGATAAGTAAGCAAGCAGAGTCCATGGGGGGACATTGGGTTCTTTCAGTGTGGTTGCCCATAACTGTTCTGCTGAGACACAAGTCATCACAATGTTGGTTGAAACTACGACATAATGACAAGCAATTGTGTTTGGGGACCAACCCAACACCACAACCTGGGCCCCATGTATTGCAAATATGAAAACAACCTACCCTAAAATGGAAGTCCTCCATTAAACTTCAACTTTATCAACTGCTATAACCTCATTTCCTACTCAAACATCTGTAATAGGAGGATAATGATTGAGCGTATTCACATCCGACACGTACCCGTATCCAATAATTAAGTAGCAGCATTTGAAACAAAGTACCCTTGGTCTCTCTCTCTCTCTCTCTCTCTCTCTCTCTCTCTCTCTCTCTCTCTCTCCCTCCCAAGACAAGTTTGATATTTCCATTTTGTGTTTGATCTTATATGCAGGAGATGTGTCCCTTGGAATAGCTTAAAAGTCAGATAACATGTGATGCTTGCAATAATACCAAAGTAATATTTTCAGATTCCCATTTGAGAAAAGATGAAATCAACTTACCACTATTATGACAACGGCAGTAACTTTCGTTCCCATCACAAGATGCCAAGTGACCAACTACACCATACCACCAACCTGCAATATATATATCAGTAATAGAATCATTTCAAGTAACTTCAAAGAAGAAACAAAACATACAAGTTATGAGATGCGAAAAACCAACCATAAGGGAATTCTTTGTTTCTTCTCCATTGAATCTCGATGTGATCACCTGGGCGTAGCTCATTCAGACAATCAGAAATATGAAGATCATGTGGTAAAGTGTCAACGGGCGGTGCTCTTAGCCGTTCCCACGGCACGTTATTCTCTATGGCTACTGCCCTCCTTCCATGAGGAGGGTACCTGAAATCATCAAACCAAATCTAATATCAATCCACCAAATTCATTTTCAAAGCATTAGGCCTGTTTTGATCCCTTTGATATGGAACCTGATTCCAAATCAAAAGCATGTTCATATCCCAAATTACCTTGCTTGGAATGTGTCAGTACGTTGATCATAACACAGCTCTGCATCATAGCATGATAGCATAAACCCAACATGGCCATTCTGCCAAGGAATTTATAATAAAAAACCGAATCATAGAAAAAAGAAATGGGAAGAAAGCATAAATTGCAATGCTGATTTGAATGAATACCTCGCGGTTATAGACCTGAGCAGGGAAGCAGAATCTACCAGTTTCCAGAGCAAGAAACCAAGACATGATTGACTCACGTGGCAAAGAACTCCGCTTAATATAATCATCAACCTTTGGTTTAATCCACCAAGATGGCCTAACAATGGAGAAAATCCTAATCAAAGCTTTTGGCCTCCCTTGTTTCAAATGACTTGAATCCTTTCTTAAAGCAATATGCCATTGCCACTCTCTATAAGCAGCAGGACCAATAATTCTACCCCACTTGTTTTTCATATGTTTTTCCCAGAAATGATCAGTGATACACCTGCTTCTTAAAGAGCTGCAAACACCAGACACGCTACAAAGACTAGCAGGTGGTAGCCTTTCGAGAATGCTTTCCAGGACCAATTCTGGTAAGTCCAAAATTGACATGGCAGCTTCTTCTTCAACAACCTCCTCCTCAAAGTTGTCAACTTTTGAAGTGAAAGACATCTTTTTGAGAGACATTTTGGAGGTGAAATAGCTAAGACTAGAACTAGTTTTGATCAACTTGGTAATGGAAGAAAAGGAAACGTCTTTCCCAAACCAGAGAGACAATAATTTCACCTCAGTAGCCCATGCTGGAAGTGATTTCTTCAACTTAAAAAAGACGATGATGATGAGAAAACAAGTAAGGAAGAAGTAAAGTAGTAGCATTCCAAGAAAAATACAAAATGGAAAAGGAAAAGAAAGAAAGGTGAATGAGTGAAGTATTTTTTCTATGGTTCCAAATTCAATGATATAAGGCAAAAGAAATCAATGGGAGAACCCAATTGTCTGTCCTCTTCTCTCGTCTTCCTTCCATTCATAAACAACGACAGAGATCATCACAAAAAGAAAGGGTTTTTATTGGTTAATATCAGAGCCCACCAAACCCCAAAAGTGGGCCACCCTTCGTTAATGACTAATCAGAATAAAAACTAGTAGTAAATTATGAGAAGAAAAGAATTTTCTTTTGTTCCAAACAACCCCTAAAGAAAAAAGAAAGTCTTATTCCTTTCTTTTTATTAAGAAAAACAACTCAGCCGTACAGACAACTAAACAACTATCGTGTAATGCGAAAGAGATTTAGTGGATGAAAACCCAGAAAGAGTTGAAATGAAAAAATGGTGGTGGGGTTACTGAGATCTGAAATGGAGGTATTTCTGACAGCTGGAAAATTTTATCCACCAAAAAGAATCTTTTCATTGAGATAAATAAAAGTCTAGATGCAACCACCCATTGAAGATGATAACATGAAAATAAAACAGACAACAAATCTGGGTTAGATTAGGATCGAAAGAAAAAGACAAAAACAAAAGATTCAGATATTTGATGAAGAAGACCTTATTTTGATCTTCTTCATCAAATTCTTTCTTTCTTTTTCTCTTTTTTATTTCTGGGCAGATGAAAATATATCGACGAAGATGATGAATGGGAAATGTATATATACATTTTTGTGTGGATATTAAAAGCAAAAATTTCTGAAAATTATTTTTGTCTCTGTTTTTAACAAGTGGGAGGAAAATCCGTCCCACCAGAAAAATCAATCCCTTTTAGTTTTAGGATAATTTTAATTAACTAAACTTAAAAAATAATTCAAATATTCATCACAAAGATTCTCATTTATTAAAAAAAATTAAAGAAATAAATCAAACTGTTAATAAACTAACAGCTCCAGCACACATTTCCAATGAAAAACTAGTTTCAACTTGAATACCTTATATTTGAGAATCTCAACTCAAACCTAGAATTAGATTTTTACTTTTTTTAGTTTAACAAAATTAATATTATTTAACTTGAAAATTTTACAACTCTGTAAAAAAAAGCATTGTCAAAATACTAAAAAATATATATTTTATGTGTCTTATTTCTTTTTTATATATACGAGTAAACTATAAAAATAGTCACTTTTATTTGACTCAGGTTACATTTTAATTACTTATGTTTGAAATATTACGTTTTAATCATTTATGTCAATATTTTGCTATGACTTTTTTTTTTTTTAAATATATACATTTCACCTTATTCTAAAAAAATCAAAATTTAAAAGTAAAGTTTTTATAAAATAATATAATATTAAAATAAATAAAAATATAATATAATTAATTAAAAATATTCTCCATTAAGTGATAAATAGCTCTTTATCTATTTATTATTTTCCCTATTTTTTTTATAAAAATCTATCATATTGTTTTTATTTTGGATTACCGGATAAAAAAAATTAAATCATTGAAAATACTAATTTTCAATTGATTTAATTTTTTTCAATCGTGTATCAAACAAGACTTAAATTGTATTATTTTAATAATATTTTTAAATAAAAATAGAAAAATAAATAAATAAATATATAATAAAATTTAAATTCATACCTCTTTAATTTTTGATATTTATATTTTACTATATAACCAAAACTTAATTAATCAATGAATTATAAATATATTTTAGCTGCATCTATTTTATAAAGAAAAAAGAGTATCTAATATAATTCAAAGCCTTGGGATCGGTGAGGCAGCGAAAATTATAGTTGAAGGTGGGCGGTTGAAAGCGTGGACCAATCATCGTAAAGGTTAAGGAGCAGTGGGACCTGGGGAAATGACACCTGATTCCACCAATAACGCTGTTTTTTGGATCACTAAAGCAAGTGGGCTTGCACGTGAATTCCACGTGCATGCTTTTTCCTTATCTTCTCTCTTTCCCTCATCTCACCCCTACTTGTAAGGGAGTTCCAATTTCCAAGGTATTATTCTTTCATGGTTAAATTTTGTCATTAGTCCCTTTACTTTATAGAACTTATGAATTAAGTCCTTGTACTTTAATTTTGTCATTTTTATCCCTTATACTTTTTAAATTTTAATACCAAATGATAATTGTTAAATTCGTTCATTTAAGTTGCGTTATTTTTATAATATGATGGGACAAACATATTATCATATGTGTAATGTCATGTTAGCTTGTTATTTCTATGTATTTCTCGCTAAAAATCTAGTTAATAGATTAACGACTACCATTTACATCAATATTCAAATTTTCAAATCTGAAAAGTGTGTAGAATGATCCAATTGAAATACATAGACTAAATCTACAACTTTACGCATAATACAAAACAAAGATTAGTAATTGAATTTAACCAAACGGATTTAATTGCTATAGTTTAAGTCAGGACTAAAATTTCAAAATTCAAAATAAGGATTAAATTGACCAATTTGAAAAGTTCAAGAACTAAAATTGATCAAATTGAAGTGAAGGGGCTATATCCATAACTTTTATGAAGTATAAGGACGAATAACAAAATTTAACCTTCTTTTGTTTTACTAGTGTTGGGAAAAACAAAAAAAACAAAAACAAAAACAAATCTTGCCTATGTAGATCTTTACGTAAATGAGATGTGATTATGTTCGGATCAAATTTAAATATGGTAGTGAAGGTTTTATAATAAATTAATTTTTAGTTTTATAAATTTCGATTTTATTTATTTATTTTTAATTTATTAAATAATTTATTTTTTATTTAATTAAGTTAATTTAAATAATATTATTTATTTAAATTATTAAACATAAATGAAATATATTAACTATTGTGATAATTTTTTTATAAATCGTAAATAAAGCAAAAAAAAAAAAAAAAAAAAACTCAAAACCCACCATCTCAAAATGAAAAATATAAGTTCCTGAAAACTCTCTTTTTATTTATTTATAATTTTAATAGTTTTTAATAACTTTACATTCTTTAAAAATTTTACAATTTTTTTTTTTTTACAAATTTTTAATTTATTTTTTCAACTTTTTAATATTTTAAATAATTTACAATTTTTAATAATTTTTACAATATTTTAAAATTTTAACCTGTCAATATAGATGAATCCAAATAATTATTTGTTAATATGTCACGTCAACAATCAACATGCCATATCATCAAATAATGTGTCATCTCATTGTTTAGCTTATTTTAATATCATCAATTTCAAATAATAAAATGGGTTATAAAACAAATTTATGTACTAAAATGAAAAAAAAAAATATTAGAATGAGAAAAGGGGTGTAATTCAATTGCGAAATGAATAAATCCAAACTATATATGACTTATTTTTCAAAGGAAGAAAACATTAGAAAAGTATTTTAGAATTGTCACACTTTTTAAATAAGAAAGTAGAAAGTGCAACGATTTGTTGTACAAGAATTTGGGGTTTGACCTAACAATCCTTAGGTTGCTGCCCATTAAATCAACCAAATCTTTTGTTTCTTTTTAATTACTAATCTTTTTCTCCTTACCATTCATCTAATTTTATATAACTTGAACATTAAAAGAGTTGACTCCAATATAAGAAAAAAAAACTCAAAACTAAGAAATAAGGAAAGTTGACATTTTTTTTTATTTAATTTTATAAAAAATTAAAATTCATTTTGGTTTGATTCTCAAAGCTCTTTCTTTTAGTTCTCAAGAGAAAAAAAAGGGACAAAATGGAAATACCCAATCTTTTGAGCTAAGGAATAATTGATTATGGATAATGGTTTTAATTAAGTTGGGTTGAATGGTTATATTGAGATTTTTATTTATTTAAGTTAGGTTTTGAATTTGGTAATTATTTTTATATTGGGGTTTTAATTAGAGGTGATCATGGGTCGGGTCGGATCTCAGCATAATTTTAGGTTAATTTTTAGGTCCGAGTTTAACTCAACTCGAAAACTAGACTTAAAATTTTGCTCAAACCCGGCATAAATAAAAGTGTTAAAACCCGAACTCAATCAAGCCCGCACGTATTAAAATTTTTTATATAAAAATAATTTTTAAAAAATATAATTCATCAAATGCACTAAAGACATTAAAATTAATGTTTCTCAACAAATTGAAAATAAATTAAAAATATTTAATATTTATGCTTAAATAACACTAATATAGGTGCAACTTGACAAATAAATTACCTCTAAAATAGTAGCAAAATTAATAATAAAATAATAGTGATACAATATCTAAATAATAACAATAAAATGGTAGTAATGTAATAGAAAAATAATAGCAAAACAGTGGTAAAACAACACCAAAATAATGGAAACAACAGTAGTTTTTTTTTTTTTTGCAAATTAGAGTCGGGCCAAGATGGGTCTAGACAAAAAAGCTTACCTAAGGCTCGACCCATTTAGAAAATGGGTATTGTTTTTTTTGTTTAAGCTCATTTTTTTGAGTCTATATTTTTGTCCAAACTCTCTCATTTTTCGAGCAGACACCCGAACTAACTCATCATGATCAAATCTAGCTTGAACTGAATAATTGTTTCCACGTCAAAATTTGATTTCTTTTGTCCAAGATAACCTTTGAACTTGATAATTGATCTCATATTGAAACTTGAGCTTGGTAAATATTTCTACTTTGAGACTTAAGTTTTAAGATTTTAAAAAATTCCAAACTTATTTGAAGTGATTCATATGAAAATGAGATGAACTTAAGTTGTGTTTGCTGTTCCCCAAATGATTAAGAAAAGAAGAGCCTTTGGATGGGCGGTTGGAGTTGATGGGGCGGCCGAGGGTATAGTGAATAATGAAAGCACAACAATTTTCAACCAAAAAAAGAAAAGTGTAGTTTATTGTTGGTAGGCAAATTGTTTGTTTAGAAGTTATAGATTAGCTTAGGGTTTTCATAAGAAACCCCAAATCTTTTAGATTCATTGTCTCATAAAGGTGAAGCATTAAACTTTTGTTTATTCGTCCAAACAAACCTAATCCAAGCAACTGGATTGGGGTTTAGTTCTGCCTCACTTATATCAACCTTTCATTATTCCACTGTAATCCAAACTCATTAATTAATTTTTGTTTGAAGGTTGATGATAGTCCTTCCTCGTTCTTTAGGCCTTCTTAATTGAATGGCATTAGTGATAACTTATTTTAAAGTTTAGTTGTTTCTTTTACTATGGCAGCCTTATTGGTAGATTATGCAGATATCATGGGTTATAACTTTAGTTTCATAGATCGTGCGATTTTAGGTTATTTTTTTAGTTCAAATTTACCAAAATCAATTTTACTCTCGAAAAATAAAAATTCTCACAGAAATTCTTTAAGATACCGAAACAAAACAAAAGCAAACTCGAAAGAGAAAAGAGCAACTTAAGAATGGACAAGGCATAAAAAATATCACACGTACCAAATGTTTGAGTAAATGTTCTCGATATATTCTTTAACTCAAAAATGAAATGATGATTACAAATAAGAGAGTGAATACCTCTATTTATAGTCGAGCTCTCTATTGAATTATATCAATAACTGAAATTAGTGTCTATCAACAAGATGAGAATGCTAAGAGTTTTAAACTTTACACATTTTATCCATTAGTATTTACATTAGTTACTCTGGTAACTTAAGTTTTGCTGGAATGTTTCGTTGGGCTACTGAAGTTTCAAGTAAATGAGCTTCTTTATGAGTTCCATAAATTGAGTCAATTTAAATGAGTTAAATGAGTCCAATTTAATCAAGCGACCTCTAAGAAACGTTTTATGCACAATGATCACAGGTTTTGATCCATGACCTGTGACACAAAACGTTTAACTCGGAGTTCAGTGTTCTATTTTCTCTACAAATATAAAAAAGAAAATCGAACAAATATCTTTTTATATAATTTTGAGTTATACTTGAATAACCCATTCCTCTCCCGTCTTATATCTTTGTTTCCCAAAAGGTGTGGTTGAAGATGTGCTAGTCAAGGTGGAAAGTTTATTTTTCCGATAAATTTCATTATCTTAGATATGGAGGAAGACAGAGAGGTTCCATTTGTTCTCGGCAGACCATTCCTTACAATTGGAAGCCCACCGACTGATGTTCAAGAAGGTAAACTTACCGTGAGGGTCAATGATCAAGTAACCCTTAAAATTCTCTTTCTTTGAAACATTCAAATGATAAAGAAGAATGCTTCTCAATTAGTGTGATAGACAAAGCTAATTTTGATTCATTTGAGAACTTTTATCCGGTTGATTCTATGCAAAGAAAATAGGGTGTGCTCATGGAATTTATGAGCACTTTCGATTACATTCCAAACTATGCAACACCCATCTCAAAGTTTGAATAATCGAGTGTAGACTTGGGATCTTTTAAGGATTTTAAGTCCTTGACTAAAGAGCCATTACAAAAATGCTATAAGGTGAAGTGGTGGCTCGAAAACGAATTGAGCCAAGACAGTATACGTTTTTATTAAAACCACGACTCAAGCTAAGTCTTGAAAAGTGGAAATTAATTTGTCGAGTAAAACGGTTTCGGGTTTTAGAGATGTCTTTATGAAACAGTAAAACTTCTTTGGCAAAGACTTGAGAATTGTTGGGGACACCGTCAGCATAATTATAATTAAGACGCTTCTTGATAGGTAACCCAAGCATTTAGTTTTTCTTTTTTTCTAGTTATTAGAGTCTAAAGAAAGTTGATTGAAGCCATGGTTCTTCGTCGACTACAAAGTGATATGTCTAACAAAATTATTCGAGTGTTAGACGATTGGGCTAAATCATGCAATAATCTACCTATATATGACTGTCCGCAATTTAACATTTCAATCCTACTACAGTTGCAGAACTGCAGACAAAATAGTTATAGACTGGTAGAAGATAAACATACATTCCGTAGACATATCTGGAGATGTGATCAAAGCAGGTTAGCTAGCACGTTTTCATTTCTTGTGTAAGAAGGGCTACATTCACACCATTATCTACTTCTAACATCTTACAAACCAAAGGCTTACGTTCATCCATAAACCATCTTATGTAATCATCAGATGGTTTGAAGTTATCACCGAGAATCCCATTCTTTATGCCTAGTAGGCCAAACTTCATCATGGTGCCCGCCCATATCAATCTTGCGAAGCTTATCAAGGTTCATTGTTGCATCCCAAATTGTCACATCACTCTATCAGTTTGGTCCCACACCACAACTGCAACGCATATCGATGTTGTATTTGCATTCCGTAAGTGGCAATGGTCATAAGCTTCTAAAGGTAGGCATACTACAATTTCATTTGAAGAACATCGCATCCAAATAAACTGCAAATGATTATTAAAAGGGTATACGGGTATTACCTTCTAAAGTGCAGCTGCGGTTCGTGATGAAAGAAATGGCAATCGATACCAAGCCCTGGAGTAACACTAAACATCAAGGCTCTGAATTAATGGGACATTAGCATTCCCTCAATCGGACACAGAATATAAATGTTGAGGGATTTTTTTTTTTTAAAACAGTTTATCAAATGTATATTGGTTCGAATCCATATAAATGTAAAAAAAATATATTATTTTATTTTTCAAATTTCTACTATAGAAATAGTTACTGTTTTTCGAAAATATCAGTGAGAAAGTATGGAAAGTGAATAAACTCGGGTGAAGTTCACCGTTGCCAATTTCCATTTCTTTCAAGCCTTGTACTGCAGATTAGATCAACCATCAAATTCTAGGTAAGCTAAGCTAAGGTATCAAATACGTCTAAATCAATTAAAAAAGCTAATCAGTGGAGGCACAGCCAGCATTTCAGGGCGCAAACCGTTCGTTGTCAATGAGAGGGACTCCGAAAAGCTTCACATTACTGTTATTTGGCACAGTCAGTGATGATGAGTTGTCCAAAACGCCGGTTTTAGCAGTTTCAGTGCCAGAAACATGGATTGAAGGACCCCATTGTATGATGTTGGATCCTACTGTATTGGCCTTTTGCTGATGAGGCACTGGTTTCACATTATTTTGGATGAAATAAATAATGTCATTGTAAAGGGTCTTCATGTGAGTGAGTTCAGATACTAGCATATAGTTCTTTCTGCGGAGTCTCTGATTATCTTGGGTAAGTGCTGTTAGAATGTCGGTACTGCTGCCTCTCGGAGATGGCGATGGAGACTCCATCCAACCATAGCTGTCTTCTGCTTTCAGAAACATCTGTTGAGGTTGTTCTTGTTGTTGGTCGTGGTGGTTTCGATGGGTTTTTCTTCTATGGATCTCTGACAGCAAGTGCTTTGCTCCTTTCCTGAAATTCTCATTTGCAAACTCCCATCTGTCTGCCACTACTTTCTTAAATCCCTGTAAACATATGTTTAAAGAGGTTGATAAAAGATGGATGAACACTGAAAACACCAGATTATTTAAGCAATCAAAGCTTGAAAAACCATTTCAAAGCAAGTGGAGAGAGAGAGAGAGAGAGAGAGAGAGACATAGGTATTAAGCTGCCTGACAAAGCTGGAGAAATTGTTGTGCTTGAAATAGTTAGGGAGAAGATTCTTGGCAAACTCAGTGATTCTCCACACCACAAAGGAGGTTTCATTCTCACCCCAAGACACAATGTGGTCAGTGAGAGGGTCATCAACAAGCTGGTATGTCTTTGTTAGAAATGGAGCCGGAACCGGGATTTGGGATTCCACACTCAGCACCAACTCTTCACTCCTTTCCATTAGTTCACACTTCACACTCACACTCACACTCACACCGAATAGCAGTAAAAGATGAGCAAGTTTTGGTTAATCTGTAACCAAGGAGGGTTTAAAGCAGTTTCCCCCACTTCTTCTCTCTCTCATTATCACTCTCTAGCTTTATGAAACACAAACATATGACTTTGTGAATAAAATATAATAACCTTGTTATCCTTCTTGCCTCTCACTGCTATCTTACCATTTTAAATTTATTAAATATCATCATCTGAGTATTCAAATTCCTGAAATTTATAACTTTAAGGAGCATATGACAATTCAGCCAAAAATTATGAGAATTTCAAGAATTACTATAATATGATCCATTAAGACCATTGATTATCCAAATTGTGGTGGTGATCTGGATGGAGTGATGCTTCTGGAACTCTTTTGGGAACATTTTCTTTGATTAGGCCACTCCCAGTTTCCTATTTTAATATATATTCATTCTAAAAATTTAATTTTTTTAGCCCTTAATAAAGTTACTTTGTTTGACAAACTTACGACTTTCATCAACTACGGATTTCGTTGGTGAGAGGAATTCCATTTTCTTTATAAAAGTTTTCAATGAGATATGATCAACTCTTCAATGGGTCAATTTTTTTTTCGATTTTTCTAAGAGCCTAAGTATTTAAAGCGATGAATTTAATAGAATGAAAACACCTCGTTGTATCGAACCATGCAAAGTTTATTATCATTTATCAAGAGAATGTGAGTATCGTTGCTTAATAGAAAAACATGATATCACTTGATCTAGTGGTAGACAAAACTCCGAAGAAGACTGTCAACTTTGGACCGTATACATATGGAATAAAAGGAAAGGGGTTTGTAATTTGACTTTAGTCTGCTTTTTTGGACACTTTCTTCACCCTCGAATGCTCTTCAAGACTGCATTTGTAATGGTACTGTGATGTGGTAATGGATGGAGTGCCCTTGATAGTTTGAAAAGGCAGATGATCGGCAGGCAAATTTTTTATAAAATTATAAATTAATTTCAGACATAAAGATCCAAATTAAACTCCAGATTCCAAGATTAATGATGTGATGAAATGGTTTTAATGTTGTTCTGTCCTCCATACCACCAACATTATATTCTTCTCTACAACATTAGCTACAGTCTACAGACACACACACCCCATAGAAAAATAAGTTTTTTTTTTTAAAGAAAATTGATTAATTTACTTAATAACTAACGTGTAAGGAAAAAAAAAAATCTTACAAACTGACAAATATCGATTTATAAAACAGTGTTTCATAAACATTCAGAAAGCACTAACTCTTAGATTTATTGGAATTAAACAGTATTGCAAGTTGGCGTCCTTCTAATTAATATATTCTCTTTCACCTTATATTCATTTCTCCATATATCTTTTCAAAATAAATAAATACATAAAATATTGAATAATATGGGACAACAGTTACTTGTAAATGGTTTGATATAATGGTAAGGTAAATTGCATTTTCAAGAGAAAGATTCAGATTCGAATCTTAGAGATGATATTATTAAGAGAGACAGTCACAAGCCCTGAACATAAATTACCTGTAAAACGAACATTAAAAATATAAAAAAAATTAATACAACTGACTTAATAGACTGAAACGTACTCCAAGTATTTAAAAGAAATCAATTGAATCCTATCCAAATTTTTTTACATTAATTGAACCCTTCAACAGATAAAAAATCATTAATTAAACCTTTTCGTCATTAGATTTAACAATTGATGTTGCTACTAATGACTGATAAACCATTTAGTTTTACTTGTTTGAGAATTCACGTGTACTAATTTTACAAAAAAAAAAAAAATTTAAAAGAATATTTAAAGCTATTTTAATTATAAAAATTCCATTTTCTTTTTGCTATAAGACTAATTGAAATTGTAGTAAAAACAAGAGAGATGAGAGGAAAATAAGACACGGCATAAGAATATAATGCTTCTTTTCCTATAAATCAAGAACTTGTACCTGACCCCTATTTATAAGGCTTTAATTATTATAGGTTATAAATGCAATTAATTGATTAAGAGTGCATTTCGACACCATAAAGTAGATGAATAAAATAGTAATTATACTCTATTGTAATTACAAAAAATTCTAATATTTTAGACGAGTTTGATTAATAAAATATAATTATATTGTTATTTTTTGTTTCTTGTTTGATCGTATAAATTATAATTACACTGCTACATGATTTTAATTTCTAAAAAATATAGTTTTTATAAATTTATCAATAAAATTTGAGAAAAATTTCTTTAAATAAGTAACAAAATTTAAAATCAAATCATCTTATATAATATCTTAGCCTAAGAAAGTATTGAACAATGCGACTACTACTAAAATTAACCAAAACAAAATAAACATCCTATTCAATTTTACTTTATTACTCTAATATTTTATATTTGTTGGGTTATTCTCTCTCTCACATTAAACATATATATTCTTTGTTATTATCGATTGGTTTTTGATCAAGTATAAATAATTAATAATAAATCCTATGTAATTTAGTTAATTATTTAATTAATTATTTAGCAGATTAAAATGTATTAAAAAGAATCTCTCTTCAATAAAATATTCTAATTATTTAAACAAGATAGAATAGAACAGCATATAATTATATTTTAAAATATTACTATTATTGTATTAAAATAATTTTTAAAATTTAAATAATTTATGAGCATGTTTGAAAGCTCATAGGGTAATTGGATTTGAATATAATTATTGCAATTACTTACGTATTTACTCCAATTATCATCCCCTAAGAATTAGATGAGTGAGAGACTCTCTAATTACAGTGTTGCCCAAACATGCCATAAATGTGTAATACAAAATTTAGTTACCAAATGACTTTCCAAACATATTCTAAATTTCCCTATAAATTCTATGAAAATTTTAAGAGTTGGGAGGTCATCAACGTTATTATTTGGGATTATTGTAGTTGAAAAGATATCCACAAAATGATAGGACTCATGACAATCTCCTTGGATATTTACCAACAAAAAGTGTGCAACATTAAAACTTTATTAGTGAAACGCTGTGGGATAGGAACTTAATTAATGAAGGAAAAAGATAATGCAATCTCCCATTATAATTTGTCTCGTCAAAAACCTTTAATGATGAAATTCGATGAGACAAAACCTGGATAAGGAAAATAATTGGACTCTCTATATAAAACCCCTGACTTAAGCTCGAACTAAGATTTGAGTAAAGAATGCTACATTAAAAGATCAAACTCATTGTTCATCTTCCACTTATCTTTTGAATATATTTGAGATCATTTAAGACTTTTCAGACTATTTCTAAACTCCTTTACAAAATGGATGGAAATGGAGGTAATTTGAAGCCCATGTTGAATCAAAACAACTTAATTTGGGTGTACAGGGTAGATTTTATCCTGATATTGATCATTTTGCATTTTGTTTGAGATGTACTGATATTAATCCTTCATGTCTCAATACCTCAATGCAGGAGAATCAAAATCAAACTTAAAAACACTTCAATTCATACTCTAACCATTCTCAATCATCGTCAACCATTCTTAGACTTTAAAATAAACTTGAATATCATTCTAAAGATCATGTATCTCATCCGTAATGAATCTCCAACCAAAGTGTTGTAAAAACTCAAAGGAATTCCACTTATACACTATTCTTCTTAGTGCCATTGCACTACTATCTCTTTTGTTTCCCTATTAAGTTGTATACGAATTTTCATTTTGTGAATTATATATATCTTACAAATAAAATAATTAATTAATAAATTATTTTTTAATTTTTTTTCCATTGGGTTTATTAATGACTCATGCACATCAATGATTTAAAAGTAAAATAATAAATTTAAAAATAAAAACTAAAAATAATTAATAGTTTATATTTTTGTAAGTAGGTTTGATAGATATGTTAAACCAATTTGTGAATGGTCACTCTTTAAAAGTATCATTAAATTGTAAAAGGATAAAAAAAAAATCTAAAATAAGAAAATATATTATTAAATTGACAGCTGAAATCAATAAATGCAGCCGTTTCATTCTTCATAATTAAGAAAATAAAGAACAAAAAGTAAATTGCCACGTGTCAAAGTCTTAACATTCATGGCATTCTAAGTGGGCCTTTCGTCAAAACAGCATCAAAACGACGGAAATTTCGAAGTTTGAAAACCATACTTGCGGGATTCTACAACACCCAAATGAGGCAATGAATCATCCATCCACTCACCTCCACCGCGCCTTTGTGTATCTCTTCTTTTGCCTTAATAGCCCCTTTTACTATACTTAAATTATTACTTTGCCACTTGTATTGTTTTCTCCATCAATTTGACGCCTGTGCCCACTTCTATATTTTCCGCTAATGAAAGTTAGATCAGCCACGTATCAATTGAAGTGAAAATAAAATAAAGTTTAACAAGAAATCTTAAAAATTAATCCCAAAAAATATTAAACAAATTAGAAAAGTCATAATCTATTTTACGGAAATTATAAAAAAGTATTTTTAAACTTCAAAAATTTTACTAATTTTATGATTTTTTTTTTTTGTATTTTAATGAACTTTTTATATTTTAAAGGATTTTGAACTTTTTATATTTTTTTAGTGATCTCTAATCCCTTTTTAAATAATTTTATAATATTTTTATTTAAAAAAACTCATAATTACTTTAAAATATAAAAAATTCATTGATTTTTTAAAAAACCCCTAATATTTTAAAAAAAATATATCATAAAATTATTTAAAGATTTCATAAAATTTTAAATTTTACTAAAAAAATCTAGAAATCCAAACAAATGAAAATTTTAAAGTTTTGCATACTTGTAATTTTAGAAATATTTTTTATAATTTTCAAAATTAGATTATTTTTTTTAAAATTTATAATATTTTTCTAATGTTTTGGTTTTTTTTTTCATATTTAAGATTTTCTGATTTTTTTTAAACTTTCATTGACACGTGGTAGCATGTCATTGGTTGATTTAACTTTTTTTAATGGAAATATATAGATGGGTAATGGGTATACATAACGAAAGTATAAAGACGAAACTGATAACTAAAATAGAATACAAGGGCTAAACTGATACTAAAAATACAGGTATCAAAGTGATAATTTAACTAGAGTAAAAGGGCCAAAAAGGGTATTAACCCTTTTTGTTCATCTGAACCCATACGTTTCTAACACTAAAAACTTCAACCTATAAATTGGGTTGGAACGAATGGAGCACCATTGTGAAGAAAGAAAATCATTTCTTGAAGAGGTTAGATTTTCAATATTCACTTTGTATTCTTTTTAACTTCTTTACATTTATCTTTCTTTTGTAATATGATTTCTCATTAGAAATGATATCTTATCAACTTTGTTTTATTTTTCTTCTGTTTTGATTATTTATAATATAATCCAAAAGTACTGTTTATTGCAACATACTGCTTTCAATTACGAGGGGCGTCTTTAGATGGACGGTGTGTTTTTTTCTGATAAGGTTAAAAACAACAGTAACGGTGTATATCACTATAACTGTAAGGTAAAATATTTCATCGCACCACAGTCACTATCCATTCAAAGGTATCCAAAATGTAAAATAAAAAAGTATATCACATGTTTAATTATTAATAATAGAAATTTATCTTTTTTTTTTTTCTTGCTTTGGTCAACACTAATACTAATATGGTTTTAAATGGCATTAAAATTTTCAGAGAAAAATGATGTGTTACTACCGCTTGTTTCTTTTGCTTGCACTCTCGAGTTATGTGGTGGAAAGTCGACATCTCAAAGGAAATTCATACGAATTATCCAAATTCCATCATTCCGGCACCAATGCCACCATTGAACCCAAACGATGGGCTGTTTTAGTTGCTGGCTCCAATAGTTTTATAAATTACAGGCACCAGGTAAAAACTTTTACAGTTTCAATTTACCATCTATATTCTTTATTAACACAACAATTTGTATGTAATAATACGTGAAAATATACGTTGCAGGCGGATATATGTCATGCATATCAAATTCTGAAAAATGGTGGATTAGAAGATGATAACATTATCGTTTTTATGTACGATGATATCGCATTCGACGTGGAAAATTCGAGACCTGGTGTCATTATCAATCAACCAAATGGAGACAATGTTTATAAAGGAGTTCCCAAGGTTTATTTTTTTTTCCCTTCCTTTTTGTTTTTCCTTCAAAATTCATTTAATATATTTTTATTAGTTTATATGATAGGACTACACAGGGGAAGATGTAAATGTGGACAATTTATTTGCTGCAATACTTGGGAACAGAACTGGAGTTCGGGGTGGAAGTGGAAAAGTTGTGGAGAGCGGTCCAAATGATCATATTTTCATATATTATGCTGATCACGGCGGCCCTGGCATACTTGGTTAGTAGCTCTCAAAATAACATTACCCCGTTTTGATAAAAATATTAGGCATGAAATTTAATTTATAGTAAATTTGTTTCTTTAGTTTTTTTTTTTAAATTTATGAAATTATAAATTAATTTAATGATAAAATTATAACTTTCACCCTCCCAAAAATATATTACTCAATCCCCCGATATTCTAGTTTCACCCTTAACCAACAATATATACCGGTTGCTATGGATTAGATTTAATATAAAATTAGTACGGTTCTCGATCCATGTTTTGCATTGACTTAATTATTCTTTTACCAAATTGCAGAGTAAAAATTTGAAAGTCAAAATATACTCTAAGTTTCTATACTATCTGTACATTTAGAATTTTATTTTTAGAAATTTAATCCCTTTATTTTCTGGATCTAAAAATTTAGGTCCAATTAACACTATTGAAATGTTTTTTGTTAAATTCACATTGAATTTAAAAAAAAAAAAAAATCAATTGGTAACCATGTAAAAAAAATAATATCGTAATAGACTTGAATTTAACAAAGAATTTTAATAGTGTTAACAATTCTTAAAAAACCATGCCAACATTTTAATCGGATAAAATGTTTAGATTGACTAATGATGTTGCAAAAGTTAAATATCAAATTTGTTAATTTTCATAGTCTAAATTTCTGTTTATGATTATAGGAATGCCTACCGGAGAAGACCTTACTGCCGAAGATTTAATGAAAACGTTGAAGAAAAAACATGCAGCGAAAAGCTACAAAAGCATGGTAAATTTTTATTAATTTTGACAAATATTATACCCTAATTTACTCATTTATTTAATAAGTTTCAGGTTATCTATGTTGAGGCATGTGAATCCGGAAGTATATTTGAAGGATTATTGCCAGAAAATATGAATATATATGCAATTACAGCAGCAAATGCAAAGGAAAGTAGCTGGGCGACTTATTGTCCCGGAAATTTTCCAAGTCCCCCTTCTGATTTGGACACTTGCTTGGGTGATTTGTTCAGTGTTTCTTGGATGGAAGACAGTGACATTCATGATTTGCGCAAGGAAACTCTGGACCAGCAATATCAGCTGGTAAACCAACTCACCGGATTCATGTATTTAGACTCACCAAATATGTGACATTAGTTTCTGTGATTGCAGGTTAGGAGGAGGACGGCAGTTGATGATATGGTTGGTGCTTCTCATGTGATGCAATATGGGAATAAGACGATTGCAAAGGAATTTGTGTTCAATTATATGGGTACAAATCCAAAGAATGATGATTATTCACCTTCTTCTTTTGATGATCATCGTCACCAATCCAATTTAATAACTAGTCCCAGTATTTTTAGCCAGCATGATGCTGCGCTCCTCCATTTCTGGCATAAGGTTTGCTTTCTCAACCTCTCACCTCTATTTTACATCATATAATTTATATTCAGATTCAATTCTCGTAGTTCAATAACGCTCCTGAAGGCTCTCCCAAAAAGACTGAGGCTCACAAGCAATTGATGGATGAAATTTCCCTAAGGAAACACATTGATGAAAGTATGCATCAGATAATATCAGTTGTTTTAGGGCAAGAAAAAGTTGCAGAGATGCTCAACACTGTTCAATCTGCTGGGAATCCTCTTGTTCATGATTGGGATTGCTTAAAAATGCTGGTAAGTATCTCCATCGTGAAAATTCATAATGCAGCTGGGAACCATACTGAGGCTTGTTTGATAATGTTGCAGGTTAATAGTTTTAAGAAACAGTGTGGAAGCACATCAAGGTATGAAATGAAATACAGTAGAGCTTTTGCAAATATGTGCAATGCTGGGGTTGATTTCAACCATGCTACTCAAGCAATAACTCAAGCCTGCTCCACCCATTCTCCTCCTCCTCTATGAATACATCTTCAAAAATAATTATAACAAACTGAATTTAGATTCAGTTCATGATGGATGTTTGATGTACCTCAAATGGTTTTTAGTCTTTAAATGATCAATGCTTGACATAAATATTTGAGTATTTCTTCTTTCTGTTTCTGTAGTTAGTTTTGATTAAGTTACATGTTGCTAGATAATTTTTACAATTCAATTCCAAGTCGCACATATTTGCTAATAACCATTTTTCTTAAATAAAGGGACTTGAAATTTTTAATTTTAAAGAACACGGGACTTTTACTTGAAAAAAAATATGGGATTTCTATGTAGATTTTTAAAGGAATGAGAGAGATTAATTAAAGGCTTTTAGATTAAAAAAAAATATGGGATTATAAAGTGTGTAGTCAACATTTGTATGCCTAATTTTTTAATTGTATTTCGTAGAATATTGCTAATATTATATGGTTATTTGTGGAGAGTCCAAATTGAAAATCCAAGTCGTGGAAAGGGAAATCTTTGTTCATAGTTATTAGCAAAGAAGAACAGGAGGCAGCGATCACAAAAAACATAAAACGGTTTTGGTAGAGGCCGACAAATCCTCTGGACTCTTTGTCTTACAAACATGTTCATTTCCAACAGTTTCAAAACACACCCCCAATGACTGGTTTCCACACATTTTTCACATCTTTAATCCTAAAATCTCTCACTATCAATCCTCTCTAATTTCTACACCCAATTCCAAGCTGCTGTACATTTCTTTCAACAGCTTTTTCCTTTCTCTGCACATTCTTTCCATTTCTTTGTAACAAAGGATTTTGTTGAGCCCCAATCAGAACGAAAATATTGTCCTTCTGGTTAAGGCTACTATCCCCTCTCCCCCTTTCACTTGACCCCAATCATGGGGAATTGTTGCTCTTGTGGCGGCTCCGCCGAAAATGCCAATGAAAAGGGAGGCACCACCGCGGCGGAAGAAGCCAAGAGTCCTAGCGGTTCCATGCAGGACTCACCACCAAGGAATAATACAGCCCCCCAAGAAGACTCCGAGCCATCCAAGTCTACCCCAATCGGACCCGTCTTAGGCCGTCCAATGGAAGACGTTAAAGCCACCTACAACATCGGGAAGGAATTGGGTAGGGGACAGTTTGGGGTCACACTTTTATGTACTTGCAAGCAAACCGGGGAACAATTCGCTTGCAAGACCATTGCCAAGAGGAAACTTGCTAACAAAGAGGACATCGAGGATGTTAGAAGGGAAGTACAAATCATGCACCATTTGACAGGCCAGGCTAACATTGTCGAACTCAAGGGAGCTTATGAGGATAAGCATTCGGTTTATTTGGTTATGGAGTTATGTGCCGGAGGCGAGCTATTCGATCGGATCATTGCTAAGGGCCATTACACCGAGCGTGCAGCTGCTTCTTTGCTTCGAACAATTGTTCAAATTGTGCACACATGCCATTCCATGGGTGTCATCCATAGGGATCTGAAGCCTGAGAATTTCCTATTGTTGAAAAAAGACGAAAATTCCCCCTTGAAGGCCACAGATTTTGGTCTATCAGTCTTTTACAAGCCAGGTTGAGATAATTCCCTCAAACTCGATGCTTTTATATGGCTCAACGATATCTTCATTGCTAGGAATTGTTCTTAATTCCTTGGATCTCTTACAGGTGAAGAATTTAGAGATATTGTTGGTAGTGCATATTATATAGCACCTGAAGTCCTAAAGAGGAGATATGGACCCGAAGCTGATATATGGAGTATTGGTGTTATGTTATACATTCTTCTATCTGGTGTTCCTCCTTTCTGGGCAGGTACATTTGATTTCTCATTCCTGGTAATTGCAATCTTGAAGCTCGAAACTAAGATGAGTTTTTTCCCCTTGATAGAGTCGGAAAATGGAATATTCAATGCAATTCTACGTGGCCATGTTGATTTCTCGACTGCTCCATGGCCTTCAATTTCAATTCAAGCCAAGGATCTTGTTAAGAAGATGTTAACTGTGGATCCCAAGAAGAGGTTAACAGCAGTCCAGGTTCTAAGTAAGTATATGCCTAAGCTTTCAGCTATGGCGGACCATGTTGTTTGCATGATTCTGATTGATTGTATGGCCATCAACAGAACATCCATGGATCAAAGTGGATGGTGAAGCACCTGATACACCTCTTGACAACGCAGTGCTAAGCAGGCTCAAACAATTTAAAGCAATGAATCAGTTCAAGAAAGTTGCTTTAAGGGTATTTGACCCATCTCATTGAATTATCCCTCTCAGAAACACTAGTTTGTGATGTAAATATTGGTGAAATGATTAGGTCATTGCGGGCTGTTTATCAGAGGAAGAAATCATGGGATTGAAGGAGATGTTCAAGGGCATGGATACTGACAATAGTGGAACAATTACACTAGAAGAATTGAGGCAAGGTCTCGCTAAGCAAGGAACAAAACTCTCTGAATATGAAGTTAAACAACTAATGGAAGCTGTAAGTCATTTCCAAACATCAATTCCATTTCCTTTTTTGTCAATAAGATAAAATATTTGTTGTTTTTCTTTTTGAATTAATATACAATAGGCTGATGCAGATGGAAATGGAACTATAGACTACGATGAGTTCATTACGGCCACAGTGCATATGAACCGAATGGATCGAGAAGACCATCTCTACCATGCCTTCCAACACTTTGATAAAGACAATAGCGGGTAATCATAGTTTTATTGCAGCTAATTTCGTTATTTCTGCAATTGTTTTTTTCCACTTCTGGTAACTCTATGTATATGCCTACTTGTTTTATCAGGTTCATCACTACTGAAGAACTAGAGCAAGCTCTACGTGAATATGGCATGCATGATGGCAGAGACCTAAGGGAAATCATTTCCGAAGTTGATATTGATAACGTAAGGAAGTTTTATATATATTATATTTAATTTTCACTAAAAAAAAAACTTTCCAAAAATTATTTAATACAGTAACATCGAAAATTTTTGCCTCCACAAATAAAATTTAAAAACTAATTCATGTTAATGATTGAATCTTATCTCGATCGGCATGAGCATTAAGATGTAAGTTCAAATGTGCTGAAACGTATTATCCTACTATTTATGGGTTGAGACAAGATTAAGAGTGATATATCAAATACTAACCTCAAACTATTCTGAAACGCTAATATTAAAAGATTTCAAATTTCATTTTCTTTACCAAACACATAATTTTTACAGGATGGAAAGATCAATTATGATGAATTTGTTGCAATGATGAGAAAAGGAAACCCTGAAGTAAACCGAAAGAGGCGGCGTGATGACGTTTCCTTTGATTCTTATCAACGATTAAACGAACTCGATCAAATCTGAGATAAAAATCATTGTGAACATTCCCTGAAGAGAATAACTCGCATCGTGTAAAGATGTATAAGCTAGTACAAAATCTAGACAAGATGCGGGGGTGGTAATATTATGAAATGAGGAGATGGCTAAAATTATTTTAGGGAAAAAAGAAGAAGCAAAAGATGTGTCCTTTTCATGAACATTGTAACTTGCTTACTAGTAGTTAGGAGATTGAATATAATTCGTCATGTTTAGGACTATGGATTACAATTTTTTTTCTTACTAATTAATTTGAAAACTCGATTATTTTATGTGCAATTTTTTAAATTGCTATGTTTTGATGATATCTCGCAATACTTATCCATATGCAAAAAAAAAAAGGATCGATTTTTTCAACCTCTTCCCAAATACTCTCTCTCAATAGTCAATTTGTCCACAGATTTCTTTCCAGCTCTTCGCTTTCGCTTCTCTAAGTGAAGGAGAACCACCACCTATTCTTTGTTACTCTCCTCTCTGGTTGAGCCTTGCATCAACAAAACAATTATGAAAAAGCTGAACCCCAAGGGGATGAAGATAGTATCTTTCCGATGTTTTCGACAAATAAAACCATTTTTTATAAACATGCGAGTAAACAGAGGGTTTGTGCTAATAGTACCCTGCTCAAGCACAGATACGCAGAACTGTAATCTGGGTTTTTAATAGTATTATCTTATACTCTATTTTTAATATTGTATAAAAAAATTTATTTTAAAGAGTTATCCCTCGACTCAAGGATGAGCGCTAACCTCATTATGTAGTGCAGAACTTAGGATCTAAGACAAATAAACAAAAAGATTAGAATTGAAAAGAGCTTAAAAATGTATTAAGCAGAGAAAGAATGAAATTATTGTGCCAAATTGAATGACACCAAAATCGAATGAATTAAATGTGGAAAAATATAGTAAATTAATATCGAAGTTAGATTTTGTCACTTGTTGACTTTGCCAAATAATAGGGAAAAGAGAATTTCAAGTGAGCTGATCATCGGAGCTAACATCAACAATTTTTAAGTTCCATTTCAATCAATCCTCAGGAGAGATGAAAATGAAAAGTACCTGTCCCTATCTTGGTACAAGCAACGTTCATACTGTCCTTGAAAACAAACAGTCTCATCAGTGATCTCCAAACAAGAGAGCAGTTGGCTCGTGTAATCGATGTCGGAAGGATCCCATTCACCTTATACTTTCTCCGTAGAATATAAACCCAAAGGGCCTCCTTGTTGGACATATTTTGTTTATTTTCTGCTGACATGACATTGTCACGTCAACAACTATCGTTGACATGGAGCACCACGTCTGTGTTGTTAATGGCTACGTTACCGCTGTAATAATCAACGTTAATCAAAAGGCTTATTGGCTGCAAAAAAAATCGCAAGGGTTTAATTGATATTTTCGAAAAAGTTTTAGGACCTCTTAAACCATTAAGCTTACATTTAAATAGTAATAATTATTGTATCGAATATCAATGAATGAAAAAATAATGAATCGAATCTTAACCCTTCGATAAAGATAAGTGTCGAAACCATCTTTTATTACAAAACGACGAGTTTCGAAAATTACTTTAATGTTGGAAAATGGGAGTCGCCACCAATCTTTTATTTGGTGTGATTGGATCACCAAAAAACGTTTTAAAAAAACCGTTTTGAAAACATGTAGGTCTTTGAAATCCAAAAAAACAGGTTCGAGAGTCGGTTACGCATGAGGAAGGATTAGTACCCTCATACGCCCAAAATTGGTACTGTATTGATTATTTTCGGCTCTTAATTTGTAAAATTTAAAAGCTCGAATAAAGTTTAAAATACGATCCTTGAATGCATGAGTTAAGTTTAAAAGAAATCGGGTTTGTTTGGAAATCCCGCTATTTCAAAGTAATCAAGGAAGAAAGTTACGTCCAGTGAGTTAGGACACGACATTTCAAGATCTAGAAATAACGAGCTTTCCTTTGTAAAACTTTTTTAATTTTTTGGGAAAAAGATATTCGATTATCTCGATTTGAAGAAAGGTTGGACCTAGTAAGTTAAGGCGCAATATTTCAGAATCGAAGATAAGGAAACATTGCCTCGATTAAGGGTATTCGATTATTCCGATTTGAAGAAAAATTGCACCTAGTAAGTTAAGGCACAAATTTTTGAAACTCGAAATAAAAGAATATTGCCTCTATTTTAAAGTTTTTATGAAAAACAATTTTGAAAACAAACATGCGAGTTTAATATGAATAAGCAGTTAATAATGGATGTTAAATAACGCGAAGTAAGTAAATAAGAAGATAAATGGTAAAAAAAAATCAAAAATGCAAAATACGAGTGCATAACGGTTAAAATTAAACGCAAATATTGATGAGAAAGAAGAATGATGCAATCGGAGTTGAAAATGAGACTTTTTGGATTCCCGAGGGTAAAATGGTAATTTTGAATTATCGGGGGTAAAATGGTAATTTTGGGAAAATTTGGGGTTAAAAATGGAATTTTTAGACATTCGGGGGTAAAAGGATAATTTTGAGAATTTTGAGGTCGAAATGGAGTTTTTGGACGTCCAGGGGCAAAATGGTAATTTTTGAAAGTTTTAGGGTCAAAAATGGAAATTTTGGAGATTTAGGGTCAAAATGGAATTTTTGGAAGTTTCGAGGTCGAAAATAGAATTTTGGAAGTTCGAGGGTAAAAAATGTAATTTTTGGAAGTTCGAGGGTAAAAATGGAATTTTTAGAAGTTCGGGGGTAAAATGGAATTTTTGGAAGTTTTGGGGTCAAAATTGGAATTATTTGAAGTTCGAGGGTAAAAATGTGATTTTCGAACAGTTTAGGGACCTCCAGGGCAATAAAACCAAAAACAAGTGACACGTGGCAGCCTCTCAGGCGTCCTGAAGTCAAAAGACTAATTGAAAACCATGAAAAATTTTTGGGTCAATTTTGTAATTAAACAGAATATGATTTGAGGATTAAATTAAAATAAATTAAAAATAAGAGGGACCATCTGCATAAATTAACCAAAACAATGACACGTGGCATCTCTTAATACTTTCAAAAGGTCAAGGGACTAAATTAAAAAGCATTGAAAATTATTGGGCCAATTTAAAATTAATTAAAAGTATGAAAAGGACTAAATTGTAAAAATCATAAAAAGCGGAAGGACCAAATGTACAAATAACCCCTTTCTTAAAAACACGCGGATCCTAGGTCGGGTCGAGTCGAGTCGGATTTCAAGTCGGCCATGGGTAATAGCTCAAAACGATGCCGTTTTGGGACTGAAATTTCGTTTTGAGGGTATTTAAAAACCCTGTTTTAGACTTTTTTTCAATTTTCAGTGCTTTTCAAAAAAACAAAAAAATCTCTTGAAAGCTCTCTCCTTTTCTCTCATGGCCGGCCAAGCGTCGGCCGGTCCTTCCGTTGAGACCCCGCCACACGCGCCTCGACCACGTCCTTGTCGATGTACGCGCCATCGACTCCGCCTGCCACGCGTCGTCCCTGGGGCCGTTCGGTCATCATCCGACGCAAATCAAAGGTAAAAACCTTCTCTTTTCCTTTTTTTTTTTAAACTTATTAGTTAATATTTCATAAAAATTCTAGATCTGGTTTTGATTTCTTAAATATTTAAAAACATCTTATTATTTTGAAATCCCGTTGTTAAAACCAATTTTTACCTTTTTGATTTCTCTTTCTTTTTCTTTCTAACCCTGTTGAGAACTTCAAAGAGATTTAGTTCGACATGTTGAAATCCAGATCTGGCTATTAACGTTTCAAATTTGTTTTGTCATTTTGCATTATTCTTTGCAATTTCAACTTCGACGAAGCGTGGAAAGCGAGCAAGGGCGGGTTAGGCGTGACTCCGGCGAGGGTAGCTTCGAAGAAATGGGTGTAAATTTCTTTTGACTTTTCATTTTCTTTTTTTTTTTAAATTAATATTATTAATATCATTATTTAATGTATTTGATATATATTTAATGCATTTTCGGAAAAGAGATAAATGAAATTAATAATAAGTAGCAATTTAATATATATATACGTTTAAACGTTT
Organism: Kokia cookei; assembly: GCA_039519145.1. Lineage (NCBI taxonomy): Eukaryota > Viridiplantae > Streptophyta > Magnoliopsida > Malvales > Malvaceae > Kokia > Kokia cookei. The sequence continues at coordinate 707,752 of JBBHDX010000612.1, forward strand.
GAAATAATTAAGAAAACCATAAATGACAAATGAAGGTTTGCTTAACAGAAATATTAATGTATAATATTTATGATGAAGACTCTTGGAGTTTGAATAATAAACAAAGACATAACAATATTCAACGCATGTATTTAATATACCTTTCAAGTGTTCAATGTTTCGTGTTCTAGTAATGATGGATGCCTCTGCTTGCTATCTCTTGTTTTGATCTGCCAATGTTTCAAGAATCTATTTGTATTGCTTTGTAATGTTTTTTTTTTACCGAAGTCAAAAAAAGTCTTTTACAATTTCTTTGAGTTCTAGCTTTATAGCCAAATTTTTACAATAATTCAGTTTTGTATTTCTCAAATAAATGCACGTCTTCTCTTTTACAGGTTCACAGTAGCGGTTGGAGCAGCTGGTGAGGACAGTGGCTGTGACAGAAGCAAGTTGCTTGGAGGTGACACCACTGACGTGGCGCTCTCTGATTGGTTGGGTTGAGGTGACTGGTGCAAGTTGCCCAACATATTTGGCTTGGGTCATATTGTATAATTGGGCTAGGGTGTAAATGGGTTTGTAATTGGCCCCATTTTGAGATTGTAAATTTGTGATTGGGCTTGCATAGGATCTTTGGGCCCAATTGAACTGTGTAATTGGACATTAATGTGCAATTGGACTTTTGATTTTGTATTTTATTTTGGGTTTAATTTTAAAGTTTTAAGTTTAAAATTATTTAAAATTTAAACCAAATTTAAATTTAAAAATTAATCTAAACTCAAAAAGTAAAGATTTGATCAAACATTCAGGCCCGGTCAGAATTGGGCTTCGACAATAAGTAATTAATTTGAATTTTGTTTGATTCAATATATAGTATATATTAACAATGAGAAATTATTTTATGAATTATTCCAATTAAATCATCTATAAAAGTCTCTACCAATGAAATCAATCCATGTCATTTTTCGTTGGAATAAACCTCCAAATCATCAAAAGAACTATGAGGTTGGCTTTAATCTCTCTATAACATTAAATTGACTACTTTTATTGATTCAGAAAAAATAGTTATAATCTCACCATTTTCATACGTGATTACGTCATCTTAAAACAGAATTTCAAATTTTCTTCTTCCAACTAGCGTATATAGAATTATATATAATATGAAGAATGTACCGATAAAAACGATAAACTTCCCATAAAATAATTCCACATTAGCAGCAAAGAGAAGTCTAAAATTACCATGTTTATTTTATGTTGTTGCTGCTAAAATGCTCGTCTAATTTAGGCAATATCTTGATTGGAGTTGAGTGCATGATTCTTACCACCAGTTTGTAACTGAAAAATGGTTTATTTAGTTTTCGTTTTCGGTTTAATCCAACCGCTAAGGCAACCTTTGATTCCCATAACATAAATTATTTAGTATTGTGATATGCTCCCCACCATCTCCAATTCTGTTGCTGGTCACCATGGCTCACCAGACACAGGTAATTATTCAACTTCCCAACATCTTGGTTGCAATTTTTTCCCTAATCATCTTCATTTCATTTGCATATGATGCTTGTTTCAATCTACATGTATATATATATATATATATAACAATTGTAAGTTTCATACATGGAGACAACTAATTTTATTCTTTAAAATGGGGAATGGCAGAACAATGTAGCAGGATGGACGCCAGTCCCTCAATTTGGAGCGTGGGATCAGAAAAATGCAGGAGCCACCGATTATTCAATGATATTCAATCAAGCTCGTGCCAACAGGAAGCAGCATAAGTCTGATGTTAGGCGTAGCCTCGGCAATGACCGTGACCTCGTTGTTTCTTCTTTTGCAAAGCGCCCCGCAGACGACCATGATCCTGTCTCCGTACTATTCTCTCCCTCCATTCCTGCTTTTGCTTTTACCCCCTCATTTCACATTCCATTCTTTCTCATTTTTCTTTTTCCATATTGCAGAAGAAAAAGAAGATTTTGACCTACATTAACTGCTGTATCAAACCTTGATTTGGCTCCGCCCCTCTAATCTCACTCGATATGTACATTCATAGGCATCTTCTGGTGGGGAACAAAGCATATATAGGGCTTCTTTAACCATGATTTTCCATGTACATATATGTCTTCTTTAGCATGCAGTGTTGTACAGAGCGCAAGGCTAAAAAATGATGCCTGCCCAAATGATGTAAAGGTTCATATACATGCATCTAATAGAATGAAGTATATAATTACGACCGTATGTCGCTTGATTTCATTCTAAGTTGCGAGAATATTCAAAGCATTCCATTGTTGACCGATAATGTTAAACACAAGAATAAGCATAACCATCAACACAAGGAAAATGGAAAGGATCAATAGCATAGCTAAGGCCGGTTCCGATAAAAGATTCTTTTGCAGCCAAAAGCCAACTCAAGAAGCTACTGGGCTTCTTCTTGACCAGGTTTTCCTCGTAGAAATGCTAATATTAGAGATTCATAGCATCCCAAGTAACGGTTGGGAAACGCAGATTTCAAGCATTCTATACAACATTCCTTGCTGGTCCATTCTTTTATGAATAATAATGCAAATTAAGTAACAGAAATAATGGAACATTCTTGACTCTAATCTATAAACTTATAAAACAGGGAATGGGAATTAAAGCCGACACAGCAATTGTTCTTAGATAATCTGACAAAAATATTACAGTTATAACAACCTCAAAAAGAATTTCATAGCAACACAAATACAAATTCCAACAAAACTTAATAACCGACATGACACTTGCATTATTCCTAGTGTACAACGCAAAATTCCTAGTCTCTGAATTTTTAAACAAGCCCTCGATACAGGTGGGCCATCATACTATATGCAGGTCTTAATGCATTTATATGGCTAAACATATAATTTTTCATTTTTTGTTGGGAAAACTCAATACCACATCAATCATCAACCTCTGCTCTAATCTCTCGTTGCAGCTCTTCTTTGTAGTCTTCAAAAGTACCAGGGAAAGTGTTCACAGTCCCATTATCTACTACCCAAATTTGACTCTTCTCTTCATCCTCACAGACACGTGATATGAGCCTTGAGTCATGACTTACCAGGACTACTCCACCAGTAAACTCATCAAGTGCATCAGCCAGTGCATCTATGCTTTGCATGTCCAAATGGTTTGTGGGCTCATCCAACAGCAATATGTGAGGTTTTGACATGGAAATTGAAGTAAAGACAACTCGAGCTTTCTGTCCTCCAGATAATTTTGCAATTGGAGTGAGGTGATTATGGCTGGGAAGTCCAAATTTCCCAAGTTTTGCACGAACAGCCTCCTGCTTGCTAAGTCCTTCTTGATCTGGGTGAAGACGAAGCAGATACTGCACCGGCGTCTCCTCCATAATTAGTAGATCAACAAAATGTTGCGAATACCTCCCAATCCTCAATTTCTGACTCCTCCGCACTTCACCTTCTGTTGGAACTAGATCACCAGCAATCAGGTTCAAGAGAGTAGATTTACCGGCTCCATTAGGCCCAACAATGGCAACCCGAGTCCCCATATCAATACCAACATCAACATCTGAGAGCCTGAAATCCTCCCGGTTAGGGTAACTAAAGCTTACATTTATTATCTGCAAAAGGGGTGGAGTCAGTTCAGTAGGCTCAGGGAAGTGGAATTCCACACTGTAATCTCTCCACTTCTTCGGGGCCTCAGCTGGAGTTTCATCCTCATCAATCTTGCCCTTGCCCTTTCCCTTGCTCTTTGTTGCTTCTTTTGCTGCTGCAAACTTTGCTCGATCTTTTACCTTCTCCTGTTGAACTCGATTCCCTGACCTTTTTGCAGCTTTTACTTGCTTTTCATAAATTTCAAACTTCTTATTCATCTCTTTACGACGCTGTTCATACCCTGATTCAAAATCATCAAAATTTCCACGGTAGAATTGGAGCTTGAAATCATGGAGATGAATAATATCAGTGCAGACAGTATTAAGAAAATCTCGATCATGAGAAACAACCACCAATGTTTTCTTCCAGCGAAATAAATATTCCTCCAACCAAAGAACAGCTCTAAGGTCAAGGTGGTTAGTTGGTTCATCCAGTAACAGAAGTGTTGGTTGCACAAAGAGTGCCCTAGCTAGAGATATTCTCATCCTCCAGCCACCGCTAAATGACTGAGTAGGACGACCTTGCATTTGTTTGGTGAAACCCAACCCTGCAAGAATCTTTGATGCCTGCGCTTCAGCGGCATCTGAACCCAAGATCTGCAACTTATCATACAGTTCTGCAAGCCTTTCTCCTGCATCATCCCCATTAAGATCACCGTCATCCTCTCCTCCATTAGCAGAAGATGAATTTTGTAAGGCTGTAACTTCTTCTCGAAGCCTAAGTAGCTCTTCATTAGCAGAAACAACAGCCTGAAGGGCAGTTTTATCATCACCAACAACCTCCTGTTCAACCAAAAGCACATCAATATTTTTCGGAACTGGAATCTTTCTCCATGCAATAAGCTTTAACAAGGTAGACTTGCCCATCCCATTTGGTCCAACCAAACCATATCTTTTACCATGTGATATCTTAACTGAGGCATTCTTCAGAAGCTCTTTCCCACGAGCTGATACAGAAAAATTGTCTATAGTTATGTCTTTGACATTAGCATCTGCTTCATCCTCACCATCAAGGACAGAAGCTCGACTACCAATAACCACTGTGAAAGCATCATGATCATCTCTAAGGGCCTCCAGTTTTGCCTGTTCAGCAGCTTGTGCAGCAAGCATTTCCTTCTTTTCACGCTTCTTCTGTTCCTTTTCACTTATAGAGGTATCAAGAGGCCTCAAGCCCTGCCTTTGGTGTCTATTAGACTGTGTTTGCTCTTCCTCAGAGGCATACTCCTCCTCCTCCTCCTCCTCATCTGAGGGTGGGAGATCAATCCCATCAGTATAAGATGAAACCTTTGGGCCTTTTGCCTTGGGTTTTGCAGAAGAGGAAACCCCCTTCTTTGGTTTATCAGGTTTCTGGTCCATACTAGCAAGCATAGCTGAAACAGAGAGTTTCTCTTTTTTCACATCTTTGCTGCCTCCCTTAACTTTTGCAGTAGCACCACTCTCCTCTTGCTTTTTCTTGCCCATCGCAACAATTACTCTGCTCAAATCAACATGAACAGAAAAGATTTATCAAATAAGCTCAATCTTATTGTTGATTTGCTATTGTTTTTATAACTTTTTTTACTATTTTCTTTTTGTCACCTGAAAAATTATTAGAAAGAAAAAGCTATTAATAGAAACAGAAATGATACTTCGTTAAAAAATTAAATAAGTAGATAAATCCAGCACCATTGACTAATGTATGTTGATTGGACTGCTTTTCTCTTTCTTTCAAGTTCACTGCTAAATGTTACAAGAACAAAAACATGGACTTGTCATCCAAATGCTACAACCTTAACCTTATTATTTACTATTGTGTTGCTAAAAGAATCACAGACCCTAACAAACTAATAGTAACCTGTTTATTTGATTCTAAAGGTCAACTAGAAAAACTCCCCAAACCCTTAAGCCTATATTCTTAAATTCCAATTACCATCATTGCTGAATCTCCTAATTAGCTTCTTTGTAGAATATTTCAACATGATATTCCATAGTCAGAATACATACATCAACAGGTTAAATCAAAGTATTAGAACATTTAGTGCTTAAAGATAATAAGTAGATTTATCTAAAATCAAGCCCGATTTAACAAGTACTAAGTAAACCTATTTCAAGTGGTTTTTTTCTTTTTTTTCTGGGCAGCCAAACAACATAGAGATTCAATGATCCGATAACCTAAATTTATCTAATCAACAATTTAAAAAAAAAAATTAGTTAAAGATTAAAATCTTGGATAAAAACCAGATAGATAAACAGGTATAGCTAGAGAAAACAAAGGAGGGGGTTTTATAGTAACGCACCTATTAGCTGAATCAAAGAAGCATAAACCCGAGAGAAAGCCAAAGTGAATCCTCAAAATCTGGAGAGAAAATATCGAATAAAAACAAATAAAGTGAAGTGATGAGATGAGATGAGATATTCAAAAACAGAGAAAAGGGAAAGTTCTTTTTTCTTTGGGTGGATTTTGCTCTCAGTGGGAGAGCTCGACCACCTTTATTTTTATAGCTCCACAAAGAAGTAAGAACTCCCAACTTGTATCAAGATTCGAAGTTCTAAAACTTCGACTTCAACTTACCATTTTTTTTCTTTTTTAATTTTCAGTTTATTTACTTATGAAAAATAGTACTCTTTTCATATTTTATTATTTATGTACCAACCTAGTGTTTATATTGGAATTTTTTTTTGAATATAGTTTATATTGGAATTTTTAATCATGAATAAAAAATAAAAATCGTATTTATTTTAAGTACGAAGATATTTAACTTCAAGTCACTTGATAATTTGAATTTTTACAAATAAAAATATTTTGTATGCCCTCTTAAATCAAACAATGAAACAATTGCTGAGCTCAAATTAAATGAAGACTAGAATTATGTTTTGTAATTTGTATTGGTTGTTTAATTTTAATTTTTGTACGATGTGCCTCTAATTTTTTTTTGTTAAATCTTATTATTATTTTTTTCAGTTAAACTCTGATTATTTCAAATATATTTTAATTTGATTAAAACTTTAATTTTAATTTATTTGAAAGTATTTGTATCTCGATTTTGTGATGCCAAAAACAAAAAATTTGAAAGTGACAAATGCAATTGTATATAAATTTTGATAAGAATTTTTTGATAAATATAAAAAATATTTTATCTCTTTTGTGAATATTTAGGATTTCATTCTTTGATATTTAGAGTTTTATATTCGAAATTTTGAATAATGTATATTTAATACATTTAGATTAATTTTTTTATATTATATTTTAATTTATTTACTCATTTAGTAAAAATCGAAATCTCTTTTATTTATGAACTTTCCCTATGTAAAATTTTTTCTTGTAATTCATTTTTTTCCATTTTTATTATCTCATTATTTATACAAACCGATTCCAATAATTTTGATTCTAAAATATATAAAAATTATTTAATTGCTTTCAAGCATAATCAACTTTTTTAATAGTAAAATCGACAAAATTAACTGTTTAAATATTTTCAAAATAAAAAGGTTGAATAGAAAACGATAAAATTAAAAAGCTTATGGCTTTTTTTAGATTCGCAAAATTCTAACATGTCCAAACCAGGCGTTAACATTAAATGTTCGTATTCTTGCATGATGCTTCAGTGTCGTGCCTCAATTGCTTGTCCATCTATTTGATTTGTTTTTCTATATATATATTTTTTCAAATACTCAAAAATGTCATTAACATTAAAAAAAATGAGAAAAAAAATGAATTCTAAAGATCAACGACAAGAATCCTAAAACTAAACCATTCAAGAAGTAAATAAAGAAAATTTTCTATGTTTAAAAGATATTTTACCAAAACAATCCTAATGGGTTCACATTATAATAATTCTAAAATTTTGCTGTTAATTCTTCTTTCTTTCTTTCTTTTTTTTTCGTTTCAACTTGTTATGATACTTCCCATTCCAACCCGAAACCTGGATATAACCGGAACTATCGACCCACGATTAGAGCTTGGGCTCTACAAAGTGGATATATTAAAGGCTCGTAGGGAGGGCTTGCATATCAAGTTTGTATGTTCTTGGGTGTTTGTAGGCAGAGGATACGAAATCAAACGAATTTACCGACGAACACGTGTTATGTCAAGACAATATACGTGTTAACATGCATGGAACCTACCAAAGACGTTATTTCGATGAACAATAACCGTATCTTATAAATACTCTACTCTTCTTAGTAAGAGGACACAACAAAATACTCAACACAACTCAACTTGCATACAAAGGATCGTATGCACACACACTGAACATTTTACAACAAATGAGCCTACAAATACAAATGCAACATTTCCTCTTACCGTAATTCAGACATTTGGAAGGTCAGGCTGTGCTCCTGTTTTACTTGATATGATATGATATTATTGATTTGATTTTGCTCTTGAATAAATGCCAATTGGTGGTAACTATGGGTTATCACATTCTAGTTGGAGGGTGAGGGCAGGGCCGCGGTTGAACCAGATGGTGTCCAGGCATAAATAAGCAACCCTGTAACAAGGATGATTGCTCCTGCTACAAAACCAGTTGGAAGTGATGATGCAACACCAAGATACGGCAGCGGCAACGTGAACACATAGACTGAAATAGGCACTGCATTTATATAAACCAATAGCGTATTATTAATCATGTTTTCCTGGGAAAGAAAAGCTCCTTCTTGGAGTGGCATGCTGGGACTTGTGTACTGTTAGGCAAATCAGATTTTATGAAATTATCTTCTAGCACTTCAACACTATCAAATCGATTAGGACAGTATGTATGCGTGCATTCATGCATTTTATGTTGAGAAGATTACGAAGAAAAAACAAAGACATACCCGAAAAAGTGGATGCAAGTGAAGAAACCACAGCAGAAGAAATCTTGAGAAGATGTAGCAATGATATGTTAAAACCCATGTTCACAATAACAAACAGCAAGGGCAGTAGTGGTGCACCATCACATCCTGTGGCCACCGAAATTTCAAACTAACTAAATCAATCACTTGCTCCATTCAATACAGAATCCAGTCACACCATAGGACTTCATGTAAAAACTGAATGGTTAATCTCAATAGCAAGCCAACTATATAAGCAACAAATAGAACTTCCATCAATTCTTTTTTTTCTTATGTATGAGCAACAATATCCCCCTTTCGAAATTTGATCTTATAAGCGCAATCCAAGCCCTCTACTAGTGCAAGAATCTAGTAAAATTTTCGAAAAATGTCTAAATTTCTTGCAAGACGTTTTAGATGCGCAGTTTCTTCGCAGATTAAGGGAAATTATTCCTTCTAACATTTGAAACGCAAATCAACACCGACACTGCTCAGAATAGAATCAGTCAACCGATACAACAGATAGTAGATAATGAAACAATTAATGCTTACTGCTTGATAAAGTGCCACCAATGTTCAAGAAGCAAGCTGCACCATCTTTAAGATAGTTTGGAAGCTGGCTAAATGGGATGCCCCAAAGTTTTGATAAAAAGGGAAGAAGCAGGCAAATGAACAATGCCTGTACTAAACATGTTACAATCACATCAAAATCCAGCCAAGATCCATAATAAAAAAGAACATTAAAGAGGAGACTGCAAATAAAAATTGCCACAGAACCTAACACTATACAGAACACAGTACTTACTTGAAATGCGGATCCATAGGAATTTACAACAAATAGATCTATTGAACCACCCTGCAACAAATAGAAGAAAATGATCTTTAATACAATGCAGAAACTCACAGAAATACCTCTCTGACTTTATAAGTTCATTTTGACCAACAAGAGATAGGAAACTTTCCAACAGTAAACATCATACTTTTAACCGCTGTGCAGCATCCAAAAAGATCACTTCCTGCAAATGATTAAAATATCACCTCTTAGAAGAATGAATTATAGTAGAACTTGGAAATGGTTAGATACTCCAATTTCAGTAAGAAAGCCAACAACCTTCAGAACAGTATCAGCTGCTTGAAATAAAAAGGACACTATCATCAATAAACTCCAAAACATGCCAGCTTCCTTCAGTGAATGACCACTGCTGGATCCACTGCAGAAGTAAACACATGCAACAAATCAAGTACTCAATGTCTGGTAGAGGAACAACCATTACGAGAAAATTGTTAGGTTGCACATTATAAAAAAGGAAGCTACTGTGTCTCAAATCACCATGACTGAAACTAATAAAAGTTATATTTGAAATATTTGAACTTAATATAAATTATGCTGCAACTAAAATACAGTTTTTCCCTCAAAATTAGCCGATTCATATGAAAGATGACACTAAACTAATATAAATTAGTTGAGATGATAAAAGAAAGACCAATTAGCTAGTTTAGATGGCCTTATGAATGGGGAAAGAGGCAATCAATAGTGACACTACCAGGAAAATTGTTAATGTACATTTCCATTGTACTGCGTGGCTCTGATCCTTTTCTATTTTTGCTGTTATTATTTTTTAAATATCCTACTGATTTTCTATTTCTGTTGATTCCATTTTTTAAATCTCCTACAAAGTTTAGGAGATTCAGTTAGAGTTGTTATATTTATGTTTTTAAAAGGATGCTAATGATTCAATAAATGCAGACAGTTTCTGATTTTCTCCTACTGCATTATTCATTCATTTCTACTTCTCTACATGGTATCAGAATATTGCTAGAACTCTAGTGAGTCTGACCCTGTTTTCCTTTTTACTATTTTCTTGGTTATCACCAATCCCTCAACCTACTACCATGGCTGCTGCTAACCTTACCACTGTTGATAACTTTGATGGCACAGCCATTGCCTCTTCCACCATCCAAGTGATTGAATTTAAACCAACTACCCATTAAACTGCAAGGTAGTATTATCTTCGCTACCTAGAAAGCTCAGCTTGTTGTGCTAATCAGTCATCTTGACGGCAAAAGGCCAGCTTCATCAATACTGAAACTCACAACCCCAACTAACATGTCAAGTTTCTTCAAGACCAGTTGATTTAACAAGCCATCATGGCTTCAGTAGACCCAACCGTTGCAGATTATCAAAGCCAGTTTTAACCTCTCCAGAGTCAAGTCAACTGCAAAACATCTACAAAAGATTCAATCATTTGCTGATATTTTCAAAGTTGTTGGTTCTCCTGTAGCTAAAGAAGCATCTTGGCCCTGAATATCATGAGATCTCGCTAATCACGAGCTTTTCCTCAGACATCAAGATCTTCACAAACCATCTTCTCTCATTATTGCAGCCACCGCACAAAAAAAAAAAGCACCCCTCTTCTAGCCAATCAATCAGAACAACCGACAGCTCACACTTAACCAAAACCAATGCTCCTCAATGCCTTGATCCACCAACTCCAACAACCAACAAAACTGGCAGTCTTATTGTCCCAACACCTCCTTCACTGCCAACTTTGCAACCAGAAAGGTCATATTGCAAGCTAGGTCGCTCAGGATCCATAACCATTTAGCAATAAAAGCCAATTTTGCCTCCGATCTTCAATCGGCTAACGATACATGGAACTTGGGCTCGGGCACCAACCGTTAAGTCCCCATAACACCTCACAACCTTCAGGAGCATACTAGCCATGACAAAATAACAATGGGAGATCGTAAAACAATTCTCATTACTGACACAGATTCTACTAAATTAAATGCATCAAATAATGTTTTCAGGCTATTTAACAATCTTCTTGTGCCTGCTATAAAACAAAATCTTATTTTGTTTCTAGATTTTTCCAAGATAACTCAACTTCTATTGAATTCTTTCTTTTACATTTTCATGGAAAGGACCTACGAACGCGGATTCCACTAGAGTGCAATTGGAATAAAAAATACCCTATTAATTACCTGATGTCTCCACATCCTCGCATACTGCCAATTTCACCACTATCAAAGTACATGTTTATGTTTGGCATCATCTTCTAGGACATCCTCATTTCCAAGCTCTCAATTTTATTTTGAAGAAGATTTCTCTCCCTTTTGTTCGCAAACACAAATTTACTTTCTACATTCAAGCAGTTCCAATAAAATTCATCGATTTCTTTCTTATAAACTAACTTGGTCCATTGATGCTCCCCTAGAAACATTGTTTAGTGACTTACGAGGACCTTCATTTATCATTTTTATTGATAAAAAACTATATTATTGGAACTTTATAGACCAATGTATCAAATATATTTGGTTGTTTACACTTCAAATAAAAGTGAAATCAAATCCATCTTTCAGAAATTCACTCCACCAGTGGAAAAGGTTATCAACACATAATTTCTATCTACAGTGATGGAAGGGGTGAATATAAAAGCTTTGAGTCATATCTTCAATCAAACAGCACCAAGCATCTAATATCTCCCCCATATACCCCTTAACAAGTTGCCCTAACAAAAAAGACATCATAAGCACATTATAGAAACAGCTAAAACTCTTTTACATGAAGCATCGCTACCATCATCCTTTTGGTCATTTGCAAGTCACCATATTGTATATCTCATTAATCGTCTTACAACTACTTTAAAAAATCATCTTTCCAAAAACAATTTTGGTGAAATGTCCGATTACCACTCACTTCAAACATTCGGTTGTCTATGTTATCCTTGGCTCAAGCCTTACACAAATCATAAACTTAAGTCCAAACCCACTAAATGTGTCTATTTAGGCTTCTCTACAACCCACTACTCTCATCTAAGTTCTGATCTGGTCCAATCCAAATTATATATTTCAAAAGATGTTAAATTTTGATCATATTTTCCCATTCAAAAATCGTTTTTTTTTTCCTAATATTAAAAAAAGTTCACAAATATCACGTGGGAAATTCGCCACTAATCTTCTATCAATTTTTCGTCTACTCCACCAACCATCTCAAGTCTCCGTCCCCTATACCAGTGCATCCACAACCTCAACAATCAGCAAGGTCATTTGGCAATTCCCGCAATACACCAACACAAGATAAGCCATCAAGTATTCTTCAATTCACTACAACTTCCTCCTTTTTACCAACAAAATCCCTCACCTCTACTACATCAAACCCACACCCACTTCTTACATATCAACACTTCCAAATCACAGACTTACCACCAACCACTGCCACTCACTACCCATCAATATCAACCAAAACTCTTTCTACCTTTAGGTGTGAACCACCCCACGTCCAAAACATCATCATCAGAGCCACACCTTAATCCTATTACCCCACCACTTGACCCTCTCAACCTTTTTCCCTTCCTCACACGTATGACAGGTCCCAAAACCAAATTTCAAACCCTGTAAGTCTTTTGACTATCTAACTCAACTTTCTTCAAACCACCACCTCCAAGAAGCAAATAAATACCCAAAGTGGAGAGATGCAATGAAATCAAATTTTGATGCTTTAATTCAGAACCAAACTTGGGAATTAGTACCCCGAGACATAATTGATTCCAAATGGCTCTGCAGGATTAAGAAGAAAGCTGATGGAAACACTAATCAATAAAAGACTCAACTGGTTGCCAAAAGCTTTACCCAACGCCCTGGCATAGATTTTCATGATACCTTTAGCTCATTCATTAAACCAACCATAGTACAAATTGTCTCACCATTATTGTTCAAAAAAATTTAGAAAATTCACAAACCAGATGTTAACAACACGTTGCTTCAAGTATGCCTAGACAAAAAGTATTTATGGCTCAACCACAAGGTTGATCATTTTGTAGATAAACAGACTCAACTTCCTAGGCCCTCTTTCACTTGCCATCTCTAAAAATTAGGTGTTGTTGCACATCACCTAACATTAAGGGGGTATACTAACTGTGCTTATGTGGCACCTCTTTTACTATTTTTTCTGTTCCTTTTTTTAAATGTCCTACTCTTTTTCTTTTTTTTCTTTTTTTGCGCTTATGCTTTAAAAACCTCCTACTCTTTAAGAGACTCAATTAGAGGTGTTCTATTCATGTATTTAAAAGGATGCTTATGATTCAATAAATTCACATAAAGCTTCTGATTTTCTCCTCCTGCATTATTCATTCCTTTTTACTTCTCTACGAAAATGTCATATTAAATGTTTCTTTTTCTGACATTTTAATCATAATCAGTTTAATTTTCTTGTAAAATGATACAAGAAGACTATTCACTCTGATTGATTAAAACCTTCAGGAAAAAGTCACCAATCAGTAATGGATGATTCAATTATGATTGGAAACAGTGTCATTTTTCATAGCTATAATGGTTGTACTGCAAGATAAAACAGAGACCTGCAACTTCCAAAGTGACCATACAGGAAGACAACTGAGAATGATCATATGTCTAAATTTTCACTCGTACTCCTAAAACATTTTCATTGTTCTATTTTAATCATCTTACAAGAGTTTTGAAGACCAAGTCTTCAAAAACCAATCTCTCTCCATGAAGCTAGACCAGGACCATGCTACTTTTTATAGATTAACTGTAATTAAAATCCAATAGAAACAGCATTATTGGTAAGGTTTAAATAACTCGATCAAATCCTCTTTCCTAGAGATTTTAGCTCTAATTCATTTTTAGGGCCTCTATAAACCAGGTAGCTTAGGAGGCAACTAGAAGTTGCACCAAGAGAATTTGTATTGTATCATAAAATAGAAATCACAATCATTGTAAGTTACCTTGCTACGGATATGATTACACCAACAGCCACAAGAAAGCATCCGAGTAGTTGGTTTATTCTATATCTCCTTCCAAGAAAGATAATGGAGAGGAGAATTTGCCACACAAGAAATGTCTGTAGAAGTCATAGCTTATACATTAAAATGGTTGGTGTCACAAGCTCTACTGAGCTATATAAGAATCACTAAATAAAAACTTTAACATGAAATAATCAAATTATTAGTTTATTACACCAAAATCAACTATTGTTTTAGTTGAACATAAAATGAAAACATGTTATATTCATTCAAAGCATTTCTGGCCAACAACTTTGAGCAGGTTTTGAATTGTGTGATAGTTGAACTCATCCAGTTGCGTTCTTTATAAAATCCTCAAAGTAAAATTTGGAGCCTAAAAAACAATTACAACTCAACCCTAATAGAAAAGGCAATCAGCAGATTATTCAGTGTTTTTTACACGTGTAAATCTATTTGGTTGTTTTCAAATACTATTTCTCTGAAAAAGCTTTCCATTTACTATCTTGCCTTGTTTTGCATGAAGGCAGAGAGGTAGAATCAGCCTTCAAATCAAGAACTTTGGCTATAGCAATTTATACTTGAGAAAAAAGAAGAAAATGGCCTGATACAGACACTATGGCAGTTATATTTAATGTTGAGCAGTAGCAATAAATGTTTCTCACCTGAGATAAAACTGGAATAGAAGCCCCAGATAGAATTGCTGTACAAAGTTGGAGAAAAATGTCAAAGAAAAAAAATAGTATACAAAAGTTCAATATAATACTCCTATCATTTACACCAACAAATTCATGTATAATTCAACATGAACTAAGAAGATAATAAATATAGGAAACTACATTCATACAGGGTGGCACGAATCTGAGGGCCACTGAACCGAAAGCATTTCACAGATATGTGAATATTCAATGAAAAACTGAAATATACTGACTAGAAGTAAGAAACAGAAACATTTATACAATATTAAGAAATCAGCATCAAGTAATTAGAATTTTTGAAACTCTAATAGCTTCTAACACCTACATTAGTACAGAGCCATCTCCGCCAAGAGGTAAAAAGATCCCACAGTTGGAGGCTCATTTTTCTGAATGGAAAGAGAATTCATTTTACTCGAACAAACATATTTCAAAATCACCATGCAAAGATGCCCTAGAAATATCAGTGTGTTAGGAGACAACATTCAAAGGCATCTGAGTATGATGAGCTAACCTCCAGCTGCCATTCCAGTTGCAGCACCAAGAGCCTCCAAAAGGCCGACAGCAAGAAATGGAGCTTTTGGCATGGAAAGCATCTCATCTGTAACTATGCCAATATGATACCGGAGATACAATACCGAAAAGTATACAAGTACATACCTGGAAAACAACAAACCAAGAGTGAGAGAGGTATTAGGCTGGGACAAAATTCCAAACTAACAAGTATCTGTGCACTCTTGAGTTAATGGAATCAACCAGTAACAAAATTCAGCAGCTTTTTGAGAAATGTACATTTATAGCCCCAAAGAAACTGTTAAAATTTCATGGAGATAAAACCCTTCAAACTTAAAAAGGAGAGGTTTTTGAGAAAATAGAAGTTTTAGACATAGATTCAAAACTATTCAAGGTCCATACATTCAGAGAAACTGAGTTTGAGTAAAGCTCGATACGTTCAAAGTCAGACTGCCTTTTTGTCTAGAAAGGTATCAGGTTCTTTGACAGTTAATCCAGGAACAAGTGTTTCACATTAGTACTAATACATTTTTATCCAAAACATTAGAATTCTTTTCAGAATAAGCATTTATTTAATTCATTATTCAAAAGTTATTTACCAAATTAATTAAATTCTAAACTGTGTTAAGAATGTCAAGATTTTCAATTTAATATTTAATTTAGGACTTCATAAATAATAAGATATATTGACAGATAATTTGAAATTTTAAAAACTTTGCTGTAGTACCTTCTGTTTTGTAGCAATATTTCTTTATATAGATTATTTTTCTTACTTTAATGCCTAAAATATTTATTTATAGTAAAACTAAAATATATATTTTTTCTTTTTCCTTTTCTATTTAAAGAAAAAGTAATATTTTAAATATAAAATACTTCTAAATGTTAACATTCTTATGTGTTACTATATAAATTATTAAATAAATGACTTTAAAATTAAAAAAATCTTTTATCAGAGTCAGAATTCTTATTTATAAGTATGATAAATATTTTTATTAATTAAATTTAGTTAACCAAAAATTTTAATAAGATCAAAATTCTTATATATAAATGCAAGAAATCTTTATAAATAATAAAAATGTACTATAATTAAATTTTGATATTTAAAACTAAAATAAATTATTTATTTTCTGTTTTTCTTTTTTATTTAATGAACAAGTGATATTTTTAATATAAAATAATTTGATATAAATTTAACCTTTTATGTGTAATTATATAAATTATTTATTAAAGGTCCTTTAAAACCGGGAAAATAATTCTTTTAAAAGAATTAGAATTCTTATTTATAAATATGATAAATATTTTTATTAACCAAAAAATTTAATAAGATCAAAATTCTTATATATAAATGTGAAAAATCTTTAGAAATAATAAAAATATATTTAAAAATACAAATTTAGTAATATAATAAGCAATAAAAGATATATTGGTTCAAAAGTTTATCCAAACTAATGTTTTTATGTATGTTATAGATTATAAATTCTAATATAGTTGCATTTATAATCTTCAAATTTAAAGTCTATAAATTTTATACCAAAAACAAGAATAATATAATAGTGATATAAAACTATGTACAGTTTTAATATCTTAGATGTTTTTTCTTTTAAATTTTAATATCTAAATGAGTATGAACAATGATACCATCCTTCTAAAAGGTGATAATGGGACCCATGAAACACTAGATCAACTTGAAGAAAATTAACCAGTGATATAAGATCTACATCCAATTGTTTTTTCCCACACATACATAAAAGTTATTTTATGAATAATTAGAAACAAAATCTTTTAACATAAATATATGTTTTCATTGAAAAAAAGAAGAATTACTTGGAATTTTTTATAGAAGTTAGGAAAAGGGCAATTGTTCTACATGAACAAAGAGTGACGGCTACATTTATTAAAAAGTAACAAAATAGAATATGCTATGCAGAAATCCAAAAGCCAAAGAAAAAAGGTACTCAAGACGAGGCCGGGTGTCTAAACATAAAGCTAAAGCCACCACCTTGACCCACCACAACTTCAATAAATCCCGCTGATGATATCATATCAACCCTTTTTCTATAATGGAAATCAAAGAGTGATGTTGCACAACCGTTTTTCTATTCCCTCCTCAATATTTGTTTTTGATTAATTATGATACCTTCTATGATCTATGGGTTCTGTTTCATTCAAACCCACCACTTGATTTTCTTGCCAAATCTATTTTGTTGTTGTTCTCATTTTTATTAATTATTTTTATCCCCTTAACTTCAATATTTATAACCAAGGAGATTAAGAATAAGAAACTTTGAATAATGCACAAAAGATGATACAAAGAGCATATATAACAATAGTATTCTAAAATAGTATTCTTAAAAATTCACTGGTTGTCTTATAAAATTCACATATATAAATATAGATAGTATTAATTTCACACGACCGAAGCTTTTCGAGCTTAGGAAACCAGCCAAAGGTAGTAAGAGTTACCACATTTTCGTTACGAAAAATCCAAAGCCGTGCACAAGTAGGTCAATCATGCAACTTGTATAGTCCTGCATATAATTTAGATTCTAAGCTAAATCCATCATTGTTCTTAAAAAGAATATTTCTTAATCAATTTAAGTGGGTATAAAAGGCCACATCTCAATGATTTATCAAGAGTCTGTAAGTCACTAATGATGGTCGATGAAAAAACACCCTAGATTATAATTTGACAATATGCCTCAAGTCTTCTCACAAAAAAATAAAGTGTACAAATTATTCTCTTTTATCAAAGTGCGGGTTAGGGGTTGAGGCCTGATCTATTATTTTTTTATCCATAATTTTCAGCTAGTTACAACTATTCAAATGCGTAGAATTTATAGTTGAATGTGCCTGGCAGGTCCCTCAATTATAGAGAATAGATCAAATTAGTCCTTATACTATTAAAAACAATCAAATAAAGCTCAACTTTAACAGAGTTAAAATTTAATATCATTTACTATTTTTTCTTCGGAGGAATATCATTTACTATTTAAGGAAGTAATATATTGTTGAGAGTTGAAATACAAATAAATAATAATAATTTGCGAAAATGTTAATTCTATTATGATTTAATCTTATTTAATTCCTTTTATTAGTACAAAAATTAAATCAATAAATTTAATAATATCAAAATTAATTCGATTCAATCCAAATAAAAAGACTTTGCAACTACTTTCACCTATATAAATATATACCCAACATGAGTAGTGTCTTGCTCTTTTTATTCTCTATCATATATCTTTTGATGGGATGACTAACTTTTTTGGCTTGGGGTAAAAACTAAGATGGACATTGGGACCAAAGAGAATTTCCCAATGAGAAAACATTGGACGTTGAAAGTAGATGAATAGGGAACATTGATTTGGGCACGGCACGCTTTACTAGACGGCATTTCCATTATGGCTTTCGGCCGCTTCTCATCGAGCATAAACCAAAAGCAACCTAGTTTTGCCTATAATATTTTATTTTCAGGTCTCTATTAGGTTCCTTCTTGACGCCTATATCGGAATCAAAATAAATAAACAAATTGATACTATCTTTAAAAAAAAAAAAAGGAAAGATACAAAATATTTATATTAAATTCAATTCTAAAAAGAATGGCTGAAAAAATATAAATAGATGCTAAAAATTATAAATATGTACTAAAAAAATGAGGTTAAAATTTTTATCACGGTGGAAACTGGAAATAGCGAAAAAAGCTCTGACAGTAGTAAAATTTTAAAAATAAATTATAAACAAGGAAGAATAATTATAAAAAATAAAAAATAAAAAGCGAATAAATAATGAGATGTTTTTGGGTACCCGAATGTGGCGAGCTGAGCCAGAAAGAACGGGTAATGCTTGAGAGGAACCAAAGCCAGCTTATACAGCACTCGATTCCCTACTCCCAATACCACCGTCACTCCCGCTGCAACCACCACCTCCATGGTCCGATTTCTCTCTCTCCTCTCTACCTCCGTCGTCCGATCCCCCAATGAATACGAGCATGGACCTGGGCCTGGTCCTGGTCCCCCTCCTGCCTTCTTCGCGCCATCTCCGCCCTCTGATCTTCCAACCGGCCCCACTGCCTCCACTCTCCAATACTTTCTCGATCTCAGAGCGATTCCTAACGGCCGTTGGTTATTGTGAGGCAAAAGAGGGAAGGCAGGAATCTCAATCGTTGGTTTAAACTTCTGGTGATGAACCGGAACGTGCGGTATCGTTGAACCGACCGTTAAACGGCGAACACAGGAAGTCATGTCGACTAATTTTTTAGTAAAGCAAGAAAATTAATGTGGAAAATTCTACTATACAATAAAGATTTTAGTGAAATTTGGAAATTCTAGTTTGGTGAGATTTTGAGAGCTCTTTTTTTTTCTTTTCTTTTTTTTTTGGTTGTTGGAGGAGCTCTATATTTTATCGTTGACACAGAGAGAAAGAGGGGGAATGTGATGTAAAGTATTTATAGCAGGTATGACAAGGACATTTAGTTGTCCAAATTAAAATTTTCTTCTTCTTACTTTTTTTTATTAATTTTCTATTATAAAATTATGATACTAATGAGTTCAGCTTAAAACTTTAATTAAAGGGTATCATATAAAAATAGTTATTTTTATTTATTTTATTACATTTTAATTTTTTATGTTTGAAATATTATGTTTTAGTCATTTATATTATCGTTTTGTTACGAAGTAGTTACTTTATCGTTAAGCTCCGTTACCTCCCTAACAGAAATTTTAGGTGGTAGTCTAAATGGGTTTTAAATTCTAACTTGAATGTTCATTTGAGATGAGAATAGTTTTTTTAGTCAAAATGAAAAATTAAATTAAAAGAAAAAAGAGACGAACGGTTTTTCTTTTTCAGTTCAAAGTATAATTAATTTAAATTTTAATTCATTAAAATATTATTCTCATCCCAGTTGGGTATCTAAGTTAACATTTAAAACTCATTTAGACTATCACGTAAGATAATCATTAAGGAGGTAACAGAACTTGATGACAGAATAACCACTTTTTAACAAAACGATAACATAAGTGACTAAAACGTAACATTTCAAACATAAGTGACTAAAATATAATCTGAGACAAATAAAAATGAGTATTTTTATAGTTTACTTTTAGTAAAAATTAATCGCACGTCAATTCAATAAAAATAATTATGAAGATATTTTTTTACCTTACTTTTAGTTTTTTTTAATGTACTGGTGTGATTATATGATAGTATCTATTCATACTTTCTTAATCCTTTGACAAGGCACACATAAGTGCTCGAACTCGAATCCTCTAGGATGAATAAAATTCTATTTTCCACTGAAATTACTCGTTGGATTCAATTTTCTAAATGATTATGTAATTTTTATTTTAATATTTTTATTTTAATATGTACAATTTATTATATTAATAAGTTATATATCTATATTATATTTGAATCATGCTCAGAGCGATCTACACATCTAAATTTGGTCATAAACAAAACACAAAATTAATTAGCATCAAAATTTGATAAGTTTCAAATCCACTAAAAATAATTTCTTACACTTAACCTGAATATATATTAGCTATATAGGGAGTAGGGTTGATATATTTGAATGTTTATTTTGTTGTTAACCAAAACATGTCGTAGGCAATTATCGTGCCTACAACTTGTGCCAACCTATACAAATAGAATGAAAAATTAAATCGGGATATAAATACACAATAGAAATTAAATAAAAAAATAAAAAACATAATCGAAACAAAAAAATCAAAATTAAATATTAACAAAATAAAACCTCTAGCCTCACGCGCGATTTTAACTTTAGTTTCAAATTGTTTTAAAAAAATTAAATTTTTTTCTTTCAATCCATAAATTAACTATAATAACTAGTAATTTTTTCGTATGTAAATTAACCACGAAAATAACACGATAACAAGTTTTTACCAAATAACAACCTTAAAATTAACTTTCATGATTTAATTCTTCGACAACTTGTGCCAAAATAATTCTAAATGTCTTATGCGTCAACTTGAGCTGCCATGTCAAATTTTCCATGCAATTCACATATTAACTCGTTTTCTGACACATTAGACAATTGTCATATCAATATAGAAAATAACAATTAAGTGCCAAATCTAGTAAAACTCATCTCCAAAATTAATTAAAATAAATATTAAAATATATCAATTAAACGCACTATCAATTAGCAACCGAATAAACTCAATAAAAATATATAGAAAAATAATAACAAAAGTATAATTATTTCTTTTATTTAAAATTTGATTAATAAATACAATTCAATGAGATTTTCTTCGAATCTGAGGGGATAAATGGATATATTCTTAAAATCATAAAGGTAAACATATTTTACATAAATTGAGAGGGTATATGTTACATATTTTACATAAATTGAGAGGGTAAATGTTAAACACATTAATTTATTATAGGGTAAATGTTAAAAACATTAATTTATTATAGGGTAAATTGTAAAAATAGTTATTTTTGTTTGCTTCAAGTTACATTTTAGTCACTTATGTTTGAAATGTTACGTTTTAGTCACTTGTGTAGTATTTTGTTACGAAGTAACACTGTAACGTTAAGTTCCATTATCTCCCTAACGGTAATCCTACATGGTAGTCTAACTAGATTTTAAGTGTCAACTTGGATTTTCAAATGGAATGAAAATAAATATTTAATTAAATAAATTTAATTAATTAAAAATTTTAAACCCTAAACCCATTTCTACGCACCTCTCTTCTTCATCTTCATCTTCATCTTCTTCTCTTTTGATTCCAATATCTTTAGTTACAAATCTGTCTCAAAGCTTGAATCTTTAAAACATATTAACCCAAAGATTCGATATCATTGATTCCAATATCTTCTTCCTGTTAAGTTTTTTTGGGTTAATGAGTTTCAAAGATTCAAGCTTTGAGGCAATTTTGTAACTAAAGATATTAGAATCAAAAGGGAAGAAGATGAAGATGAAGATGAGAGGTGTGTGGAAATGAGTTTAGGTTTTTCAATTAAAGTTTAAGGTTTAAAATTTTTAATTAATTAAATTTATTTAATTAAATATTTATTCTCATTCCATTTAGAAATCCAAATTGATACTTAAAATCTAGTTGGACTGCCACGTAAGATTACCGTTAAAGAGATAACGAAACTTAACGGCACAGTGATCATTTCGTAACAAAATACTAACATAAGTGACTAAAACGTAACATTTCAAACATAAATGACTAAAATGAGGCAAACAAAAGTGACTATTTCTATAATTTAATCTTTATTATATATTTTAAGTTTACATTTATGGTATAATTAAAACACGAAGACAAATACAGACAAATCCTAAACCAGTAAATAGAACAATTACAACACAATAGTATATAAATATGTCCGAACACATAGAATTAAATTATTACAATACAAAAGAATTAAAAATCGAAAAATCCCAACAAAAATAATTAACCCACACATATAATTTCGAATTTAAGTAATCAACACTCAAGAAAAATCAAATATAAAGATCTTAAACAATCTTCCCCTTAACTGAACAACTTTTTATAAAAGAAAAAGCCTACTACAAAAGTTGATAACATCTTAATTCGAATTTTGAAATTTTAATTCAAAATTTATTGTATATAGAAATTTTTTATATTTATTCCAGTTCAAGTTTAATTTTATTCTGATTATTAGTAAAATGATGTTGTAATATTTTATTTTGATAGAAGTTATTTGATTTATATTATTTGTATTTTAAATTTCCTCTAAAATTATATAAGACATCTAAAATTGTAAGATGAGGTGCATATGCATACATGATCCATGTTAGTTTTGGATTTGGATTTGTTTTATATTTATTTGAGTTTTCTCTCCACTTGATTTTATCTTTTTAATTTAATTTTCTATTTTAATAATAATTAAATAGACGGATTAGGTCTAGCTTAAGCTTTTTATAACAAAAAAATTCTAGCTTAAGCTTTGATTGCGAGAGAGATGTCCTTATAACCTTTCATGGAAATTAGAATTAAATCCAAATTTAAAATTCAAATCACTTTATTCATTTATTTTGTACATTCAAGTCATTTTTTTTGGACTATCTATTACATTGTTCATGGGTTAGATTACTCATCCAAATTTAAATATTTATTTAAAATTTAGAAGGTTTGAGTAAAAATATTACGTTTTAAAATGGGCTTGGATAAATAAATTAGATTTGTTTAAACTATAAATTGGGTTCAGACTTAAATATTTGAGGCTCAAGTTTGACCTGGCTTGGCCTGTTTTTAGTTTTTATTATTTTATATTATGTTATTTTTATATATTATGTAATTTATAATACATTAAAAAAATAAACATATACTAAATATATAATACACTCTAACGTAAACATTAAAATAATATTAAAATAACTATATAAAAAATTTTAATAAATAAAAATGTATAAAATTATTAAATATTAAAATAATATAATATAAATATTTTTTAAAAAAATTTAAAAAATAATCTGGGTGAGCCTAAAATAAAATTGGATTAGTCTTTTGTAAATATGAGCGGGTTTGAACAAAATTTTAAGCCCATATTTTCGATCAAGCCGAACTTGAACAAACATAAAGTAGATTAATATTATGCTTAAGCCCAACCCATCCAATCCATGAATACCTCTACTATCTATATTAATTTATTTTTTAATCAATTTCATTTGAATTTAATGAAAATCTACCACTTCCAAACACAATCCTCATAATTTCTTTAAATTTAAACAAATTCAAATAGGAATGAACAAAAATAGTGATTGCCTTACTTTGTTTGTGTGAGTATTAACCTCTATTCATACAATATAAAAATAAACAAAAAGAAAGAGTAAATTACACTGGGATTTCAATCTTTTTTAGAACATTACTTGGAACAAATAAGATAAGATAACTTTTGAAACAGCAAGTTAGGGCAATTAAAGTATAATGTATTTATTGGTATTTTTGTTTTGATTCATCGTGATTCGTTTCTCAGTCAACAAATAATCTTTAAAATGAATTTATTATTGTTGTTCATAGTTGATCGCCTTATCTTGAAGAGAAGAGGGAGGAGGATCAGATTACTATTATTAAAACATTATTTTTATTTTTAACCCTTCGACTTGATTTTTTTAGGCTAAATTGATTGGATTTTGCTTGATAATGAAAGATTCTTATTTGAATTTAAAGAAAAATTTACAGATATTTCGACAATTTAGAATACTATTTTATCTCATCTAAAATTACTTGGAGAAGATGCCATTTTTTTTGTGTGCCTATAAATAATTAACACCATTGCATGTTGGAGGTGTTGAAGAGAGTGCTTTTGCTCGAGCTATTCCTATTATCATTGTTTGTATTTGCTTTGTGTATTGCACTCTTTATATAGATTTTCTTGGAGAGTTGAATATTTTTTTAAGTGAGGTGTATTAGGTGAGCGATTAAAACACTTGAGGGATATTTATTAAAGTTACAATCGCTTCGTATTGTAAAGGTAGATTAAATTTTAGTCAATAAATTGTTGGATTTATTTTTGTAATATCACTAGATTTAAGTATTTATATTTTTGTGTCATGATTTAAAAATCATCTTAAAATTCACTTGCTTTGACCTTTAACATCTCGATGCAAAAAATGAAACTTCAAAAACTCAAAAACCAAGTTTAATTCATCAAAAATTCAATCCAAACACCTTCAAAACATGTGATCATTGACAAGCCACAAAAATAGCAATTTCAAACTTGTACCTATATGAAGCACAAGCAAACTACATCACCATTCTTTTCCATAGATATTCTACAAATACTTATAAAAGCACACAAAGTTATCGTTGATATCATCTTAAATAACTATTTCAGTCCTCGAAACTTCATATATAAAGATCTCCTGAACACCTAGACTTTAAGTACATGCCGTTGCTTATCAAACATCAAGGGAACATTACAAGGATTTTGATGAGTTGAAATACATGCCTTTGATGCCATCGAACTTCACGAACAATTCCAACATCACTTGACACCTGTGCACAGAAACAAACATATCCGCATACTGAGCATTGAATGTTTAGTGATACTAATACAATTTGAATTCAATTACAATGCATATAAAGAACAATAGAAAAAATCATTCAAGCTTTTATAGTAATTCATTAAAATCTTTATTATAACACTAGAACTCAAACGGTGCGTTTGGTTCGCCGCCTCAGTCTTAAGATTTGGTCAATAAATAATAATAATAATAATAAAAGAAAAGACGTTGAAATATTGAAATTGTAACCTCATTCATCCCCAGTTAGACCAAAAACCAGACTATCCTACCTTCCCCTCTCTCTTTTGCGACCACTTCTTCTTTTATTTCTCTTTAATTCGTTTCCCCATGCTGTAATTCTTGGCTTCTACTCGGATCTTATCCTCCTCAGCTGAAGTTAGTTCTTTTTTTTTTTTTTAATTTCGTTTTGATTTTGATTTATTTTTCGGTTTTGTTTTATTTTCCGGTGACAGAGATGGATTGATTGATGTAATTATTGTTATCATCTTTTGCTATCTTCAGATCTGGTGCTGTTTCTTTTTTTTTTTTTTTTTTTTGTTCTCTTATTTTTGTTGGTTATGATTTATGAACTCCAATATTTTTATGTGTATTTATTGTTTTCTATTAAATAATTGAAAGAAAATTTGGAAGTGTAAATGTAAATCGATATAGGCAACTTTTTCTTTTCGTTTCTTTGCTTTCTTATCTCTGATTTTCTTTACAAAATTTTAGAGAGAAAGAAAAAGGGTAAATAATAAATATACGTCCGGAATTGATTTGAGTTAGTAAGAGAGAGGGATTGAAATTTTATTCTGCTTCCTCTATGAGCGATTGGGAATTTTATTATTTGGAGACTATGCTTTTTGAGGGTTTTTTTAAATGAAAAAAAATATTTCCTTTATATAATTGTTCTTTATTGATTATAAAGTGTTTGGGGCTGTTAATTTTTTGCAAGAAAAAGGTATTCTGGATTTGGCATTTTTCTTGGCTAAGAGAAATACTAGTTTTAGGATTTTATGGCTGGAGTGATTGCCAGTTCTTTCTTATCTTTCCATAGAATTTGAAAGGGTTTTCAAGTATTGTTTAATTTGTCTCAAGAGGATAAGCAGCATATGGTTTTGGATTAACTGTGTTTTTTAGAGCATTGTTATGTTCTGCGAGAGTCAGGTCCATAGTCTTTGATGATTTTGGCAATCTTGGTCATTGGTATTCAATTAGTTTATTCTTTTAGCAAGTTTTTTTTTTTTCATTTGAGATGGGCACTGGCGCCCTGTAAATGTCTTCTTGCTTAGTAATTTGAACTATGATCATCTGGTAATCTGGCCATAAAATTTCTCCTAATTTGTAGAAGTTTGTTGATAGTAATATAGAAAGTGATTTACTGTTTGGATGTTTAGATTCTTTTTGTCCAATCCCTTAACCCAACTTAGTGTAGTTTATTGAATGTTGTTATGGAACAAAATGTTGCAGGAGGCAACAGTCTATTTTCCTTAAAAGTCTGTTAGTTTCTGTTAATTTTTTTTTGTTTTAATTTTGAGTTGTAAAAATTTAGCGTTTTACTTTAGTTAAACGATGTGCAGTGGATAAGGTAGTACAAGTCGTTTTTTTGAGTAAATCCGTTTAATGAAATGGTGCGGATCAATGACAGCAGTTTTGACAGCTGCCAAATTGTTATTTGATCCGTTATTTTGTGCTTTTAAAAGGACAATCAGGCAGAGGGAGGCAGTTATGAAATGATAGATACCAAATTCGGAATCTTCTTCCTCTCAGTCTCTACTCTCATTTCTCTCTCTCTGTGTGTGAAATTATTTTCTTAACAAATTGTATTAGCCAATGGTTCTTAGCTAATGATGTGTGCATTCTGCAGATTTCATTTTGACGGGGTATTTTGAATGAATGATGATAGTGCAGATGGATAAAATGTTGACAGCTCCTTCATCCAGGGAGCGTGCACAGTGTCTTTATAAGAAGGTATCTTCTTTTCTTTAGAAAAAGAGGTTCTATTTGAGTTTCTTACCATGTAAGTTAATATTTGGTACTCCATGCAGAATATAGAGCTGGAAAATAATCGTAGGAAATCTGCTCAGGCCCAAGTACCCAGAGATCCAAATACCTGGCAGCAGATGCGTGAGAACTATGAGGCAATAATTCTCGAGGACCATGCATTTTCTGAGCAGCACAATATTGAATATGCTTTGTGGCAATTACATTACAAACGGATTGAGGAACTACGAGCACATTATAGTGCTGCCCTAACTTCTGCCAGGTCAAACACATTACAGGGCGTGAAAGTTCCTCCGTGGTCTGACAGGCTTGCAAAAATAAGATTGCAGTTTAAGACTTTCCTTTCAGAGGCAACAGGATTTTATCATGAACTGATTTTGAAAATCAGAGTAAAGTATGGACTTCCAGTTGGGTATTTCTCTGATGATTCAGAACGCCTAATTGTTATGGACAAAGATGGGAAGAAATCTGCTGAGATAAAAAAGGGTTTGGTGTCTTGTCACCGTTGTTTGATATACTTGGGAGACCTAGCACGGTACAAAGGATTATATGGAGATGGAGACTCTAAAACATGCGAGTATGCTGCTGCTTCAAGTTACTACTTGCAAGCTGTGTCAGTTTGGCCCTTAAGTGGGAATCCACATCATCAGGTTTTTCTTTATTTTCCTTCCCTGTTGATTGAGTATCCTTAACTTTTATGCCTTAGTAATCTTTTTAGTAACTTGTATTTCTCCTGTTCAACAATATCCTGATTCTTTATGTGGGAAACTATCTCCTTATTTCAGCTAGCTATATTGGCATCCTACTCAGGAGACGAGCTGGTGGCTGTTTATCGATATTTCCGGAGTCTGGCATTGGATAACCCCTTTTCAACTGCTAGGGATAACTTGATCGTGGCTTTTGAGAAGGTATAAGTGCAAATTTTAGATTTTATTTTGGCATTTAAGTTTGTTCATTCTGTGCGATGAAGTGGTGTGTGTTGTACTAGCTAATGAAGAATGCTTGGTTGAACATTTTTATGTTTGCACTGTCTTAAGAAGCAGCGATTGATGGGTTTTTGATAATGTAGATAATTGCAAACTATTAACTTTGTGTTTTTTATTTTTGCAAAGTTCCTGATTGTTACTATAAAAGGTGGTACTACTTTCCAGCCTAATGGGAATCGAATTTATATTGATCCATCCCTTCTAGATCATAAATTGGGTACTGTGGATTGCACATACATAATATTCTCAAATATTTTAACAGAAGATATTGTGTTTTTTCTTGCTAAACTTATCTAATAAGTATAGCAGAAGCTAATATGACACTATGTCAAACTGCTACCTGATTTTTTTCATTATGTAGTTGTGGGAGTTGGGGTTGCTTTTGACAGTTTTAAAAGTCATTTTCCATTTTTTTTTTTGAGCATGCATCCAGTTTTTGACATGTTAGGTGGTTTTATCTTTTACATGCAAGTGGAAATGGTATTGAATGTATTCATTTTTGTTTATCAGAACCGTCATAGTTACTCACAGCTTACTGGAGATGCTAAAACTTCCTTGCTCAAGGAGCCTGCAGTGCCATTATCGGGAAAAGGTAGACGGAAAGCGGAAGCAAAACCTACATCTAAAGAAGCCAACATGGAATCAAGGCCTGCTAAGGAGAAAGAATCTGGTGCCCAGGATCATTTGAAGTCCTTCTGCATTCGATTTGTGCGTCTAAATGGTATTCTTTTTACACGCACAAGGTATGTTTTCTCTTAAGCGTTTGACTTTTGTTATTGACTAAGTATTTTTTTTGGGGTTTTGTGCTTATTGAAGCTTCCTTTGTGCAGTCCGGAGACTTTTGCAGATGTTCTTAAATTGGTTAGCCATGATTTATGTGAACTTCTGTCTTCGGGGCCAGAAGAGAAATTGAGTTTTGGCACAGATGCTACTGAGAATGCACTTTTCCTTGTTAGGTTGGTTTCAGTTCTCATATTTACGGTTCACAATCTGAAGAGGGAGAGTGAAGCTCAAACATATGCTGAAATTGTACAGCGTGCTGCGCTGCTTCAGAATGCATTGACTGCCATTTTTGAGTTGATGGGACATGTGGTAGAGAGATGTTTGCAGCTCAAGGATGTTTCTTCTAGCTACACCTTACCGGCTATTCTGGTTTTTGTAGAGTGGTTGGCTTGCTGCCCGGATGTTGCAACAGCTGACAGTGATGTTGATGAGAAACAGTCAATTACTATATCACTCTTCTGGAAACATTACTTATCATTTCTAAATAAGATCTTGACAATTGGGCCAATGTGCATCGATGATGATGCAGATGAGACCTTTTTCAATATGAGTAGGTATGAAGAAGGAGAAACTGAAAACCTTCTTGCATTGTGGGAGGACTTTGAGTTGCGAGGGTTCTTGCCTCTTGTTACAGCACACAACATTTTGGACTTCTCAAGGAAACGTTCCTTTATAAGCGATGGCGATAAGGAAAAGAAAGCCCGTGTCAAGAGAATTTTAGCTGCTGGGAGGGCTCTTGCTAGTGTCATTAGGATTGATCAGAAAACTGTTTGTTTTGATTCAAAAGCCAAGAAATTTCTTATTGGTGTTGAGCCTTGTGAAGGTGTCGCATTCAGGTCTTCTACCCTGCTGGTAGCAAATGGTGTGGAATGTGAAACCCCCTCTGAGAATATTAATATTGGAAATATGCTGCCAATCGCACAACCTGGAATTGTTGCGGAAGATGATGATGATGATGATGAAGTGATTGTTTTCCAACCTTCTGTTAGTGAAAAGAGAATTGAGGTGATCAATCCTAACAGGCCTCTTCCTGTGACTTTGAAGCTTGATCTAAGTAGTTGTGGAGGTGATCTCAATTTTTATGACAGTACCATGTCTGCTTCTATTGATAGTCTTTGCCCTGCATCTGTTGGTAGCAGTCACCCTCAGCAGTTGCAGCCTGTTCAGATGCATGCATCTAGGTGGTCAATAAAGGAAGTTACTTCACTGTCTAATAGTTTGAGAGCTTTGACAATGTTAGAAAATGGGCATTTGACAAAACGTGAGATGCAAGATAATCTAGGTCTTCCTCATCCTGCCGCTCACACTTTTGCTATCCAACAACCTATCAATGCTGGTGGAATGTGCTACAGTCAGACAAAGGTGCCAGAAACTGTGATCCCATCTGGAATTGATGCAATTGTGTCGTCTAGAGTTGCTGCTGATGGTTTGGCTTCTAAAAGTACCTCAGCTTCACAAGTTGGGATGCATAGGAATTCAGTTAATGGTGCTGTTAGGCATCTTGGCCCCCCACCAGGTTTTGGCCCTGTTCCTCTAAAGCCACCAAGTGAATCTGTTTCTGTCTCAGATTTGGAAACCCCTGTGATGGATGATTATAGCTGGCTGGATGGATATCGGTTGGCATCATCATCGACAGGCTCTGGGCTTGATAGTTCTCTCAATTATGCATCTCATGCGGATTCCCTGTATGTCAATAATGGCAGCAGTGGCTTGACTGGAACAATAAGCTTTCCTTTCCCTGGAAAACAGGTCTCACCGGTGCAATTTCAAACGGAAAAGCAGAATGGCTGGCAGGATTGCAATACCCTTGAGCATAAAAAATTTCAACATGAACAGAAGCTGCAGCAACATCAATTCATGAATGGAAACCAGCAGCAGTTTACCCCACTGCCTGAGCAGTTTCAAGGACAATCAATCTGGACAGGACGTTAATTTGTGTGAGATCAATATGCAAGTATACATGGTAGCTTTGCTTTATTGCTCGTTCTTTGTTTCTTAATTTGGAGTTGATTATAATAGTCGTTGAAGTTCTTTTTACGTAACTTGTTCACCAACTTGCTTTTTCTTCTTGAGGTTTTTGGGAATGATTCCTATGAATTTACTGCATACATTTGCTGTCAAAGTCAACTCCAACTTTGAAGCATTGTCGGCTTATTTGTTGCTGCATAGCTGTCCTTGGCTTCTACTTCTAGCGGGCACTTGCTGCTCAGCAGGTGAGATTGTCCCAATTAATTTTCGTAGATCATTTCCCAGTTGCTTGCTTTTGTTTGATTTTGTATGCACTTGGTGATATTATTTGTTAGAAATTTCCAATTACTTTCACCTCTTTCTGTGTTTTGTGCGTATGCACCTAGTGATCAATTCTTCGTAACACTAATGCTTAAAATTCATTCTGTACTTCGTACCAGACAAAATGTTGTCACAGGTCTGATTCTGTTGGTTTGAATTTGGTGCACATGTTGATTCTTGTTGTGTCACACAATGCATATTTTTCTGTTTACTTTGACAGAATTGTCTCTTACAGTTATTCTTGCAGGTTTTGCGTGATGTGTGGAGAAAGAATGAGGAAACCATCTTCAAGATGTGGAGCTTTGAAGGAGCTAGTGTCTTAAGTGGTCACTTTGGGATGGAGATAGAACGTGTTAATGAGATCGATCTGTTGGTTTTGGGGCTCTTGCTTGTTGATTTGATAGAATAAACTTGGTTAACTATCCTAATAACTTTCCAATGGTTCAAAGTCAACAGCAAGCAGGCTGTTGTAATATGTGTATTCACTGCGAAGCTTGGCCAATCCTCTGCTAGGTATGTAGGATCTGCATATCAGTGGGTTTGAGCAGTTGGGTCGGGATTATGGTGGTGGCAGAATGCGTGGGTGAGAATCCAGTGATGTGTTTGTTGTTTGATATGGGGATTCAAATACTTGTTTATGTTATCTGGGATGGATGATGTCAAGTGTCTTTTGTTGAAGTTGGGGTGGGTTCACTCCAAACGTTTTCTGTTATGATATACAAAGAATGCATGATTTTCTTTTTTGTGAAGGTCCCCATTTTCCTGGGAACTTCAGCCCCAAAAAATAACTGAAATCTCCAATATCTTTCAGGAAAAATAACATAATTGATGCAAAACACAAGCCTGTTGAACCCGAGCAGAGACAGCTCTGCTACAGAGCTTTCAAAATTGAGAACATTAGCATATAGTTTCAAAGCTTATTAAACCAAGTCCTAAAGGCTTGTCTAAGGCAATAAAGAGCCTTCTTATAACTCGATACGAATGTTGACCAGTGGAATCAAATGTCTCAAAACCAGGTTGCCAGAATCAAAAACACTTCAGCCAAATCCCCATTTAAATTAAAGCATTTGTGATGAACTGCTAGAGCAATCGAATAGTGTTAGCTTTGACCAGTAGGCCGAAGGTCTCTTGAAAGCCAACGCCAGCTTCTTAAGAATATCCTTCAGGCAAAAACTGTGCTCTATAGTGAGCCACTGATCCGCCAGATCCTTCCTTCTCTTTGGAAATCCATTTCATCCTACTAGCTTCCTATTAAGAGGCCAGGTTTGATTTTCAGGCACAGTCTATCTCCACTTTGGATCAAGCATGAGCTCGAACTTGAGGCTTAAATGTACCAACTTTGCTCCTTGTGACCATAGAATGGACATTGCAAACATCAAGTGAAACATGAGCTGAGGGATTAGCACTTCACGTACATGTACTTGTGTGCAAGACTGCTGAAAGGGCACTATAGAACACTGCTCAAGGGAATATTAGTAGGTGGCATTTCTGGTGAGAAATATTTAGAGGACTCCTTGAGAGATGTGACCGGTGGAAGCTGTGTAGAGATTACTGAATTTGTGGAGATTGATTTTTGATGACCTTGAGTAAGTTGCTGAAAAAGAAATACACTTTCACCAAAATTCATGAGTCTTGTAATATAGATTCTCCCATGGGAGTCCATGCACCTATAGCCTCGATTTTGATCACTGTAACCACCAATAAAGGTACAATGGGTGGAATGAAAAGCAAGTTTATTCCTATTATTACGAGTTAATAGAGGATAACAAAGGCAATAAAACACTCAGAGAAAACGATAATTAGGGGATTTCTTGTATAACATCTCAAATGGCGAGACATTAGAGAGTACCTTTGTAGGAAGTTTATTGATGAGATGAATAACAGTGTAGAACACATTATACCAGTGAGAGAAAGGGAGAGATGCTTGAGCAAACAAGTGACACCAATTTCTACAATATGTCTACGCAACAATTCCATTTTGTTGAGAGGTAAGAGGACAAGTGATACGATGTTGGATCCCACAAGCTCTGAGAAGAGAACCAAACGAGCAGAATCATCATCCCCGTCAGTCTGCAACACCTTGCTACGAGACCCTAGACTTAGCTCAGCTTTGCTTTTGAAAAATAAGAAAAGCAGACAAAGCATCGGACTTATTCAAGAAATATACCTAGGTATGCCTTAAGTATGCATCAATGAAGGCAATATAATATTGATAACCATATGGATAACACGTTGTTAGTCCCAAAAGATCGGGCTCAACTAACTCGAGAGGAGCTTCATGCTTGGTTGTAGAAGAAAAAAAATGGAATCTGTGTTTTTCCAAGCTGACAAGCAACACAGAAATGTGACCTTTCGTTCATAGTAACAGAAACATTACAATTTTGAAGAATTTTGCTCACAACATTACTACGATGTCATAGCTCATAGGTTGAGGATTGGCTAGTAATTATTACAAGGAGTAATATGTACAACGGAAGAAAAAGCTGCTGTAAAAGAACCGCAAAGAACACCAAGAGAAAAATGAAAATGCTGCAACTCATACAAACCATTTTTCTCAACTCCACTGAGCAAAATTAACTGCGTTAGATTGTACTTAACAAGACAATGAGTTGGGTAAAACTCAAAACACACATTATTGTCATTTTAAACTAAGATACAAATAATAAGTTTTTGGTAATGCAGGGTGCATGAGGAAGATGAGGAAGATGTAAAAATCTAGAACCAGTAAAAAATGCAGACTGGCCTAGATGCATAATAGGAGTAGAAGCTTTGTTGAAGTTGGATTACATGCAACATTGAGTAGCAGAATAGAGGAAGGGCAGTTTGCAATGTGGCCTGACTTTGTGTTTAGAGTTAGTTAGACTTAGGAGCATTTTTCAATGTAATTTGCTCTTACTTTGTACTGTAAGAAATCTGCTTATGTAATGCAGATCAGTCTCATACCCTATTATTCCTGTAGCCTCCCTTGGTGATGTATTTGGCTATAAATGTAATGTTTTTATATTGAATGAGTAAGCATATCAGTTTTGTAAAGCTAATTACTTCCTTGCTACACGTTTGTGAGCAAGTATATTGTATTTTGTTTCTTCTTGTCTTGCATTTTTCTTTTTCTTTTTTTGCTGCTATCAAAATCCCAACAATTGGTATTAGAGTCTAAGTATTTGAGGGCTTGTTTTTGCTTCTGTTGCTTGTTAAGAAAGACAAGAAACTGCTTGTTGAGAAGGTAGCAACAATTCAACTCTATGAGACTCTCAAATAAGCTATAAGCTAAAGGAGGAGTTTCAAGGTAAGGCAGCAGCAAATCACCCCTGTAAGACTCCTAAACAAGCTTGGATAAGCTGAAGGAGGAGTTGATGGAGCATGTGCTTGAAGACACTCCACAGCAGGAGGGAGTATGTGAAAGAAGAAACAAGACTGCAAAGAACAAGACAAGATGTGCTGTCAACCAAGGCTTTGAAGGAGGAAAATACTCCATTTGATGAACAAATCTTTGGCACAAAAGACTGGGATAGTCAAGTGTGTGAGTCAAATTTAGTTGAGGCCAAGGTTGAAAATGAATTGCTTGAGCAGAGTCAGCTTGAAATAAAGCATTAAAAGACTGTCAAGCTCAAAAAAACTTGATGAATGATTGATATTTGAAGTATGGAGGCCAAAGAGGAGTATTGAAAATGGCTTACCATGCTGCTGTTATGCTTTTGTTAAAGTGCATGCAGATTGTAAAAATGTTGCAGCACATATGCTTGCTGTAATAGCAAGGTTTGAATATTTGAGAACTAAACTTGGTGTTTGTGGCATGCAACCCAAGGAGGAGTGTTGAAGTTGGATTACATGTAACATAGAGTAGCAGAACAGAGTAAGGGCAGTCTGCAATGTAGGCTGACTTTGTGTTTAGAGTTAGCTAGACTTAGGAGCATTTTTCAATGTAATTTGCCCATACTTTGTACTGTAGGAAATTTGCTTAT
Organism: Kokia cookei; assembly: GCA_039519145.1. Taxonomy (NCBI): domain Eukaryota; kingdom Viridiplantae; phylum Streptophyta; class Magnoliopsida; order Malvales; family Malvaceae; genus Kokia; species Kokia cookei. Next base: position 743,132 of record JBBHDX010000612.1, read on the forward strand.
GTAATATAAATCAGTCCCATACCCTATTGTTCCTATAACCTCTTTTGGTGATGTATTTGGCTATAAATTTAATGTTTACATATTGAATGAATAAGCATATCAATTTTGTAAAGCTGATTGCTTCCTTACTACACGTTTGTGAGCAAGTATATTGTGTTTTGTTTCTTCTTGCCTTGCTCTGCATTTTTCTTCTTTCTTTTGCTGCTATCAAAACCCCAACAAACTTTATTTCCAACTTGAATTATACCTGAACCATTATAAGGTACCTTGGTAGTCAATTTTTAATTATCATTTGTGATATGGTTGGTTATCATTTGTGATATGGTTGGTTGCACCTTTGTCCGGATACTAGTTTGGATCTTGAATAACAACAGGCGTGGCTACCATGGTAGCAGTGTGAGCATAAACACCCAAAGAAGGTTGACTAGATGAAGAAGAATAGTAAAGGTTTTGTCGAGTTTCAGGATAGATAGGGAGCTGGTAAATTATCTCAAAAAGAAGGGTTAGTGTTGAGTTTTAACAGCTCTCAAATAAAAATAAACAAATAATTCAGCAAATGAAAGTTTAAAAACAGAACCAAAACTCTCCAAAAATGTTGAGAAGATGATCTCAAATTTTCATTGATAAAAATATGATAAAAACAACATTACATAAGTAGCTAAAGTTACATGAGAAAAAATGGACATTACTTGTTCTAGTGGACAAGCAGTAACATTACAATCATCATTCCTAAACATCTGCTAATTACAGCTATCATAGCTGACTTAACCTTAAAAACAACAAAATAGACTTGATAAGAGTTGACTTGTTACAAACTAATGGAACAAGACTAAAGTTACAACTAAATAAACTAAAAACAAACTGGACCAAATTTGCCTACTGCAATCTGTCTGCTTCTTGAACTATGTTTGGTATTGCTAAATGCTTCCTAATGATGCTTGATGTATGTTGTTGTAGCTGGATGTGCTACTGCATGGTTGCCACACTTCAACACTCCTCCTTGTCTACTATGCACCTAACACCAGTCTTTTTCTTCAAAAAATCAAACTTTGCATTAGAAAGTGGTTTGGTCAAAATGTCAGCTAACTGAACTTCTAAGCTACAATGCTTCTATTCAATTTCCTTAGTAAGTTCAGCTTCTCGAATAAAATGGTACTTGATCTTGAAATGCTTAGTCTTGCCATGGAACATAGGGTTCTTGGCTATAGCAACTGCTAATTGGTTATCAACCCTTATCTCTGTTACTTCTAACTAAACTGCATTCAGATCGCTCCGCAGCTTCCTAAGCCATATGGCTTGACTCACAGCAGTGGCAGCTGCAATGTATTCAGCTTCTGCGGTTGATTGTGCCACTGTTTGTTACTTCTTTGAGCTCCAGCAAAAAACATCTGAGCCTAAGGTGAATAAGTAGCCTGAGGTGCTCTTCATGTCATCTACACACTCTGCCCAGTCATTGTCTGAAAATCCAAGCAGTTTCCAATCTTCAACTCTTTCAAATTTTACCCTAAGACCAAGACTTCATTTCACATATCTAAGCACTCTTTTTGCAGCCTTAAGATGAACCACATTGCTCAATGCATGAATTTGGATAAGAGACCTACAGTAAACATCAAATCTGGTCTTGCTGCTGTCATATATAACAAGCAACCCACCAGTCTTCTATAGCTCCTCTCATCAACCCTCTCATGCTCATCTTTGCTTAACAGCTTCTCACCTTGTGCCACTGGAGTGTTTGCAAGCTTGTAGTTAGCCATGCAAAACTTGCTCAAAGCCTTTTTAGCAAATGCATTTTAACTTATGAAGATCCCTCCTTCATTCTGGTTCACTTCCATACCAAGGAAGTAAGTCATCAAGCCTAAGTCTGTCATCTCAAAAACATCTTGCATTTGCATCTTGAATTCATCAATTAGCTTATTTCTACCCAATGTGATTAGCAAGTCATCCACATATAAGGATACAATCAGTAGTGTCTCTTTTTCAACCTTCTTCACATAAAGTGTTGGCTCACTTATGCTTTTGTCAAACCCTAATTTTGACATGTAGGAGTCAATCCTGTCATATCAAGCTCTTGGAGCTTGTTTAAGGCTATACAAGGCCTTCTTAATCCTGTACACTTTGTGCTCTTTACCAGCAACTTTGAATCCTTCAGGTTGCTTAATGAAAATCTCCTCATTGAGATAACCATTCAAGAAAGCAGACTTGACATCTAGCTGGTGCACCTTCCATTGATTTTGAGTAGTTAAGGTAAATAAGAGCCTCATGGTGTCTAACCTTGCAATTGGTGCAAAGGTTTCAGTGAAGTCTATCCCATACTGCTGGTTGCACCCCTTTACAACTAACCTGGCCTTGTGTTTGTTCAAGGAACCATCAGCATTATGCTCGGTTCTGAACACCCACTTCACCCTTATCACCTTTCTTTGCTCTAGTCTATCCACCAGCTCCCAAGTATAATTTTTCTGAATAATTTCCATCTTTACCTTCATTGCTTCTAACCAACAATCTTCATTTTTAGCTTCTTCAAATGTAGAGGGTTCCACAATAGTCACATCACACCTTTGGTAGATGTCAGTGATAGACTTTGTGCATCTAATAGGTACATCATCAAAATTCTCATTTTCTGATTCAACTTCAAACTGATACAGCTCAGTATCAACTTGATCTTGCTCAACCATTCTTGCATCTGTCCCATTCCATTTCAAAAGTTATCTTCATTGAAGTTCACATCCTTACTACTATCTTCTTTGTAGCTGGATCATATACCCTATAACCCTTCTTGGTGCTGTTGTAACCAATGAAAATCCTTGGCATGGATCTCCTTTCAAGTTTGGTTCTCTTCTTAGCAAGAATCAGCACATAGCAGGTGCATCCAAAAATCTTCAAGTGAGACATAAATGGCTTGTGTCCATACCAAGCCTCAAAGGGAGTTTTTCCCTTGACTGCATTGGTTGGCAGTTTATTGAGCAGGTACACTTAAGTGTTGACTGCCTCAGCCCAAAAAAAGTTGGGAAGTTTACTCTCAAATAGCAAACATCTAGCCATATCTAGCACAATTCTGTTCTTTCTCTCACACACACCATTTTATTGTGGTTTGTAAATGGTGGTGAGTTAATGCTGAACTTCAGCTTCACAAATTGCTTGAAACCTTTGAGATACATATTATGTCCCATTATCTGATATGAGTGCCTTCATCTTGCAATATGCCTGACTCTCAATCAAAGCCTTCAGCTTGGCAAATTCTTCAGCAACATCTGACTTCTATTTCAGAAAACTTACCCAATAAAATCTTGAAAGGTCATCAATGAACAAAGCAAAGTACCTGCTTCCACTTAAAGAAGGAGTCTTCATAAGTCCATAGATGTCAGTGTGAACCAGTTTTTGTTTGCCTTATGCTTTCTAAGCTTGGTTCATAAGAAAGGGCAACCCGGTCTGCTTCCCAAGCTAGCAGACTTCACAAACTTACTTCTTAACTTCAACATTGGTCATATCTTCAACCAAACTTATTTTATGTAGCAAGCTAAATGACTTGTAGTTTACATGTCCTAGCCTTTTATGCCACATACTAGAAACATCAGCTGAGCAGGTATAAGCACAAGCATCCAGCTTGTTCACATCCAGGATAAATGATCTCAACCATTGAGATAGTGACTAACTCCAGACCATTTTGATCTTTGATCACACATGCATCTTTTTCAAACATAAGGGAGTAGCCCTTCTCAAGTAGTTTACCAACACTTAATAGATTTTGATCTAAGTCTGGCACAAAAAGAACATCTAAAATCACTTTGTTACCTGACAAGGTGTGAATCACTGCCTTCCTTTTGTCCTTGGCTTCAATGAACTCTCCATTACCTATTATGACTTGAGTCTTGCAGCTGGTATCCAACTCTTTGAACAACTTTTGATCTGAAGCCATGTGGTGTGTACATCTATTGTCAATCAACTAATTTTTCCTTACTTTCTCTGAGCTTGTAAAGCAAGAGGCTGTGAAGACATGCTCCTCTTGAGCTTGCACATCCTCAGCAGCTTGTGCTTGATTTTGTTGCTGCACAGGTGCTTTGCCTCTGTTCTTGCAAACCTTTTCAATGTGTCCAAACTGTTTACAGGCCTTGTACTGAATGTCTGGCTTGTACCAACAGTACTTGTCCAAGTGAGAGGTTCTTTTATAGTGAGTGCATGTTGGAAACTTCTTTCTGCCTGCATCTCTCTTTGATTTTTCTTTCGTTTCTGTCAAGGGCTTCTTACCTTTGAAACCTGAACTTGTGCTTGAATTGTCCCTTGTTTTGACTTGAAAAGCTGAGTCTAAGTGCTCTTCAATCCTGTTGGCCCTCCTTTGCTCCTGAACATAGAGAGAATTAATCAGCTCTATCAAGGAAATGGTTGCTAAGTCCTTTGAATCTTCCAAAGAGGAGATTTTGGACTCATTCTTCTCAAGTAGTGTTGTGATTACTTTCTCAACAACTCACATGTCACTAAATTTATCTCCCACCAGCCTTATGTTGTTGACTGTGGACATTATCCTGTCAGCATACACCTTGATGGACTCAGACTCCTTCATTTTCAGGTTCTCAAAGTCTCTTCTCAAATTAATCAATTGTTGCTGCCTAGTCTTCTTTAACCCTTGAAACTCCTTCAGCTTGTCCCATGCTTGCTTAGGAGAGTTGCATGCCATTATCCTTTTAAAAATTGCATCCGAGACTCCATTTTGCAGGCAAGACATGGCCCTATACTTCTTGGCACAGTCCTCATTATGTTGCCTGATTTGAGCCAAGTCGGATTGGCTCTTAAGGGAGGTGGTTCAGTGTTAGCTTAGACTACACTCCAGAGATCATGTGCCTGCAAGTAGGTCCTCATCTTCACTGACCAAATGTTGTAGTTTTCGCCAGTAAAAGTAGGTGGTGGTGGAGGTGAAAAACTCATGATTTCAACAACAAGAGATCCTTAAGTGGCTTCTGTGCTTTTCCTTTCAAATGCTCAGCAAAAAACAGATAACAACAAAAAAAGAGGCCCTCAAAGAATTAGGCTCTTGATACCATTTGTTGAGTTTTAATAGCTCTCAAATAAAAACAAACAAACAATTCAGCAAATGAGAGTTTAAAAACAGAGCCAAAACTCTCTAAAAATGTTAAGAAGATGATCTCAAATTTTCATTGATAAAAATATGATATAAAAACAACATTACATAAGTAGCTAAAGTTACATGAGAAAAAATGGACATTACTTGTTCTAGTGGACAAGCAGTAACATCACAATCATCATTCCTAAACATCTGCTAATTACAGCTATCATAGCTGACTTAACCTTAAGAACAGCAAAATAGACTTGACAAGAGTTGACTTGTTACAAACTAATGGAACAAGACTAAAATTACAACTAGACAAACTAAAAACAAACTGGACCAAATCTGCCTGCTGCAATCTGTCTGCTGCCTGAACCATGTCTGGTATTACTCGATGCTTCCTGATGATCCTCGATGCATGCTGTTGCAGCTGGTTGTGCTGCTGCATGGTTGCCACACTTCAACAGTTAGAAAAAGATGATGGAAACGGGAAGAGTGGGAGTAAGTGGTGGTGGGGTTAGCTTGATAGGCACATGTGTTTGCATGAGCTTGATATGAAGGGTGTTGAGGTTGGCCAGCAAGTTTAGGCTGATATTCACCAGCATTAGCTTTTGAGGGTAAGTAGGTCGAGTATTAAAACCTGTGAAGTCAAAACAGTGAAAACATTTGGAAACCACCACTACTGAATCGACCTCGACTTCTCCCTCTAAAATATTGTGATGGTGTTGGTGGTCTATAAGGTGTAACGAAAGAGTTTGAGTTTGGAGGGCCAACATAAGAAGGAAATATTGGCTCAGAAGAATTCAAGGTGGGTGCTGCTGCATAGCCACGTTTGCAGTGGTTGATACTTGAGAATTCAAGGACTTCAATCGAGCTTTTACATTTAACGAAGTTGACACTACCCTACGTAAATCATCTGATTGTTGATTCTCATGTTCTAGTGGTAAGCCATATAGAATGGCCGACTGTTGTTCATCGTCTGAAATTACTTGCTCACAGCTAGACAACGTGTCATAGATATATCCAAATTCAGCAATACACTTTCGCATAGGCTTACTAAGTTAAAATATAATTGATTTTACTTAGTAAAATTAAAAAAAATTGAAAAGTTTAAAAAAAAAACAATTTTATTTTTAATTAAAAAACCAAAATAGATTGTTTTTAATTTTTTCAATTTTATAATTAAAACATATTAAATTAATTAATTAATAAAAGTAAAAAAAAATAAACTATTATTTGTCCCGTGTGCAATTTTTAATTAAAATCCACATCATTTTAAAATATTAATATTTTATTATATTTTCAATTCATAATCATCAATGGGCATTGATAATTATTTAATGGTATTTCGGTAATTTTTTTCGTATTACTGATACATAATTTTGATAATTTTTTTTATCTTAAATCAAAACTTGAATCCTAAACTCGAACTCGATTCTCAAACCCTAAACTTTAAACTTAGCTTTTTGATCCAAGGTTAAGGGTTTGAGTTCAAGTTAAAAGTTTAGGATTCCGAGTTCCAAATTTGAGATTCACTTTAAAAAAATTATCAAAATTATATATTAATGACATGAAAAAAAATTACTCAAATATCATTAAATAATTAGAAATATATATAGAATAACGTGACACTCTTCGTTCATACAATTCTTTCTAACGATGCATCAGCATTTTGAATGATTTCTATCAACACCTTTATTGATTTTACCAACCTGATTCCATTTTAAAATTACAAAGATTTAATTGTTTCATTTTTAATAGAGTTGTTAATAATAGAGGGACTACCTATGTATTTTCACCAATAATATTAATACAGCAATGCTTGTCTTTTATGCAAAGGCTTCTACTTTACTTGCATCAGCTTTAGAACTGGCGATTTACTAAAAAAAAATAAAATTTTTGTGAAAGAAAAGATGAAGTAGCATGGATTGGATTAAAAGAAAATGGAGATTCTTCTTGCTCAAAGTGATGTCATATTTCCTGCGTCCACGAAGACTATCAATTTAGACTATTGAAATAGATAAGCTAAGCCCATAGATACTGCAACTTAGATTCATCCCAACACTCCAAAGTGGCAAAGGCTAAAAATCAGAGAAGCATTGCCAAAAAGGTTTTCAACACTAACCGATTTGTTTAGCCAATGATTGATTTACAGTCCCAAAAACTTCACAAGAAAAAATTCGATAAATCGACATCATACTTAACACGAATTAAGGAAACCAAATGCATTTCATGATTATAAATATAAGTGTAAAAAATTTATATATCCCTCCTTTAACTTGTAAACATACCCTTTTCTCTATGTATACTGCTGTCTCAGCTACCTCTGTATTTCATGTCCATAACTCTTGTTGGAAAGCAGATTGATACCAGCGTCAAAATGGATGCGCGGATTAATAAGATTAGATCTCAGCCACGATTTAGTGTATCCCAATTGGGAATATTCTCTGTAGCTTCGTTCACCATCTTCACAAGTCTCACCTGCAGATATTGCAAAGATCACATTCGAAACTGTTTGCAACTTGAAATGTTTATGTTGAGAAACTATTTAATTTGCTGAGTTTATTTAGATAGGCATCAAGATTTGGGGAAACAGTCTGGATAGGATGATTGACTGATTTTTCTATTATGGCTTGAGGCAATAGCAGAATATTAGTGCCAAGCCACTACTCAGTAGTACTTCCAGCGTCGAATATCACCAACTTTATGTCACCAATCAGCAATAACATTGAGTTGATAACTAAATTTAATAATGAAAAAACGAAACTGAAATAAGAAACCATATTTTCCATCTGCAACATAATTTGAATGAAGTACAAAACTACAATGGCAGTTTGATTAACTAGAAATGAGTGAGACAATGATTACAGCCATTAGCTAGCTCTGGCTAATGAGCATGGTAAAAAATGAAAAATTTGCTCTAGGGTATGGTTTGAGCTGTTTTAGTCAATGATTAATCTATCAACTTATATATTTACCACATGACCCGTATTTATATTTTCCCAAATGGATGAACTTACCACACTTTCAGGAACACCTGGAGGGGGCAGAGAGAGGTTCCTTGGAGGAGGCCCACTAAGGTACGATCTCTTATCGAAACGCCATTCTCCAATCGTTCCATACGTTAATTCTCCCTGTAATGCCAACTCAGAGTGAAGAACTTGTAGGCAAAACTTCATCTTAAAGTGGTAAACAACTCGAAGATTATATATAGAATTCAGAAACAATAAAGAGAGACAACTTTTCCTGTATGGTTGTACCTTCAAATTGTAGTCACATCCGTATGTATAATGGATTATAAACTTCTTCCCTACTTCTGTATCCCATGGTGGCTGAAAACAAACAGAGATGGCAGTTGACCTTCAAATTGGGAGCTAAAGGTCATTGAGAGAGAAAAGAAAAGGTTCATAGGGTATCATTAAAACCTGGAGCATGAAGTCTTTACGAAGTATATGGCGCACGTCATGCAGTGCAGATGCCACAGCATATGCATACCTAAATTTCAATTGAATGATCACCCGTGTCAAAATGCTACATCAGCCAAGAGAACAAAATTGAAACAAAATGTAATAAAAAAAAGAGAAGAGTTCCTTACATTTCTAGCACCCATCCAAATGCCTTATCAGTCGCTGGGTCATCTTTCATCCTCAAAGAAATATTCATCCATGTAGGTGCAATTTTATCCAGCACAAACTATTATAAACCAATAAATTATGCTTTAAATTTGTATAAATATTAATGCAAAAAAAATATCTGAAGGTGATTCGTGCTCCAAAAAATATGCCACACAAGCTATATGACAATTGTAATGGTATACCTTTCTAATAATCACTGGAGAATTGCCAATTGGATCAATATTGGTCACAGGACCCTTCTTCGCAGGATAATACTTCCTAATAACATGCTCATGGTCAGATGGCTTAATGTAAAAGAAAGGAAACCCTGCTGGATGTTTTCCACGAGCCAAGTTAGGCAAAGGATTTACAAATACATGGTCAGGTTCGGCCATTAGAATGTATCTGCATCGGTCATAAAATGCAGCAACTTTTCAGTGAAAAGGAAGAACATAAAACAAGAATGGTCTTATCGGTTAAATGAAAACTCACTCTTCGTCAATCGTTGCTTTTTCCAGCCATTGCACAAAAGCCCATGGTCTATTTAAGACAATATAACCCTGAAGACGACATTGAGACACAACAAGAATAATTTAGTCAAAGCAAGGAGGCGATTTTAGTTCAGTTTGTGTTGCTAGAGCATTCACTGTAAAAGTATCATTCAAGTGAAAAACAATATGAACACCTAAAACCCCTAATGAGCCTTTTTGAATAAGCTATATCTATAGATTTGATAATATATATGGCATATCTATCAGTTTAGTTGTTTGTTCACAGAATTAGATGTTCAAATATACAAAGGGGAAATGAAGAACTGAAAAAATAAACCCAAGACTGACCCGATCTAAACCCTCTGGAAGAGGAACAACAACAAAAGTTGGAATCTCCTCCATCAAATTGTCGGGCTTCCCTGAATGCAAAATTCGAGTGAACTTTCCCATATCTGATCCAGGCATCTCTTTTACCTTCTTATACCAATAATACATAATCCGACACTGCCATTGGCTATACGGAGCATCCGTTGCCGTGAGAGCAACGTGGTACTTTGAGTTAGAACCCCCACCTTCTATCAAATTCCCAGGCATTTGTACAAAAGGATCGGACAAATCCCATTGTTCTGAAGTAGATGTCTTATAGTGTATTATCATAGTCAACAAATTATATGTTGCAAAGAAGAATCCTAGGACTAAAAGTACCAAAAAGAGCGGTGAAACGCGCTTCATCTTTCACTACACAATACAAAACCCAGCCCTTCCCACAGCCGCAACGCCTAATTCAATTTATGCTATTTAGAACAAAATCTGGAGAGAAAATTCACAATAATCTACCAAACTGTGCAAATTGGACGCTAGACAGTACAGAATAGCAGCAAGTAAGAATACTCTTTGCTGCAAAATCCCAGACAATTGATCATAAATCCCTCAGAAATCCAAAGAAAGAATCTGCATCAATCCATCGCAAGCAACATGACAATAAAATATGAGTCAATGCTGCATCTAAAGGGCAGTGTTTAAAGCAGAAGAACGCAAAACCATGATAGTTCAATCTAGAAACAGAAGAAGGCAAATCTGGGTATCACTCAGAATTCACAATTGGCAAAGATCAGATCTGAGATTCTGAGTTTTTCTCTCTTTTTTTCTTTTTTAAACGAAACAGCAGTAAAAATCCAAGAAATTAAAAAAAAATGAAAAGAGAAAATGAGAGATGAATGAAGTAGAAGTACCTGAAGGCATAGGAGAGATTTGGGGTTTAGTTTCTTCTATTCAACGCCAATGGTGGAAAAGGCGGAAGTTTTGGCAAGATGGAAAGGGTGGAATGCTTCAAGGTAAAAGTATAATTAAAAAACGGGGGCCTACTAGGTGGACAACTGATGTGGTTTATGTTATAAGATGATAAGATCTCTGCTTTAGGCTTGTCAGTTGTCAGAATTTGGTTTGGTTTCCACTGTTTTTTTTCCATATGTAGCGACATGTTTTTTATTGGATTTCAGAGCTCACTTCTTTGCTTCTTTATTCGATTTTTAAACTCAACATAGGAAAACAATATTATTGGGAGGAGCAGATACATACCCGACTAAAAGGGAGGTAAATTTTCAGCAGCATAGCGTCTTGCTTCCGTTCTTTATGCTGCAGTTGCTGCCATTGTTTTGGAAGTAGATTTGGATATCCCAATCCAAATTAGGGTCCCTTTTAGATGGGATTTTATTTTTTTTAGTGTGTTTAATTTTATTTTTATATCACATTATAATATTGTTACAGTACTTAATCTGATCCTCATCATTGTTTTCACATTAATCGTAGATAAACGCACTATCCATCTAATAAAGACTCTTAAACTTCCTTGATAAGATATTAGCTCAATGTTTCTCTTTGTTAATCAACTTATAGCTACTAATTTGGTGCTCAAGGAGGAGAAGAAGAGATAATCAAGATAAAGGAGGACGCTTTGTGCCTGGATGGATATAATTTATCAATGAGTTGAAAGAGATTGATTGAGGATATAAGATCGTTGAGTCGATGAATCATCTCAACAAAGTTACCATAATTTTTAAGATTTATAATATAAAATTTTTTTTTACCATAATCATCCCAAACGATTGTACATGGCATGCTTATAATGTAAATCTATAACTTGTATAAAAATATTTTTTTTTAGAATTAGATTTCAGTGTAATTACCTATGTAATTACTCCAATCCTCACTCCCATCTAAGAATTGGAAAGTATAATTGGGTATTCCAATTACACTCAAGTCGACAGGACCCATCAATTACAACGATTATCCAAACATGTTACTATTGTGTAGTTACAAGCAATTACACCCGAATTCAATTATTAGGTAGCTTTCCATACACTACCTAATACTTGGAATGAGTGTAATAGAGGTGTTCCAATTACAACCAATTCAGTGAAACTCATCTGTTACAATAGTTAGCAAAACATGTCCCCTTTATATAATTACAAACAATTACATTTAAATCTAATTAATCCTCATAAATTAAATTAACCTGAAATACGAGAAAATTATCATGGAAGTCTCTATATTAAAAGTAATATTGTATTTTGTCTCGTTTATTAAAAAAAATAGATAAATTAGTCTTTGTATGTAAAATTAAAAAGCAAATTGATCATTTTCTATTAGAAAGTTCATCTATTTATACTATTAAAAATTATCGTGGTTGACAAAATAACCAACAAATGACATGTGGTGTGCGACATGTACTTCATGCTAACATACATGGATTAGTTTTCAATTGAAAAAACGGATGGATTTTCTAATAAAAAGATCAATTTGCTCTTTGATCTAATGTACAAAGACTAATTTGCCCCTTTTTTAGTAAAAAGGATAAAAAACGGGTGGAATTTTAAAGAAAAAATGTCAATTTACATTTTGATCTAATATATAGGAACTAAATTATCCATTTTTTTAGTGAAAAGGATAAAATATGATTCCTAGTATAAAGGATTTCATGACGTTTTTATAACTAAAATACATACTTAATTATCAGTAAGTTTTATTGAAAAAAAAAAACGCACACAACTACAAAAAATTATAAAATGGTAATTAATGTTGAAAACATTAATTTTAGAATAACAACGTAACATTTTATTAATTAAAATCATAAAAAAATAGTTTTCAATATTTTATACTTTTTATCAATTTGGTTTAAATTTTATTCAAAAATTATAAATTATTTTAATTTTTTTCAAAATGTACATCAAGAAGAAAAAAAAAACATAAATTTGTGTTAACTTTGATTTACAAAGTCTTTGATTTAATAAATTATTAAGAATTAATTTAAAACTTTTATTCCCTTAATCAATTAACTTAAAATTGAAGTGAATATCTTCTTCTTGGCCATGACACTAATGGCCCTGGATCACCTTCTTTTTGTCTTTGCTTGCTTCCTCATTAATAACCAAACTTTTAGATATTCCTTTTACATCATTTTTCGTTACTTCAAATTGTTGGAAAAAATTCGAATAAAAAAACAGTTTTAAAACACAGTGAAAAAAATAAAAATTTAAAAATCGATTCGATTTGTGATATTTATAGCAATACATCTTAGATCAAATTCATACATCTTTTTCAGATAGACGGATCTTTATAGTTTCCGACTTTTAACCAAATGATTTTTTCTATTATTCTCGTACCACGAACTGCTTCAAGTGTGGGTTCAAATAAATCGAATCAAACTCATAACCAAAAATAATTTTCTGTTTTTTTTTGGGTGAAAACAAAAAATTCTTCTCAAATAGGAATCGACAAAATCATTATGCCGAAAAATATATTTAATTATTAGAAAAAGTATCTAACTAGAAGTGTATGTGACGGCTACCCTAACTATTTTTACTAAGATTAGCTGTCCACCCTTTTTAACGTAGAGAGCTTTTAGATCTCTTTTATATTGGATTAAATTTCAAGTATTTCTCGAATTTTTAACCCAGTACTTCAACAAAAGATATGAAAAAATATATTTACTATTTTCACCTTCAACTATTCACTATGATCAAATGATTTATTTCAATTTTCGAACTTTTGAAAAACATAAATTTATTTTCAAATATTTTTTATTTTTATTTTGAAGAAAACTAAAATAATTTTCAAATGATTTCTCTATTCTCACCATTTATATTCATTTCTATTCATTTGGGGTGTAACCAAATGAGATTGAATTTAACAAAATAAATTTGAGATTATATCTGACTAAGCTTGCCTTCTTCTCCTACGTAGTCAGGATTGCTGCCTCATTCTAGAATTAGTCCAACTGGTTCATATTATCATCTCTCATATTCAACAAATATGAAATTTAAATCCCAATAATTGCTGCCTCATTCCTTACTATTAGATCACGGCCTCTTTTGTAAGAATAAAAAAGTAGTTTTTAAAAAAAAAAAAATCAATTTTTTATATCACTAAACCCAAGATAAGAAGAGATTTGTATTACCAAGCTGACTCCCAACACCAGGTAAAGAGGAATAAAAAGAAGAAAACATAACCATGAGCAGTAACATTCAATGATATGTCACAAATAAAATCCAAGTAAAAATGCCCTCAACCATATTTCTATTGATCACAACACCACACCAAAAATGTTCAAAGGGTCGTGGCTGTTGCTTTCATTTCCAGGTAGAGGACAACAGTTCTCTCTAGACCATGGAAATTTCGGTGACATTGACATCCGGCAGCAGCCCTCACTGTCATCGACATTTTCTTGAGTTCCCTGCCTCAAAAGAATCACACAAACATAGAACTATCAGGAACGAAGGTTCGTTCATGTACTTATACATTTTCACGGTCTTTATGGATATCCACATTATTTGTTGCAGATTCATCACCAGAAAATATAGTGTTTAAATAGTTGGAGGAAGCATGAGGTCCTGAATCATCCTCACATTCACCCTCCAGTATCGTCTGATCATCGATTGATCGGCAAGGAAGCGACTGCAAGAAGTTGAAGTACGCATACTTGATATCGAACTGCATATCGTACCCTGCAAACGAAACTTGCACGGTTTTAGCTTCTGAAAGATCTTGCCAAGGCAACAAAGAAAATCATTTCATCCTTACAGTAATTAACAGCGATAGTGCATCCTCCGTCTCCAGGACTCTGACTAACATGATGAAACCACATACTCGGCCTGCGCCATCCAGAAAAAAACATCAGAATTATGATCCAGATAAAGCCACTGACCTTAATATTTAAACCACAATACTCAATAACCATACACATAACATTTAGAATGTAATAGTACTATAGACAGCAGAAATGTATAGCATATACACAATGAAACCCAGTTTTCGGAAATTGGGAAATTGGAAACAAAGTTTAATGCAAAAAAATGCATATGGATAAAGAGATGGGAATCGTTGTTACAATGATCAGTGTTAAAAGAGGAAAAGGGAGGCTTACAAGTAAAGAACTTCTCCAGCTTTGACAGTAACCTCAAATGGCTTAGGCCCGTTAAAATACAATGGGAATTTCAAGCTCTCCTGCTTCAAACTCCCCCTTGCAGGACAAGGATCCACACTAGACCATGGTACATATCTCTCCGGTTCTTCGACTTCTAAACGAAACTCCCCATTCTCCTGTAAATCCAATACAACACTCGAAATGAAGCAGGATTTGCACATGCTGATAGTAATTTCAGACACCCAATTTCTTCAAGTAAAAACCTGGGAATAGGAGTATCGAGCTGCTGGGTATTCCTTAATATACATGCGGTGAACGTCGGTTGGGGGGAGGAGCAAAAAATGCTTCTCGCCGGAAACGACGGCGTAGAGGTTCTCGTAATGATCTTTGTGGAAAGAAGTCTGGGAGAGATGATTTCCGATCCAGAGATTGACGGCTTCAGGTTGGCAGCCTAAGGTTTCGGAAGCCCATGGAATATGGGCATCGCAATCGGACTCGAGCTCACTGTACTCGGTCCTGAAGCAGTCATTTTGCTGCTGTAAATATGCCACCAAATGGTTGGGGGGTCGGCGAATGAGGTCGAGGGCTTGAGGGAAAAGGGTGGGTTGGACGTGGGCTGAGACGAAACAGAGGGAAGACTGCGAAGGGTGAGGGACAAGGGCATCGGCCTGGCCGTCGGGGGTGAGGTGGAGGGAGACGAGAGAGGAGGAGAGGGCGGTGGAGAGGTAAGAAGGGGTGGGCCAAAGAGAAAGGGCTGGCCAGTGAGAGATGGCATTGGAGATTATGCAGGGCTTGTTTTGGGAAACGAAGTCCCTGAGGAACTGCAGAGGTGTGGGCGGCGAATGAAGGCGGTCCACGGTGGTTCCTAGGCTGATCTCCCTCACTTCCTCCCATAGGGATTCCACTTTGCCCTCCATTTTTTTTACTTTGTTGGATTTGGGCTATTTTGCTTGGAAATTTTAGTCGCTGTTAATCCAGGTTGGGGTTTGGTATGGCCGCTAATGAATGTCATATACTTGATTCACTAATCTAGGGTTTAGGGTTTAAGGGGTTGATTTCTGGAAAAATTGAAATTTGTGCCAATAAATTTTTGTTATTCTTTTTTGCTGCAATTTTTTCTGACAAATCCGTTTTCCTGGAAAATTCAAAGGAAATGTTTCCTCCTAGCAAAAACTCCAATTTTTCAAACAACTCTTTCCATTGAAAATTCATGTCAATTGATACAGAACACCAATGTATATGAGAACTAAGAATGAGACTGTGACCAAAACACCACACTGTCAAATATATCAAATTCCTAGTAATAGTCAAATCCTACTTCAAAGATCATAATGGAAACATGATCAACCGCCTTATATATGCAGCAAATTAATCAAGGAACCCTAACAAAAGCACTTTGTTATTCTTTTTTACTGCAATTTTTTCTGACAAATCCGTTTTCCTGGAAAATTCAAAGGAAATGTTTCCTCGGATACTAGCAGAACTCCATTTTTTCAAACAACACTTTCCATTGAAAATTCATGTCAATTGGTACAAAACACCAATGTATATGTGAACTAAGAATGAGACAGTGACCAAAACACCACACTGTCAAATATATCAAATTCCTAGTAATAGTCAAATCCTACTTCAAAGATCATAATGGAAACATGATCAACCACCTTATATATGCAGCAAATTAATCAAGGAACCCTAACAAAAGCACTAGTTTATATATAATTTGTCTAGAATCATCAGCTCAATACTCTCCATCGGCAAAAGGCATTTTGCAGGTGCAAGAAGGGCCACAGCATTGCGATCTGGACTTGAGAATTTCCTATACAATGCTTTGAGCTTACTTTCTGCAGCTGTTGAGTGGAATTTAACCAAGACTTTTGCACACTCACTGCACACATCAGAAAAGAACACATCAGTTTTTTGTTATTTTATCAGAAGATGCCACACATTGATCTTAATGGGAAAAGAATGGGAGAGATTACATTAGCTGCTCTTCCGAGTAGCCTGTGTGGTGCTTCAGAGTTTCACTCCACAGAGGGCTCTCCCCAAGGGTGCATCTTGCAGCATACACGGCTGCAGCAGCTAACATAGATGGACAGTATGAAACTGCGGACGGATATTGCATAAGACCAAGCTCAGCAAGGTAAAACACCAAATCCTCCATCTGCATCCATTATCACCCCTAAAATGAACCAACTGAACCAATTTCTTAAAGGAATGAGCTGTTAGATAAATTTTTACCTTATCATCAGATGGAACAGATGCTTTGATAAACCGAACGAGGAAGACATACGTTGTAGGAACCGTTAGGTACCATTCTAACTTATCCAAGATTGTTTTCTCCATAACCAAGATATGCTCTCTGGCATAAGCATTGTCTGATATGAAAACAAAGTCATTGACCTGAAACAATAAAAAACAATGTAAGAGAAACATCAATATCAACCTCCAAATTATAGAAACGCACACACAAAAAACAGTACCTCTGGTGCCCAAATCTCTTCATATTTGCATGCTATGAGCATTGCACTAATGCCTACCAATTGCAGTTCCTTTCTTCTTACAATCTTCATCGAAAGAAATCGATCAACAATATTCATGGTAAGATAGAGTGTTTCTGGCATGAGCTCGAATTTGCGATGGACTTCGATCAACCAGTCAACAAGGATTGATCTCATCT
The DNA here is from genome assembly GCA_039519145.1 of Kokia cookei. Taxonomy (NCBI): domain Eukaryota; kingdom Viridiplantae; phylum Streptophyta; class Magnoliopsida; order Malvales; family Malvaceae; genus Kokia; species Kokia cookei. The sequence continues at coordinate 760,392 of JBBHDX010000612.1, forward strand.
TGGCATTGATATCCGGCTGCGAATCCATATAGTCACGTACTCGACCCTCGTCCTGCATCAAAAGACATGTCATGCATATTTCACGTACAGAAGAGAAGATCAACACTAGAAATGCGAAAGGTTATTACTTCTGTGAGCTTGTAGAACTTGTAGATATCATCAACATATTCAGTAACAGCCAACTCATTACCAGCATCAGCCCCATCAATGTTCTCAATTGAATCATTAAGCTTGATAAGTCCACAAGCAGCCTGAAATCAAATCAAATCAAAACCAAATCAACCCGCAAACAGTAAACAACACAAGGATAACACAAAAAAATGAAGAGTTGGAGCAACATAGATATATTACCTTGCTTCGAGCAGAGAGGATTGAAGTGAGGGTTTTGACATCCTTCCTTGAAGATCCCTGTCTTTTGGTAACATGCTTACTTTTCTCAGATTTTTCATCAGAGCTTATCACAATCACGTTCTCTGGTTTTGGTTTGTCAACTTGCTTCCTTTGGGCTCCTTTCACAGCTTGTGCAACCACAACAGCCCCTTCGGTGATTGGTTTCTACAAGCAAAAAACACCAAGAGCAATTAGAGATTGCCTAATATTTGCTACTATAATGAAAAAGAAACATTTTTGTGTTTACTGAAACCACCTTTCCTTGTGCTGCTGCTCGTTCATTGGCAAAATTGCCAATGTCTTGAAGAACTCTTCGGTTCCTTCCATCTGCTATTGCATTTTTCTGCTTCACTTCTCCTGGAAACAAAGAAGGTATAAAAATGTGTTAGATTTCAGGAAAAATACTTACATACATACATGTATTGAGAGTGGAAGAAACTCTTGAGTTTGGAATAGATAAAGTCAAGTCACCAGCATTATACCCAAAAGTCAGTGATGTAAAACTTATCAAATTAAAGGACAGAATAATTTTCCCAATAAATCTTATTGCTAATTCTATGTTTGTACAAGTTTTCTTTATCTGAAACAAACATATCATCAAACACCTTTTTTTTTCTTAATTTTTATAGATGCATCTTTCCCTTTAACTCTTCCATATACTAGATTTTAACCAGTCAAAATCCTGAAGCTGATTCAACAAAAGATAACCAGAAACAAAAAGAAATATCATCAAAAATCAAACCAAAAGACTTCCTTAAAGAATCCCAAGATCAATGCAAAAATTTCAAAAATTCAACAGAAAAGCACACAAAGAGTAAAACCCAGAAAGAATCAAGATCGAGTTTTAAAAAACAAACCAATGTTTTCATGCTGAGGAACAATAGCTCTAGACGCCATCTCCGGTTCTTCTTCTTCTACTTCTAGTTCTACAACCTGGCCTAAAGCTCCACCAATAGTGGCCAACAAAGATGAAAGGAACACCCGGAGACGGCTTCCACGCGCCTCCTCCTCTTCTGGTTTTCTTCTAGTCGCCACCCTATAACTCTTTTCGTCACTTCCAAACAAGGTTTTTGGCGCTTTCCCTTTGTTGTTTTCGGTTTTCGAATGGATTTTCTTTCCTTTAGATAACCGAAATGAGTTGTTAATTAACTTTTCTATTTCTTTTTACCCCGCTAGTGGAGTTCCCTTTTAAAGCAGTGTTTAGGAAAGGACGCTGTCTCCCCAACGGTATTATTTTTGAAAATCCAATTTCGACCGTTTGATTGAGTGACTATCTAACGGCTACCAAGCGTCTTATTTTGGAAACTTTCTAGCCGTTATAGGTGAGAAATTGGCTGGTAAGAGACCTTTTTGTTCTTCTCTCTGTTTCTCTCAATCTTGCAGAACAAAATTAGTTTCTCAATCAAAGCAATAAACCTTCTCTCTTGCTAAAGCATGGGGCCTTGGATTTCCGTAAAAATCTACTGAAATTCCAACAAATTTGGTGAAGAGTTATCGTTTCAAACTTTCAAGGTTTGAGTCTTTTTTTGGTTATTGTTTTTGGCTGTTCCATGTTGCTGGTATTGATCGATTTTACATATAATCTATTTTTATAAACTGTTTCTGGGTTTCTTGTTTTTGGTTAATTGTCATTTCAACTGGAATTGGTTTTTATTTGTTAGATATTGGGATTTCCATGATTATTCTGCTCTTGGGCTTGATTTCACGGACAGTGGGTTCTCGATTTTCGATCGCCAGCTTGAACTCTTAATTGAAAGAAAAAACTATATGCTGTTTTTTGGTTTGTTTGGGATTTTATTTAGACAAAGGGAACCAATGGTCGCGTTGCAGAGAGAGAGAGAAAATAAAAAAAGAAAAAAGAAATTGAAATTGAAAAATGGAGAAGGGGAAGAGGTCGTTCTTATCTACCAGTAACAAAGTTCACAACCGAACCTAATAACCCAACCTCGATGGGAGATGCGTTTGGTGTAAGGAACAGAGCTTTTCCTTTTTATTTTGCTTTCATTTTTCTCCTCTCTTTGGTTTTATTATTTTCTATTTAATTTATATTTAGAATTTGTTTAATTTTTATTGTGGAATAATAAAAAATATCAATATTTTTAACATTAAGTATTTTAACATAAAAAAAAATATAATATTAAAAATAATTTTTATTGCCATATCTGTGTTCTCGCAGTGTCCGTATCGTGTCGTATCCGTATTACATATCCGTGTTCATGCTTCATTTTGGTTGATCAATTACCATTTTCTACCTTTTTCCTTTTTGTCATAGAAATATTTTCAATATTGAAAAGAAAATGAACTGCCTTTCTTAGTTTGGCAGGAGTGTACATCAAGATAGCTATATGATATTAAGGTGAGACAAATGTAATTTTAATTGTACCTTAAATCAATTATCAACCACACAACAATTAACAAATTGAAAATTCAAAAACTAAGTAATCTATTGCATGGAGTTCAAGGTCCATGAAGTGCAATCCCAGTTAGACAGGGTATTTGATTACATGCGATTGGCTAGAATTATGAGAATGTAACTTATTAATTCATGGTGTTCTTTTTCATGAGAAATTATACACTCCAAATAGCAGCGTATACGTGTCTAAGATGAAGCAATTACATAGTCGAAGCTTTTGGATTTTTTATCTTCTTCTCTTTGTTGCCCTCTCTTGTTTCCTACGTTTCATTTTTCTTTTCTCATTCACTTGCCAAGTAATAGGAATGACATGGTAATTGGCAAGCCTCAATTTGTGTATATGTATTATGTTTATAATATTTTCTTATGTCATATTATTATATTGATAATTTGTTTAATATAAATTCCAACATAGTTTGCATATTACTATCACATTGATATTATTTTTTTCAAATCTTCAAGCAAGTTTATTTTAGTATATTGAAATAGTCTGTGATTTATAAGTTGAAAATTCGTTAATAGTAAGAAAATTCAAAGTTCCCAGCAATTTGTTCAAATATTTGCATTATCTAGTCAGGCACCACTTTGTTTATCTTATATTTATGTTGTTTTTCATTTTGGTTAGAATTAAGTTATTGGAGATTTCTTTCTAAATAATAGAATCAACAATCACTATCATCAAGAATTCAAGATGACTTTACTGTTTTTTTCTCTCTCCTTAGAGTACTATGCATCTGACATCTTTCTTTTATGGTTGTACCTTTTCTAATACAGAATCCATCATTCAAGTTCATGTCTTGATTGACCAAAATTTTCAATTAACAATTTAATTTTGACTTTCCCATGTTTTCTCTTGATATCCTGATTGTATCATATTCATTTCTGTTAGTACTGAAGTTGCTTGTTCTAACTGGTTGGGTTATCCTAAATCCGGATTTCTTTAGTTTCAAGCTTGATCTTTTAAATGCAACTATGAGAATTTTTTGTTTCCATGTTCTCAGAGTTTATATGAAAATTGAGTTACATAAGTTTGCTATCCTTAATTGATTTTGGTTTCAATGCTCTATATTTAAGTTGTTAAGTAGTTTCATTAAGTGAGTTTGTATCTTGTTAACTCTTGACATTAACTCAATGAAGTTAAGCATAGAAGTATATCTACATGATGACCTATTGGTGGATGAATGCACATTTCTAGGCTGTGGTGTATAAACTTGTAAATCATTAGGCTCTCTTTGACAGATTATCTACTTTGTGTGATATCGTAAAATTCTTAGCTGGTGTTTGCATTGTCGCAAAGTATTGTACTCCCAGTTCAACATTTTCTGCAAGAGGACTCCAAATTTTACAAAGGAAAATAATATCAGAACCAACGCTAAAGGAAGTATCCTTCGGATTTTGAGAAGTTACTTCAACAAAAATACATCAAAGGTAATTTGAAAGACATCCAAAAGATCTATTTAAAAAAAAAAAAAAAAAAAAACACTTATAACTAAGAACTAACTTGAGAACCCGAGAAGGTGAAATTTCCACCAGACTGAAGTTGGGTTGTCAACCACATCTTAACAGATAAAGTAAGACCCTGGTTCACAATGACAATGTTCGAGTCCAATAATCCAACATACAAAACAGCAGATGGTGGATAACTTGTAAAAGAATTCTTATACGTTCTTTCCTCGGATATAAATGCTTATGAAGTTAGTTAGCATTGTTTTTTGGCGAAAATATCATTTTGTGTTACTTTGGGTTGTCGAAGCAGCCAAGCAAGTTGTGTAGCATTTTGACAGAAATATCAAATGCAATGAAATAGTGTGAGAAAAATCCCTTTTGTCAGATCTTGCGCATTGACTTGTAATGGACCATGACAGAATGCCTATATTGAGTGTAATATCAAGAACATAGGTACCCCTTTTGTATGGAGGTGTGGTTGGCTGCATTCTACAATGGGCGCATGCGGTGGAGTCTAGAGCTATTGCTTAATTGCTTCACTGGCTTGAAAATGTGCCGTCCTTGTCTCAGCCAAGAAGAAAAGAATTAGGCTTTGTCAATACATTAGTCAATATGATTATAGGATATCAGGATAATCAGGTTAAGCTCTTCCCATCATATTAAACAAAATTTTTTGGGTACTACTATGGAAATGTTTAAACTGTTAGAATATAGAACTAATCGATGCAGGAATGGAAGCAGTAATTTTCTTGCTGTGGCATTTTAGTTTGAATAGTTGAGGTTGCTTAAGATGGTAATTTCATCCATTAGAGATTTGCTCATTTTCATAGAATCTTATACGCTTCATATCTTTCCTGTTTACACTGTAGTCTGATGTTATCTAGTACTTGAAAAATCAAGGTAAAATTCATTATTTTGGCATCTTGAGAACCACATTATACAGCTTCGAAGTGAATTGTCCTGTTATGATTTGTTGTCATCAAGAGATATCTTTGGTCAATAAGTAGACTCGAAAATGCTTTAATAATGTTTAGTGTCAGAATTTGTTATCATCGTTATTCTGAAGCTTCCTAAACAGGTTACGCATGTTCTATTTTGTAGAATCAGTTAACACCCTGTCCTGTATTATCTATCCAAGAACATAGTTGATGATTTTTCATAGTATTGTTATATTTATTTGCTTGACGAAAAATCTCAATCAATAAATGCATTAATAACGTTAAAAGACAATTATATAGAAAAATGAAAATAGTAATATTTGACAGAGATAGTGAATTTTATGAATATTTATTAAATCAAGAAAATGGTCAAATCCATTTGTAAAATTCCGTGGAAGTCATGGTACGTGTGCACAGTATATTACGTCAAGCATACCTCATTAATTATATTATTGTGGATGCATGCATTGAAAACCATTGTATATCTATTAAATAGAGTTCTTAATAACGCGCTTTCAAAAATTTCTTTTGAGTTGTAGACTACAAGAAAATCGGGCCTAACCTAAAGAATTTTTAGTGAGATAATTTATTGTTTATTCAACTTCGAGTGATTAGTGAACAATTTTTAGTACGAGAGTTCATACAAAATGTAATAGGATGAATTTATAATTATTCGAGAATTAAGATTAGGATTAAATCATTGCTTATTTTGTGAATTTAATCGTGGATTTTTTTTTTAGACAAAGCTGTATAAAATTATGTGATGCATCAAATTGCGTTACAATTTTTTTTTATCTTTCCAACCTTTTTTTGCTTTATGCACATTATTATAGTAATACTTGTACCAAAACTTGTGCCCACATTGCGTATCGCAGCATTTGCTAGAATATAACATACTCTCAAATTATTTAAATATTTCATAAATATTAATTACTTACAAATATTTAAAATTCATTTTTCATGTATCGTAATATTAAATTATTTAAATATTGCTAATTCTAATGTCACATACAATATTTAATTACTTTTTTAAATATTATAATATAAAATTTTCAAATAATAATTAAATATTTTTAATATATTCAATATTTATTTTATATAATTATTGCAAAGTAACATCATTCAAAATAATAATTAATTAACATAATTAAATTTAATATTAATTTTTTTTATAAAATTCTAATATTAATTAAGTGATAATTAAGATACTTAAAATTCTATTAAAGTAATAACTCTATTTTATAACAATAACATTAGCATACCTTTTGTTTACATTAAGATGATTTTAACTAATAATTATAAATTATAATTGTAATTACCAAAACTTATATTTTATTTTAACTTTTTTTAACTAATAATGAAAAGTAAAAAAAATACTCTCGTTAACTCAATTTTTTTTAAATCGTGTTTTTTTATAAATTTAAAATTAATTTATTTGTTAGTATCCAATTCATGTCTAAGATTAATATTTTAATTTTTCAGTCTAATTTTGTAGAGCAATATTACACTTAAAATTACAAATAACACTTTTTCAAATAACCTTTTTGGAAAACACTTTTCAAAAAAGTTAAAACATGTAATTAATCCTGAACTTCTTCAAAATATGAGATTTAATCCTTATATTTTAAAAGTTAAAAAATAATATTTCTATATTTTCAATTTAAAAATTCTAATCCAATTATTATTATTGTTAATTTTCATCAAAATTTGTGAACTTACAATGTTAAGTTGATGGAAAATATTTACAATGTTAATGATAGAATTGAGATTTTTAAATTAGAAAAGTAAGAGGACTTAATTTTTTAACTTTTAATTAGGGACTAAGTTTCAAAATTTATCAAAGTAAGGGACTAACAACATATTTTGACCTCTATGGAACTTTTTCTTAAAGCATTCCGAAGTATAATTATAATACCAAACATGACCTGGAGTAGAATCTCATAGTTCAGCAAGTGAAAGCGAGCGAGCGCTCGGTCGCAGCGTACCAGCCGAAAGCTTACAAGCACTGGGCACCATAAGCAAGATGTATACAAAAGGGCTCCAAGCCACAAGAGCCTGAAAATCCTAAAGCTCCTTTTTACTGCTGAATAATCAAAATCCAATATATAAAGATTCTATTTAGTTGCATCTTTATTCATTCCTAGATTCACCAAAACCCCACCGCAGAACCCTTCGTTTATTTGTATTTTTTATTTTTATTTCCTAAGCTCTCTCCGGTTGGAAATGGATTTCCAAGTGGTGGTTTTAGCTGGTGGCAATTCAAAGAATCTAACTCCCCTTGTTTCCAAGGTCTCCCCTCCCACTCTTTTGGATAAAACAATGATTATGATAAAACCCATTTCTTAATTTCATTAGTCCTTATTTTTTCTTATTTTTGGTTCTTGAAATGCTTGCTTGCAGGACGTGCCTAAACCGCTGCTTCCGGTAGCCAACCGCCCTGTTCTTTACTACGTTCTCCACCAATTGGAGCACAGCAACCTCAAAGATCTCATTGTTGTAAGAAAAGAGAATTCCTTTTTTTTTTTCCTTATTTCTTATAAAGGCTTGTGATGTTCTAAATGGTTATTATCATTTGTTTATAGTTTTTAGGGTTTTTTTTTATTTTTTTGTGAATGTTTGGGGTGGCAAATAGGTGGTTGAAGGAGAAGATGCTGGGCTTCTTGTTGGTGCTTGGATTTCTGGGACATTCGTTGATCGTCTACATGTTGAGGTACTGTACTCTATTTTTTTTACAAGTTAGCTTTGATATTTTTATGTTGAAACTATGACATTATATATATGATACATATATATATGTACGTATTTCATGAGAAGATATCAAGTTACAATTGTACAAATGTAATTAGTTTTACACCATTTTATAGTTTCATGTACTATTAGATTAACCTTAGGAATTTACATGGAGCAACCAAGCTAGTTTTGTAGCTTTGTGACAGAAATATCAAATGCAATGGAATAGTGTGAGATAAATCCCTTTCGTCAGATCTTGTGCATTGACTTGTAATGGACCATGACAGAATTCCTATAATGAGTGTAATACCAAGATGATAGTTCCCCCTTTTGTATGGAGGTGTGGTTGGCTGCATTCTACAATGGACGCATGCGGTGGAGTCTATAGAGTTATTGCTTTATTGCTTCACTGACCTGAAAATTTTCAGTCCTTGTCTTAGCTAGGCTGGGTATTGCGTTAAATGATTGAGGGCTTTGCAAGATTGTAAATCTGTTATCAAGAAGAAAAGAATTATGCTTTGTCAATACATTTGTCAATATGATTAAAGGATAATAGGATAATCAGGTTAAGCTCTTCTTATCATATTAAACAATTTTTTGTGGTTTCTATTATGGTAATGTTTGAACTGTTAGAATATAGAACTAATCGGTGCAGGAATGGAAGCAGTAATTTTCCTGTTGTGGCATTTTAGTTTGAATGGTTGAGGCTGCTTAAGATGGTAATTTCATCCATTAGGGCTTTGCTCATTTTGATAGGATCTTATGCGCTTCATGTCTTTCCTCTTTACACTGTAGTCTTATGTTATCTAGTACTTGAAAAAACAAGGTAAAGTTCATTATTTTGGCATCTTGAGAACCACATTAAACAGCTTCGAAGTGAACTGTCCTGTTATGATTTGTTGTCATCAAGAGATATCTTTGGTCAATAAGTAGACTTGAAAATGCTTTAATATTTTCCCTTTTATACTTTCTCTTTCTCAATGTTGTTAAACCTATTTCTGTTATCAGTTTTTGCAATGAGTACTGTTCAGTGTCAGAATTTGTTATTATCATTATTCTGAAGCTTCCTAATCAGGTTATGCATGTTCTATTTTGTAGAATCTGTTGACACCCTGTCGTGTATTGTCTATCCAAGAACATAGTTGATGATGTTAACAAATAAATGTACTTTACAAAACTCCACTTGTTTGCACATGCAAAATCCCTTAATCACATATGTTCAGTCTATTAGTGTAAGACTTTCCTTTTTTTTTTCTTCAGTTCCAAAAATCTATATCTCAGATGACCATGCATGCATGCTTCACTTCATTTCTATTTTCATAAATATGTTTTTTAAGGTTGTAAGGTTGCATGCCATTCTTGTGACTATGAATCATATTTGTTTGTGAAGAGATACTCTCCTTTTCCTAGTTTAATAACTAACTGGTTTCCTTTTATCTGATGTTGCAGATTGCTGCAGTCCCTGAGGATATTGGAACGGCTGGGGCACTTAGGGCAATCTCACACTACCTCACTGCAAAAGACATTTTGGTTAGAGTTTTTTTCACTAGTTGTGTTTGAGTTCCCAAACAAACTAGCTTCTTTCATTACAACCCTCTTCATGTTCCTGCAGGTTGTGAGTGGTGATCTTGTTTCTGATGTTTCTCCTTGTGCAGTTGCTGCCACCCACAGGCGACATGATGCTGTAGTGACTGCAACTCTTTGCTGTGTTCCCATTAGTGGGTCTTCAGAATCAGGGTCCTCTGGTGGGAAAGACAAAACCAAAAAACCAGGCCAATACAACATCATTGGACTGGACCCTCGCAAACAGTTTTTATTACACATAGCAACAGGTTAGACTTCTAAGGTTCTGTTTTATTTAGCATTTTCATTGGGCTGGAGTCTTACATAGAATCTTTTAATGCATTCTATGAGCAGAAATTGAGAAAGATACACGACTTCAAAAGCACCTTCTCCATGCAGTAGGTCAGGTATTGCTTTCAATCAGTCCATTTACTTCTTCTCCTTCTTCTACAACATTAATGCCCTATTTGGTGGGGTTGACTGATGAGAGAGTTGCCTGCTCCCGCATACAACTTTAGAGGCTTCTAATATTCTTTATGGCCAATAATTCAAAAGCTGCTCTTGGCTCTAGTGCTTCCGAGAAGCATTTGTGTTATTACAATAAAATGGCCTTTTTATTGGTAACATGGCTTATTATTTTATTTTATTCCTGTAATATTAATCTTTTCCATGCACTTGTGCTTGGATCCTCCCTCTCCCTCCATCCATATGTTTGCATATGCATTTATTTTCCTTTGTCAAATGGAAAAGTAGACTGCTAAAGAAAATTTTCCTTTTGCATTTTAATTATCCGGCAAATGGCTCATATTTGTTAGACATTCTGTTGTTCTTGTTTTCCTTTTTTGTATTTTAATAGATGGAAATTCGATCTGATCTGATGGATGCACACATGTATGCATTCAAGAGGTTGGTTCCCTGTCTGTCACCTCTTACTTGCTTTGAAATCAGCTCTAAAATCTGGGGTGCTCCATTTTCGTATAATTTGTTATATTTCCACTCAGGTCTGTCCTGCAAGAAGTTTTAGACCGAAAGGATACTTTTCAAAGCTTGAAACAGGATGTAGTTCCTTATCTTGTCCGGAACCAGTTGGTTAGTACCACTACATTTCAGGATGTTCAAAGGACACTCTTGTATAACTGGGTATCTAATTTTGTTCCTGGTTCTTTTAAAACTATCAGAAATCTGAGGCTGTATTAAGTGGAACTCCACAAGCAGAGGAAAATGGTAATGAGAAGGTTAGTTTCCCAAACAATCAAGTAGTGGTCTCTCAAATCCTTGCTAATGCATCTACCCCAAGCTTTCATGAACTCTATTCTATGGATCCTGATGGTTCTGCCCAAACTCGGAAAACCCATAAATGTTGTGCTTATATTGCAAGCAGCAGCAGTTATTGTGTTCGCTTAAATTCCATTCAAGCATTCATGGATATCAATCGAGATGTAAGATCTATTTTTCATTTTGCTTTTCTTGTTTGGCACTTTGTGTATTCTAATCCACTTTGTATTTTTCATAAATAGCTTATATCGATCTCGAACATTTCAGGTCACTGGTGAAGCAGATCATCTGCTAAGTGATGATGTTATAGGCCCTTCACCTAAGCTTGGAACCAAAACTACTGTAAGCCTATATCACTAGCACAAACTTTAGAATCATTAAAACCAATTTGGATAACTGCTGGTTTTTATTTTGAATACTAAAGAATAAACATGCAGGTTTTAACTTGTATGCTTTATACCTTAAAGTAAGGCCTTTTCTTCCTATGATTTTAGGTCGGACCACACTGTATGCTGGGGGAAGGTTCAGAAATGGGTGATAAATGCCAAGTAAAACGATCCGTAATTGGCCGTCACTGTCGGATAGGCTCCCATGTAAAGGTATGATGATCTATTTAATCATAATAAGCAAATAAGATAAAGCAAAAAGTAAATCTATCAGTAAAGCTTGTCCCATATGATTTTTTCATTTATGAACTTGTAAATAAAAGTTTCAAGCTTAGATTTTTGTTCACTTTGCAACACAAATCGCTTTCCATGCATATGCAGGTTGTCAATTCAGTTGTAATGAATCATGTTACCATTGGCGATGGCTGTATAATTCAAGGTTCTGTGATTTGCAGTAACGTACAACTTCAAGAGCGTGTTGTATTGAAGGATTGCCAAGTAATTCTCCAACACTCTCCTCTTTTGACTTTTCATAATGTGAAGAATCAACTAATTTCATTAATTTTTATTACATTTTAGTATTTATTACAGTAATTATTCCATTCTGCTTCTTTTAGGTTGGGGCAGGCTTTGTAGTTACCGCTGGAAGTGAGTATAAAGGAGAGTCTTTAGCTAGAAAAGAGAAATGAGTGAAGGCAATTGTACCCCAGAAGAAAAATGTGAGGCTTGACCCATCTCATTTTAATGTTGCTTTTTGGACATGCTTCTACGGAACTGCTGGTGTTGGTAAAATGTGATCCTTGGCAAGTGAAGGTAAGACAAATGTTAACAAGGCTATTTTCCTGCTTACCATTTTATTTCATTTCGAATGTTTGATGGAGTCACCTTGCTGTGTTTTTTTTTTGGAAGACTACAAAGGATATATAGACTAAGCCCAATTTTGGCTTATGTTTTTGTGGTCCAAATTTTACTGTATTAAAAATGGAATGCCTTTGATTATATAATCCTATTTAATGCTTTTTTTTTGTCCTATTAAAGTTTCTGGTGCATAGTTTTCTTGTTAACCATGAATGTAGTAACATAATATTTGTCACTTGGATTTGGGTTTAAGTATTGGACACGGATAGGTGTCTGATACTGGCATATCTTTTTTTCTTTTAAAGATTTTCATATATTTTGGAGGGCAAGGATTTACTTGCAAAAGAGTTTTGCAAGTCTTGAATGATTATAGAGGTTCAATCAAAGCCAAATCGAGTTTAAGTTAAAAGGAGTCCTAGTTATATGAAGCTTGACCTCATCAGGTTTAATTTTTAAAGTTCAAGTTCTATTTGAGATAGAAATGGAGTTATTTGAGCTTTGCTAAATTAGAGGCTCAAGTAAGCCTGTTAGCTAGTAAAAGATAAGCTCAGTTTTCATGCCAGACTTCAAACTTGGTTATTACGAGTTACCTTGGTCCCCCCTGGTTCCATTGAGATGATAAGCAATCAAGCTCAGCATATTAGTAGATTATATAAGATCATAGACAACCAGATCAAATTGATGTTCTTATAGCATGTTTATTTTTCCATAATTGTTTTTCTTCAGCTTATAGCATGTTTATTTTTCCATAATCATTTTACTTCACATTGCATAGAGGGGGATCGATCATATGATTCATATCCTGGCAAAGTCCATCGATTTCTTTCCGTCATGTTTCTTGCTGAAAAAATATTTGAAGTAATCTGAGAAGACAACTTCCTTATACAATGGTTGCTCCCCACTTTCTAGCACTTCCGGCAGAGGACCAAAAACAGCATCTGCTCCTGGATTCACAAAAATAGGCACTGAAACTCTGTCCTTGCTTCCATTGGCAACCACCCGGTGTTCAATGCTTTTGTATCTGTTGTTGCTCATTATCTGTAGAATGTCTCCAATGTTGATTACGAGAGCCCCATTGATTGGCAGAACATGAATCCAGCTATCATTGTCAGTTGCTCGAACATAAAGGCCGCCATTATTGTCTTGGAGGAGAACAGTGAGCGTTGATATATCGGAGTGAGGCCGTACTCCTGCTGTGAGATCTGGGTTCGGGCAATGCGGATAGTACACTAAGTTAAGTATCGGTGAAGCCATTAACGTATATTCTCTAGCTTTATCTATTTGTTTCACCTTCAGGCCCTCCAAGAGAACCTCCAGCAGCTTCCTTATCACAGGCTTTGCACTCTCCATGTATTCCACCACTTCATCCCTGTAAACAGTCATGAGGCAATTGTAAATATGGGTGTTATTTTGCAGTTCGAGGTGTTAGTTTCACCCATTACATCTGCAGCACGTCCGCAAATGCATGAATCAAGCTTACCTATCGTCCGACTCGATAAGAATATCTCCAACCCTCTCAAGCACCCATTTTTTAATTGGTCAAAAACTGCTAAAAAGTAACATCTTCGAAACCTAACCCTCGATGAAGATTGCTATACCAAAAGAGCAGATCCATAACCATTACAAAAGCTTTGAATTGAACACGTGTAGATGCTTAATAGGCGACAATTAATGCAGAAGGGTTGAAGAAAATAAAATTACCTGCAAACAGGGGGCCATAGGGGGACTGATTCCAGATCCCGAGGACTGCAACGAAAACTGAGGTAATCTTTCCACTCAAGAACAGACTCTGCCTGCGGAACAAAGCTTGTTTTCAAAGTCACCGTGTCAGTGGGCGAATTCCCAGCCCAGTACTTGTTCCTCTCTTCGTATGGTAACCCAAAGAACCTATGAGCGGCTTCCTTGACGGCGTCGAGAACATGCAAGGGCACTCCATGGTTAATTATCTGAAAGAAACCCCACTTGCCGGCAGCGTCGCAGATCGATTCCTTAACCTTGGGATCATCCCAATTGGAAACGTCGATTAGTGGGATGGAGTCGTAAGGTAAGATGTTGTTTGGTAGCAATCTCTCCCCGATTGGTAGGATGTAAAGGTCGGGAACGGTTTCAACGCCTGTATCCACTAATCCCTTTATTCCATTACCTTTGTTTACCACAAAATCGAGTATCTTCTCGGAGTTTGGGTTTCTTGGTGGCATTGCTAGAGATAGAAAGAGGGGAGACTGTAAAATGGTTTTGTCTGAATTACGTTGCCTTTTGTAGTTATATGTAAGTTTAAATGAATAGGCGAGCAAATTTTTGATAAGTGAAAGTGGATTGGACTTTTTTGCCTGAAAATGAAAAAGCCATCTCAGCTTTGAAAATATAACACAAGCATACATTAAAAAATAATAAATTAGTCAAACACAATAGCAAATACAACCCATCTGATAAAAAAAAAAACAAATAAATAAATAATGCATTAATTAATTTGATTCCCATGCCTGGAAATTACAAAATGAAGGAGAAAGTAAAGTTCCCTTCCAATAAGTACCAACAAATAATAGCAAATTTATTTGATTTTTTTCGTCTGGAAATGAAAAGTTGTGTAAAATATAATACAAACATAAATTAAGAAAATAATCAAATAGTCAGACACAATAGCAAATACAACTCACCCGATTAAAAAAAACAAATAAATAATAAATGCATTGACTAATTCGATTCCCATGCTTGGAAATAGCAAAATGAAAGAGAAAATAAAATTCCCTTTCAGTAAGTACTATTCTAACAAATAATAATAAGACAAACAGTGAAACTTCAAACTAAAAGAAAAGTAAATGTCGGCATATTCCACTTGCATGCTCACCTTATGGAGTTTGTGATCGGTGCCGGCGACCTAAAGGAGGTGAAAAGCTGAAGAGGACGGTGGCTTGAAGGAGGCTGAAGCAACAGCCAGCAAGCAAAGGCACAAAGCAAAAGAGGTAGCAAATATGAAGGCGACACCCCGAACATCAGTTTTTTTTTTTTTTTTAAGCAGCAACGTTTTTTTAAAAGTAAATTACACCAACAATCACTCAATTTTAATGTAGTTGACAAAATAATCATCTGGTTTCAATTCAATCACTAAACTTTCAAAAAATAACAAAATAGTCATTTTAACCATTTTTGGTTATAGATGTAACGGAAAATGATATGACATTTAACGGAATCCTTGTTGTCATTAATCGACCAACTGAACGGTTAGCACCAATTTCAACAGCTTTTTTTATCACCAATTTAGGGCTTAGGCAGTAGAAGAAAAAGAGAAAAAATAGAGATGCCAATCGTGATTCCGGTCTGCTATTGTGAAAACACAGTCAATTTAAACACGTCTTGATCCAATGATAACCCAAGTAGGAGGTTTTTTTGGGTGTAAGAAATATGAGAGCGGGTTTCGAAATTCATGCTATTTTTTTGCTTGATTTGATTCACCATTGACGCTCTGTTCACGAATTGTGTTGTTGGGTCATCTAAAAAAAAAAGAGAGGACATTGAAGAATGCAGAGAGGAATGAGAGAAAAACATGGGGTTTGGTGCTGTTATTTGTAATATTGTTGTTGTTTTTTAAATGAAAAACTAACTTATGTGATAGATAGTGTTGTTGTTGTTAGCACTAAAAGCCAGCTTATGTGGTTGCTGGCACTGAGAGTGTATTCCTTCATGGTGAGTGAAAGCTTACAGACCTAAATATCATGGTCTGTAAAGGGTATCAGTTTGCTTACGTACTTGAAAGTTGACAGACTAATGCCAATATCATACATTTGTGTTTCATTTCATTTCATTTTCTGAATGTTTAATTTTTTTTTTTTAAGGCTTAAATGAGTATTTGATTATTGTTTTTTTATTTTCTTAGATTGCATTTGAATTGTAGGCAAATTTATAAAAATTTCAGTAACTATATGCATAAATTTACTACGAGTTTTTTTAAAAGAATTTTTTTTTAAGTTTTCTTTTAAAATAAATTTAATAATTGTGGAAATAATCTTGAAACTTTTTTTTTTTCTTGGAAAATAATTTAGAACCATTTAAAAAGAATTGTCTTGTTATTTTTAAAGCTCCTTAAAACTTCTACGTGCCAATTTTTATATTTTTCATATTTCTCTATTTTCTTCTTTACTACATTCTGTTCTATTTTAACTGTTCCAATATATACATGTAAATAAATTTTTTTGTTTAAAGAAACTCTATATTTGTGTTTGAATTAAAAATAATAAAAATTAATATAATGTCAATGTCATTAAGAGCCCTTACTATGAAGGACATTAAATAAAATAACATTAGAATAATATAGAATAATTAGAAATTTTAGACATCATATGTAACTATTCAGATCAATAAATTACTAAATGAAGTATGATCAATAAAATTTCAATATTAATTTTAATCATGATGAATATACACTTAATAATAAAGTATGCATAACATTATGTATATTTTGTAATTATAATGTTTTAAATTTCTAAAATAAAGATAAAAATTGATAGAATATTGGATTATTTAAAATCAAGACCAAATTGATAAAATGTGTAAATATTACAAGTTAAATGTTTATTATGCCAATAAAAATTACCACATCAACATCCTATGAAAATAATATAAAATTCAATAATAACAATTTAATCTATAATCAAACTCTATTTAATGAATAAACATATATTAAATCTCTTAAATAAACGCCCAATTAATATAAAACTATAAAGCATAGAGCTAAAAAAATAGAAATGGAAAATGGCCAAAGTTTTTAACTAAAAAAAACTATCTTATATAGAAATTTGTACGTGTGTAGTCTTCAGTAAAATGATCATTACTTGAGCTCTTAAATTTGGATTGACGTATTTTAAAGTGCGTTGTGAATTTAGGAGATAGATTTTTAATCTATAAGAAAATAACTCAATCCCAAAATGCTTGGATCTGATCAAAAAATACGTCGCAAGTTGGTTGATATTCTAACATTTCAATTCAAATGAGTTTGCCCCCTCCTAGATACGAATATAATTCTCGTATAAAATGTAAAAAATTGTAAGTAAATAAGAGTTAATATTTTTAATTAATTTAATTTAACATTATATTATTCTATAAAGACTTTTATCTTTAAATTTTGTTTTATGAGAATAAAATAAAATATTTAATAATTAAAGAAATTTTTCATGATTTAAAATTTCTATTCATTAAACAATTTAATTATATTTCGTATTTAATTTTTAAATAACATATCAAGTATATTTTATATTTTGTAAGTTATATTTTTTTAAACAACAAATACTAACTCTATTTCAACTTATCTTTTAATTGATTTTTTAATAATAGAAAAACTAATTTGATTAGATCCTTATAATAAAAGGACTTCTGATGTAAATTCACCGTAAAATAATGTTTATGGCGGAATATATTCTGAAGGGTATTAATTCCTTCACGAGTCACGAAGCTTAAGCCTGAAGCTAAGTAGACAGACCATTGGGATTGCACACTGAATTTATCCATTCATTCATTCTAGAGTTTTTGACTTTTAAATAGCTTAGGTGTTAAGGAATTGTTACTTGAATTTCAAAAGTAATTTTCCACCCACGGAATATCAGAAATAAATAATTTATGTTTGGAGAGGGTAGTTTTCATTTTCAATTTTTATGTATCAACTTTTACATTTTATTAAATTATACCTCTAAGTTTCTATCATTAATAAATTAACCCATTTATAATAACTCAATTGAGTAAATTCCGACAAAACTAAATAACAGTAAGCATATCTACTTCACCTATTTATGTTGATATTTTGGGCCCTTTTTTTCTAAAAAAATGGTTTTGTCCCAAAAAAGAAATTTGAAGATATTATCCTAATGAGATGTTAAAATAAGTAATATATGCGTATCACATTACCTTCACTTTTAAAATTGGATATTGTAATGTCGATTGAGTTTTAATTCGATTGAAACGTATAATTTACTTTGGCATAATTTCGATCCTTCTAATTTTATAAATATTATTAGCAAGTTCTGACTGATAATACTGAGAAAGTAATAGGATTAAAATTTAAATTTAAATTTCAAGAGGGACAAAAACTAAAATTCTACCAACAATTTTAAAACCGTGGAAAATGTGGCTCTACTGGTACTGGATTGTTGTTACGCGTCGATCTCCACCAAGTACTAGACGCAAAGGATACTCCAACAAAAAGATATCTTTTTTCATTTCGCTGACTTTTTTTTCCCTACAAAAACAGACACTTGGATATCGGAATTAGTGAATTACATATAATAGAAATCATATCCTCAGAAGAAAAGAGAAAAATGGCTACTTTGGGTGCAATTAGCCAGGTCGATGGAAGCGCCAATAGTCTGGAGATTGAAAACCTCGCTCGTTTTGCTGTTGATGAACACAACAAGAAAGGGGTACTTATTTTTTAAATTTTGAATTTACATGTCAATTCTATAAAATTTATTGTCGATTAATGGGTTTTTTGGGGGTGGGGGGGGGGGTTAAAAAATGTAGAATACGATGCTGCAGTTTAGGAAAGTGACGAATGTAAAACAACAAGTGGTTTCTGGGACTATGTATTACATAACATTGGAGGCGATGGATGGTGACAAGACGAAAGTCTATGAAGCCAAGGTGTGGGACAAGCCATGGATGAATTTCAAGGAGTTACAGGATTTCAAGCTTATTGGCGACGCTCCCGCCGGTTGTACTTCCACCGCTTAAGGTTAAAGCTTAATCCCAGTCCTAATTTTGTTTTCTTTTCTTACTGTAAGTGATTAAATGAAAATACGGATTGATCTTTTATGGACCTTAAAAAGTAGTATTCGATCATGGAATCTCATTTGTTCTCGGGTGTGGGGTTCATTTAAATCTTCGGATAATGAACTTTGTCATAATTCATAGTTGGGGATTGAAGCTCGTTTCACAAATTATGAAGAGTTGGCAAGCAAATTGATTATTTGGGTAGTCTTTGTTTCAACAAAATTGAATTTTGAACTGTGGATTGATGCTTAAGTTGCCAGGTTTTTTTTTTTTTTTTTTTTGTTGGGATTGATTTGATTTAACAGTTCTCCATTTTTTTTCTTCCTTTCAATGTGCGGTTGCATGTGCATGTTGTTGCTTCATCGATGTGCTTGCTTGCATGGCAATTGTTTTTCCCAGAGTATAAACTAAGGAGATTGAGCTTTTAGGATCATATTTCTTTTAAATGTTTGATCTTGTTTAACACAAAATCCATCTTTATTCTATGTTTATCTGATAGGGATGACTTTTTGTGGACAATTGTAATGGATAAGGTAGGATGAGACATGGGGGAAAGGGCACAAATAGAGGCCTAGGGAATTCGGATAGTGCATGAAGTATGCAATGAGCAAAAGGATGAACTTGAGGGTTTAGTGAGAATTATAACAGTTTGGAAAATAAATCCGAGCCAAAAAGGTTGGAAAATAAATGAACTCGAGCGCAATGATGACAAATAAATAGAATTTACATGTTTAAAACCTGAAGAGATGATGTGAAGGAAATTAGTAAATTGAGGCATGGTAATGGCATATGTTATTAGGTTCTGGGTTGCTCTATTTTATAGGCTTGGGTATATAAAAAATTGAATAATCTTTCCATGGTTCTTACCTTAAACCCAAAACCCTAAAACTAAACCAAGGAAATGAATAGTTTGGTTATAAATTTGATTAAATTCTACTACATCGGGTGCTGTCCCGATAACTCTGGATGATTTGATTTTCAAAATCATTCTAGTATTATAGTTTTGCCTCATCTATATGTAGCATTAGAGCTTAATAGCCTCTATCCCTCTTACAGAAGGAGTAACTCTTCATCTGAATCTCAAAAACCTTATTACCACAAATTTTAACCGAAGGCCCTTGCTTTTGGGGAAATTCGTGTTTTTGTTTATACAAAGTTACATTGCTTCTTGTTCTGTTCCTCTGTTTTCGATTCGTACTTGGGAATTCCATTATGCTCTTTTCCGATCTTCCTATTCTATAGGCCTGGTGGTGGTTTAGTTTTAGTAGTAGTAATATTATCTTTTGTTTTTTTTTATTCAGGTGACTGGAGATTGTAGAGGAAAGGATATCAGGATATCGGAGGCGGGTTTTAAATAAATGTAACTGTCTTATTTAATTTGGATTTAGACTGTACTAAATTCAGTGGTATTGAACTTAAGCTTATCTAGAATAATGAATGAATAACGTCTATTGATGCAAAGTACATAATTTACCTGCGTCCCTTGTACCCTATTTCTTCTGTAATTTTAGTATGATACCATTATCTGAAGTAAATCCACATTGTGGAAAATCTCATCTTTGGAAATTTTATCTCCATGACTGTCTTTCTATATGCATAAAATTAATTTTCTGGCTTCCATGGTCTATGCATAAAGGCAGAACTCTACCTCTTCTCATATCATAATCATGTTTAAAGTGTGTTATTTACATGTTGTATCACCCACCTGTTCCAAGGCCGCCTTCCATGCTTCCAGGGCTATCTTGCCTGCACATCTCCATGGCTGTTCCATCCATGGAGTAGGCATCAACTCCCAGCTGGTGCTGAGGGTGCTTGGAGATGGAGGGCCAGTTGATGCTGATTCCTTCAGTTTCCAAGGGCAAACTGGTGTCGATGGCATTCGGCTGCCAAAGGCCCCATTTTCATATTAATTACCTCCCTGACTCCAACTGCTTTCGGCTTTGTGTTGAAGTTCCATCAAATAGTGTCAAAAGTTTTTCTTCTGGATTTATTTTGGTGATGAATTATAAAACATAATTTAGTACTTGATCTCCAGGGTTATTGCTAGGCAAAAGAAGTTACCAAGCCATTCTTTGGCAAAATGATAAAAGACAGGTCTTAACCCGAAGGTTGGAAGTATTCCTGTACCATGAAAAACATGGAAAAATGAAAAAGAAGATAAAAATATAATCTAAATTCATATATAATGCAATTTTTGTATCCAAATGAAAATTGCTAATGTTAATGACATGATCTACTATTTTTCTCAACTCTTTTTACTATTTTTATCAACTCTTTTTTCATTGTGTTCATCTTTCCGGAGAAACGTAGGGAGAGAGTTTTAGAAGAGAGTTTTTATAGATCATAATCCAAGTTATATAATCAAAATTACTCGCTAAAGCAACCAGAGCATCAACACTCTGATTTTAAGCTACCTATAGAGCTAAGCTCTGGCTTGAGATCTCCCTCAAGGTACGCGCCCTTATAAATTGGCTCCATTTCCCGGCTATGTTTGTGTACATAATAAAGAGTGTTGCACCAGCTGCGACCTCCCCAAATTTAGGGGCTGGCTTTTCCCGAAATTTCTACTGGCTCATCTTGCGAGCTATCTATATATATTTAGTTTTTCGACACAACACTTTGCGACCCATGATAAATTTTGGCTGTCGTTTGACAATCCGTTGCCAATTTAGAATTCACCGCCCTTGAAAAAAAATTTATTTAAAACATACCCAGTACGAGATTATTGCCTATTAAATTAATAGTAGAACCGATGCTAATTTTTTATGGTGCTTAGCCAATTATTTAAGACACACATCTTACGAGGGTACTGCCTACCACTATTACCCTCTCAAGGCACTTAACTAATCATTTTAGGCACAAACCCTACAAAGTTACTGCTCGCTAAGGTAACAACAAACTCGCTGCTAGTCTCGTAAGGTGCTTAACCAACTTATTTGAGCATACACCGTTCGAGGGTATTACTCGCTAAGTTAATAGCAGATCCACAACCGACCTCCTACGACATTTAGCAAATTATTTAAGCACACACCTTTTGAGGATATTGCTCGCTAAAATTCACTTGACTATCCATATCAGCTCTTCACCGTATTTTAAATAGGGTAAGCCAACCAACTCAACTGTCGAAGCATTACTTCAATTTCAAGTCTATTGATATTTTTGTTTATCGTCAATTATAAACAATCCCAAAACTCTTACGGAATATGTGTCTTTAAGAGCCTACTACAATTTTTTTGTGTAAAAAAACAAACGGTTACATCAAATCAAAAAGCGGTCCATATCTTGTTGGATTGTTCCAAGCAATTCGTTGGGAGGTTTCTCCAAAATGTGTGGACTCGACTTCCAAGAGAGTCCCAATTTAGCCAATTTATTTGCCACTAAGTTTCCTCCTCTTGGAACATGTCGAACTTGCCATTGGTCATGACAATTGAGTAATCATTGAACTCTTTGGAGGATAGTGATGCCAAGATCATCCTCCTTGTTTTCAATCAAGAAATGAATCACTTTTAAATTATCTGTCTGAATAGTAGTTTTAGTGAACTCATTCTTAAGCATGATCAATACCTCATCCACGATACCCCATAGTTCTACTCCCAAAGGATTACAAATGCCCAAATAACTACTACAATTTATTTCAAATCTCTTATTATGATTTTTGTTTTGTTTAATTAAACAAGCCCCGCTAATTAAATGCCTAAATTTTATTTTGATAACCAAAATTAACCCCTACCATTACATCCATTAAAAGAATTTATTGCAGTCAATCAAAAAGCATCACATTAAAATCTAATTAAATAAAAATATATATTAATATTAAATAAAATAAAAAAATATCCCCCTCCCTCTTCCCATCTCCTCCCTCCCGTCCTCTTCCCCTTTCTTCACTCAAACATATATTATTTTCTCTTATCCCATTAATTTGACAAAAAATAATAATATTTAATTCAAACAAAAAACATAATTTAAAGATAAGTTAGTTAAAATTTTTGAGCATAATATCATATTTAATCTTTAATGTTTACATCTTTTGTTAATATAATCTTTATTTTTTAGTTAAATTCGACTGTTAACTTTTTAAAAAAATTTTGATCATCAACTTTTTAAAAAAAATCAAAATAAATATTAACAAGAATATTAAATTTTTAAATATGTCAACTTGCGTGATAATTCAAATGTATTTCATGTTTTTATTTTTAATTTTATAATATTTAAATTATTTATTAACGTGAGATATAAAACGAATAAAATTATGATAATACGATCTATACATGAATTGGAAAAGGAGTGTCAAATCGTACCAAATCTAACTTAAAAAAAAAAAGCTAAATTGAAAAAAAAAAATTAAGTAATTATTATTATTTTTTTAAATGATCTTACCTATACTATGGCATGGGAAATGGAATACGATGGCCCACGTTATCCAGAGCGAACAAGCGTCGTCCTTTGCTTTCATCAGTTAAACCATGTCTCTTCATATATTGTTGGAGTGACAAAGACACTGCCCAGTAACTAAGCTCAATCAGCTGACTCTAAGCTCTGAAAGGGAAACATAAACTATGTCCATCTCTATGACTATTCCACTGCAAACGCCCACTTCTCTTATCTCTCGCGCAAGGCCTAGACTACTCTTGCACACCCACAACTTCTTGTGCCCAAAATCACTGCTCAGTAACAGACTCCATCACCACTCTCATCACCAGCTTCCTACTCCTTTCAAAACCTTTAAGTGCTCCTCCCAGAGACAGTCTTCTGATAATCAGCCTCAAGTATACGAATTTGAAAGGCTTTTTTCAAACCTCAATCAAGCCACTCTCAAGAGAGAACCTGGTATATATATATAGTTCTTTTAATTACCCTTTAAATTTTTTTTTGATATGTTTTGACTTTTGGTTTCTATGATCCACTCTAGGAAGTTTATCCAGTGCAATATTCCTGGTGGCGGGTACCACGGTATACCCTTCTGCCTTCATTGTCTCAGCTCTCCTGCCATTGTTCGACTTTTTACGTAGACAAACATATATGTGTATGTAGATATAATTATTGATTTGTTTGTCTGATGTTGGTTCAATCTATAGGTGGGTGCAGGGATCCTGGCCATTCCATCAGTGACACAAGATTCTGGGTTTCTGGCCTCTGCAGTTGCTTGTATCCTTTGTTGGGTTTTCATGGTGATATACAGCATTCTTTCTTTGCATTTTTCTTTTCTGTTCTTCATCTCTATACTTGTTTATTAAGGCAATCATTTATTCCAGGTTGCCACTGGGCTGCTCATTGCTGAAGTAAATGTCAACACAATGTGTGAACTGGGTTCCGGTGGGGTTTCACTGGTATGTATGTAAACTATATGCCACTCTGTCATTCCTTGAAACCAAGTCTGCTTAGATCATATTTTGGTTGTATCTTTTGTAAGTCTACCATTAGTTTAATTAAATTCAATTAACTCCTATTTCCATATGGCATATTTCAGGTATCTATGGCCAGGAGAACTCTTGGACCAGTTGGAGTTCAAATTGCTTGGTAGGCTGAGAAGTCATAAATTTGATATTACCAAGTACTTTTTACAATATCAAATGCATGCTTTATGTCTATAAGTGAATAATGGAAAAGTCAACTTAATTTAACTTTGTGTTGATTGATCTTATCTGGTTTGAAATTGTTTGTCAAACACCTTATAAAATTTTGAAGCTTTATAAGTTGTCTGAAGTCATTTTTTGCTTTGTTTTGTCTGCTTGTCTTGCAGTTGGTCATTCATATTTATACATTATGCCCTTCTTGTTGCCTATCTGGCTCGTTCTTCAGATATTTTGACAAACAATCTTGGCATTCCCTTGTACGAGTTCTAATCTTCTAACCAACTGATCATGATACCACGCTTCTTCTATGATTAATGTATCAAACAGTTGTTTTTATGTGGTTTTAGGTTTTGATGACAGCCTTCGATTTGCAGATGGGAGAGTGCGACATTGTTCTCTTTGGTCTTTGGTGGCATTTGCTACTTTGGAAGGTTGGTGTTGTTTCATATTTTCTGACATGAGTATGGGCGTATGATCCTTCAAGAACCCTTCAAAAACATGAAAAGCTCTTAAAAAATTGAACATATACCTGTGTCTGACACTCACATTTGTATCCAAGTAACATAAGTTGAAATTGTCATCACTCATTGATGTATGAACAGATTAAGATTAACTTAGACTTGTGTTTCAACTGTAGCCAGCGCTTTATTGGTGCTGTTAATGGAGTTCTTGTATTCGGAATCATCGCTTCTTTCACTGCACTTGTGGTATTTCCCTGATATGGCTTAACTTTCATTATTTATAGCTTAATTAGATCCTCTCTCTCACTGAGTTTGCTCTTATATATATCTGATGTATTTGTGTTTGTTTTTGACTTAGGCTGTTGCAAGTGGAGGCCTAGAGTGGGATGCTCTTCTGAAAGCTAACTTTGAAGCTGTTCCTATGAGTATACCAATAATTGCACTATCATTTGTTTACCAGGTAAAATCATTAACATATACTCGTATAGTTGCAGAAATCCGTACCTAACTTGCAAGGTACGGACACGAACCATACCTTACAAGTTCAGCAAGGGTCTCCATCCGAGTAAAATCCAATATATAACAAAGTTGTTTACGTGATTCAGAATGTTGTGCCGGTTCTCTGCACAAATCTTGAAGGAAACATGTCAAAAGTAAGGTGACAGTTCTTATCATTAAGATTCTTTTTATTCCCCCTCCATTCTGAATTTGTTGCCAAATTGGGGCACAACATTTGTGTCATTTCTTCTCAATATTTTGTTTGTCAACGGATCTCTCTGTATGTGTCCTTATGATAAAATCTATTGTTTAATGCAGGACTGCTATTGTTGTAGGTACAGCAATACCACTTGGTCTATTTCTTGTGTGGAATGCTGTTATTTTAGGATCTATTTCAAGTCTTGGCACGGGCTCCGATCAGATGGTAGATCCATTGCAACAGTTGCGAGCTACTAATAGTGGAGTTGTTGGAGTAAGCTCCTTGTACTTTAATGGATTTCAGCCAAAAAAATTTAAGGTTCAAAGGGGTTTGTAATTGACACCATTTTTGGGGATGTTCGAAACGAATTTGCAGCCAATAATTGAGGTGTTCTCACTTCTTGCAATTGCAACATCATATATTGGATTTGTATTGGGACTTTCTGATTTCCTGGCTGACTGTAAGTTTTCCTTGGATATTGTCAGTGATTTCTCATGCATCAATATCTTACTGCTTGTCCCACATTGGCTTCAATTTGAAGCTTATGTTTCTTGAACTTAGGTGTAAGTTTCAAATGTCATATCCTGCTTAATTTCAATGCACCATATGTCATTGTTATAATGCATAACCTACCCATTTTTGCTACTTTTATTTTCCAATGATTTCAGTGCTGAAACTTCCGGCCGGTGAGAATAGGCCTCAGCCGTATCTCCTTACGCTGATTCCACCACTAGGTCTTGCTTTGCTAGACCCAGAGATATTTTTTAAAGCCTTGGATTTTGCTGGAACATATGGAGGTAACTCTCTAGTTTAAAGCACTTCTGCACCTTTTTCTCTAGTTTTCATTAAAAGCCTAAATTCCTTTGCCTTGTAAAGTGATAAAATGTTGCATGTCTTTGGCCAGTCTTGGTATTATTTGGAATACTTCCTGCAGCTATGTCTTGGTCAGATCGGTACTCCACTCCATCAACATCTGTTAAACTGCCGGAGCTCGTCCCCGGAGGAAGGCTTACCCTTACTCTGGTAATGCTATGTTCAGGAGGAGTCATTGTTACTGAAATACTCGAGAGCTTAGGCCACCCATGATAATCCTAAAGTAAATGTAGCATCATATATTTGAAGAGCATTTCCAAAAGAGTTGCACCAATTCAAACTCCCATTTTGCTGTATATATACAAACATGAGCATATATCCATGGGAAGATGAGCAAAGACGTGTATATTCCGAGTTCTATATATCGACCTTGGCCATCCGAAAATAATCAGTAACCTTTGCAGGCCAAGCCACCAATCAGTTCACCATTGCTCCGCCCACTCTCCATTGGTTTGTAGCCATCAATATCTACTTCAACAATGAATGAGAATAAATGCTTGTGAAGGATTAAAACAACCTAAACGCTTTAGCCAGAACCTATGACCAGTAACCCTGTCTAGGTTATAACAGCATTAGAGTGGAGCGGGCAGCAGCAAGCTATTCAATACTGCACTTGTGGGCGCGTTGGAACTTCATAGCATCAGCCAACGATTGTTTGTGGCTATAAGAAGCATACACAATCTTCTATTTCTAGTTTTTCCTTACGAAATCCATGTTTATCTCGATATCCCTTATGCGATCATGTTGAACTGGATTATTGGCTGCCTTTATTATCACTAAATAATTCTATAGGATGTTCTTCAACTACTCTCTTCAGCCACATTATTCCACACTCCATTACCCATCGTCTCAATATCTCCACATTTTCCGTGTTACTAAATTTTCCCATAGAAATATACAATTGCTGCAAATAGACCCTACCCAAGACGCTCCTGTGAAAACCTCCATGGTTAGTGGTGTAATAAAACAGAAATTTTTTATTTATTTATGACTTATGTATTTCAAGTGCTAGACATGAAATAAAAGAATCGACTTGAAATTAGAAAGATAAATAATAACTCTTGTTAAAGATAAAACATATTCAAAATAAATGATTTTTTTTTCAAAATAAATAATGGGAGTGACTAAATATTACCATCTGAATTAATTTATTACTAACTAATGTACTAAAACACGTATAAAAATAATATTCCTACCAAAAATTTGACTTACAACACAAATTGCAAAGGCAATGTCATGCCCTCCTATGAGACGCTGATACATCCCTTTTTCCACTGGCATTCATTGGTGTTTTCTTTAAGCTTATGATTAGCATCTAAGAATGTTCAAATAGTTAACCAAATCGAATTCATATTAATCGAAATAATTAAATATTTTAATTTTTTAACCGTTAATTGAACTGAAATTTTTTTTAAAAAAATTAACTGAACCGAAATTTATATGTTTTTATTTTTTTAAAACAAGTAAAAAGCAATAAAAAAATAAATTGATAATGTTAATTTAACAGATTAACCAAATTAAAACTACCTATAATTTATACTATTAATTATTAAATTCGATTAATTACTCGATTCTTAAACCGATAACTGAACTTTCAAAAAAATATTAACCAACCTCTGATCGAATTAGATTGATTAACCGACTGATTAACTGAATTAAATCCACATCCGCTCATTCCGGTTTCCTTTAGTCGGTTGCCTTCCTTAGCATTGTTTAATAACTTGAAAAAAGCTTTTCACTTTTCAAACACTACCTTAGTAGCTCACTCCAAATTACCATCAATAATTGAAATAGGGGAGATTGGTCAATACTATGTCTGCCTACTGATATGGATTATCATCAATAATTTTGTTTTTATCTAAAAACCAGTACCAACTACTCAGCTGCAAGTTCCCATACCTTTCACAGATAAAATTCCACAACAAGACGGTTAAGTTGTTAAGGCAACAAATTTGTACACTTCAGGCCACAAAAGAAGTACTATGGTTTACCATCTTCTTAACAAGCCAGGACTCATATTATTATTATATAAATCAAAAGAAAATTGGTATATCTTTTTCTTTCCTGCAGATTTCATTTGCTTATGAATTTACATTACATGGCAGCTGCTTTCAAACAGAGCCAACAAACTACTAAGAATTTACATTTGCCACCCTCAATCCCTCCCACACACCACAAATGGCACGTTATAAGCACAAAAAAAAATTGAAGTAAAATCAACTGAAATATATATAATAAAGGAGGGAAAAATAAAAGAAAACCCATTCCGAACTCTCTCCTTATGCCATTTCTGCTTCCCTCAACTCTTGATGAACAATGGAAAGCCGAATATAATATGATCCACTGAGATCATCCCAATAATCGGGACTGCAACCTTGCCAAAGACTTACATGTACATATGGTTATTTCACTGTGTTAATGAGCCAGGTCCTCACTCCCAACACCAACACTAGACTTGTCTATCATGCGCACATTGTATTGCTCATATACCCTTGCTCTGTTCTCTGCCCACCATTGTTCTGCTTGTTTCTCGCTAAACCGCTTCTTACTGCATTTAAAGTTTCATAAACCATTTATTTCTCTTCAACCTTGGATGGTTACACAAATCAAGGGTAGTCAAAACAGACATGGTTATTTCAAGGCCATTAAATGTGTCTGGGTGTGGGTGAGGAAATTGGAGTGTTAGCATTGTAGTTTAAACTAAATCATATCAACAAGCTTTTCACTCAATTTAGTCCCTTTTCACTTAGTTCAGAGGCAAAAACACGGGTTACAAGCTTAGCACTAAGGGATGCATTTAGGAGTGCAATTCAAAGATTTATGTTCACTTACTCGTTTGTCAAAGCCAAGCATGAATGTCAGTTGATTTTCACATGCTTAGATAATCCCAAACATCTGACATCAAGCTAGTTTATGAACACTTAATCTCATCCTACTTGAATTTGCTTACTACAAGCAGAAATGTCCTCCCCATCAAACCACTCCCAATTCCCCATTATTTCAGAAAGATTTTCTACAAAATCTAGAACTGCCAAAGAGAGTAATAAAAACACATACCTGAAACGAACTCGCTTGAGATCCTTGGCACCTCCTGGTAGCGAGGTAAGTGTTATATACACACCAGGTTCATCTTGCTCAACCCATTCATTCTCATTTCTAGATTCACTCTCTTTTGTTCTACCTCCACTTTTTGTTGCTGGTTCAATATGGCTTTGTTTGTTATGGCCAGAACTACGAGTACTAGCAATGCTAGATCCATTAGAAAGCAACTGGCTGTTCAATACATTTGAATATTGTTCTTGGCACACTAGTTGGCCATTCAATCTGTCAATTGAAACACTAGAGACATCACCAGAAGCAGGGTTAGAGCCAAACGAAGTAAATGAAGGTGATTTGATGCTCCGTGCAGCCCCCATAGGCAATCTTTCAGCCATATCCTTTAACTGTTCACATAAATTATCACCCACATCAGTCAAAAGACACGATTAAAATATTGAAAGTCCAACTAATCACTTAACTAACTCTAGTGATACACTGAGAAAGTATATAAACAATAGAGCAGAATAAAGAATATGTACTGCACCGGTAACACCATGCATCATGGCTAATACATTTAATACAAAAGCATTGAATATGCAATTGAAAAATTTATCCATATTAGTAGCAGTCTAGAAGAAAGATTCAGATTTCAGAAGCCAATTGTTCAAAATTAATTTTGTCTTGATTTACAACAGCAGAACAGGTCAGCCATCTGTTAAACCAGAAAACAACAATAGAGCAGAATAAAGAATATGCAATGCACTGGTAACACCATGCATCATGGCTAATACATTTAATACAAAAGCATTGAATATACAATTGAGAAAATTATCTATATTAGTGGCAGTGTAGAAGAAAGATTCAGATTTCAGAAGCCAATTATTCAAAATTAATTTTGTCTTGATTTACAATAGCAGAACAGGCCATCCATCTGTTAAACCAGAAAACAGGGAAAAATAATCCACTAAAAGTGTAGTATAATTGAACTTGGGCATGCTTCTGATATTGTGAAATGCTCAGAAAAGAAGGATTCATATTTCACAAGCCAATTATTCAAAATTAATTGTCTTGATTTAAAACAGCAGAACAGGAGCCATCTGTTAAACCAGAAAACAAGGAAAAATAATCCACTAAAAGTATAGTATAATCGAACTTGGGCATGCTTGTGATCTTGTGACATGCTCAGAGTCACAGTCCACCACAACCTGCAAAATATTTCTACTTCGGACCCATCGGGCCTCATGATTAAATTCCAGATAATGAACCCCATAAGTGAAAATGATGTGAATTGTTCAATTGAACTCTATACACAGCCAATGAGGGATTCAAGGCTCTCTATCAAGACATGACATCCTATCCAGTCCAACAGGTGCCCACTATCCTCGTGGCACATTGCTAGAATCCCACAAAGCCAGCTTGGTATCAAATGTCACTGTCCAGACCAACTTACAAGGTATTTTACCCATTTTGCCTATTTGGCACCGCTGTTAGTCCTACAAAATGTGCCTTACTGTCTGAAGATAGTGTAACACAGCCAATCAGAAATTCAAGGCTTCCTTTTGGGACCATGACACTAAGTTTGTTGCATTATAGTAAGCAGAGAGATTCAGATATAAATAAGAGGAAACCACAGTATAAAAGCTGGGGAAAATGACTTGATAAAGCTAAGAAAAGAACAGAGGACAAAAAATATAGTTCAAAGCAATAATCACTCCTAAGACATTGCAATTCAGAGAGAACGGATAAAGTTTTATGAATATAAATATCCATGGATAACAAACAAACATAAATCCATCTTACTTGGGCAGTAAGTGACTTGATTACTTCCTTTGCTGCTTTGCATTTAGCAGTCTCCTCCTCTGCAATTGCTATAGCCTCCTTCAGCTGCTTCGTTGTTTTCTCCAGCTCAACTTCTTGAAGTTGTGCTTTACGTGTAAGATTCTCCACCTGAGATAAAAGAATGGTAAGACATAAAAGCATAAACACTGAATAACCTGTGAAGCAAGTTAAACAATCTTGCAGAATAAAGAAAACAAGAGTAGATCTTCTATACAGTAAAATGTCCTGAAAAAATTAGAGAATAGCATCTACTTTTCCAGCCCATTTTTAGCTCTTAGATTTTTCTCCTTCCTCGTTTGTTGACATATTATCTGTGAGAGAAATCTTACAGCTTGCAGAATTTATTGTAAAATAGAAAGTCATATCTTGACCATTATTCTGAAAATAAGACTTTATTACAGTGCATAGCAGAGGCACCTGTTTTGATGCATTCACGCAGTTGCTTTGAACAGAAATATATAATCCATGCTCATTTGTTATCTAGGTCCAACAAATATCAATTGAAACATGCAAAACACTAAGCGAGATGGGTTCTCATGATCTAACCACTCTCTCAGTTCAATCACAAAATAGAATGTTTTCAAATTCTTTATCAAGCTTACTTCACCTTAGCTAAAGACACATCAAACTGTAAAATTTAAACCCTGTAAGGCACTGCAATTTATTTAGGTATCATTTGGCACTATATTTTGCAACTTTGCTTTCTGCTCGAAAAAATAAAAAAGTTAACGTGTCTGAATATAATAGGTTTGATTTCTTGAAAAGTTAAAAATTAAAAATATTTAACTTTTTGGACAAAAAATTCTATGAAATAAATTATTACCATTATTAAGAATGATTACGTTAGGATTTATGTTGCTTTCAAATCACTTGTTCATTTTTAATCAATTATGATTTTTTTTTCCTTTTTTACCATTTAGCAATTTGCAGACAAAATTTAAATAGGAAAATACAAGGAGCCCAGACAACAATCAAAGGGAACATTAGTTAAAAAATAAAACATAGAAAATAAATCTTCACAAGAGCAATGAGAATTGCAAAAGGCATAATACCTGAGATCTTAATCGAACAACCTCTTGACTAAGGTTATCATTGGCCCTCTTAGCATCATCAACAACTATTTTTGGAGAGGTGAGGCCTCCAAGAGTTGGAGTTGGTGTAGTTGAACGAGGAGGGCTAGGACGTCTTGATATTGGTGATGTTGCACGAGAAACAATTCTTGATCCAGGAACAGAAGCTGAGAAAAATTTCTTGGATGATCCAAATACTGGATTAAAAGATTTAGAAATATTAAGTGCTCCCCACTGGGAGCCTCCATTTGGAACTGGCGAAACTCGACTACTATTAAATTCTAGCTTCTTGTTCCTCTTTGATCGGCTTTCTCCTTGCTTTAACGATTCCATTGACGAAAATCTAGCAAGTTGTGCACGAGTTTTGAATTCCACCTTATCATCATTATCGACAAATTCACTAGTCCCATGATTTATGCTTCCTCTTCTGCTTACAGAAGATTGTGATGACGCCTCAGTTTCAATGACTTTCCTCAGCTTATTAAAACAATGGTCACATACTCGATAGGGTTTGTTGGGATTAGGAGCCATTGAAGCCTTGAGACATTTCTTACAGCTACATGCATGACAAAAGGCCAGTCCACAATTATAACAATTGTGACGTTTTCGTTTGAAGTTAAACGGGAGGCGACAACCAGAACACATGGACTGATCAATGCCGGAAACCCATTTATGGAGACAGATTGCTGCAGTGAAGTTGGTGCCACAAGCGATACTTTTGACTTGCTTGTCTTTCAGAGCTTCTAACAAAGTTGGGGTGTTTCTATCATCAGCATCCCCATGACCTAATCGACCATTTGCTCCCTTCCCCCAAGTATAGACTTCAGTCCTGGAAGTCAAAGCTGCAACATGATAAGCACCACAAGAAATTTCCTCAACAAAACTCTTGGAAAGCTTTCCTTCAACACGGGTAGGAACCTTTCCATCAGCCAGGGGATTTCCCAGTTGACCATAAACAGAACTTCCCATAGTGTAGACATGCCCTGATGTTGTAAGGACAACTGTCAGACTGTGTCCACAAGCAACTTGACAAAAATTTGGTTCAACAAGAGCAGCAACACAAGTAGGAACAAATTTTGTTTCTTTATCACCATGCCCAAGACGACCTTTATCCCCGTCTCCCCACGTAAATAGCTTCCCAGAGGAACAGTTGCTAGAACTTGAATTTCCAGCCATGACTTCAACAATTGCAGCAGTATGCCACACTCCACAAGCTGCTCTCACAGTGCGGAGCCCCTTTAGGGATTCCACTTCCCTCGGTATTGAGACACTATTACGATCTCCATGACCCAAAACGCCAAATGTGCCATCACCAAAAGTAAACAATTGACCAGCAGAGGTTACTACAGCTGTATGCCAGGGGCCACAAGAGATGGATGAGACATGTATGCCCTCCAAGGGTCCATTCACTCGTTTTGGCACCCAATGACTTACTTCATTTCCATGACCAAGAAGACCAAAATTATACATGCCATCACCCCATGTGTACAAATCACCCGAAAGTGTTACAGCACAAGTATGGTACTCACCGCACGCTACAAGCTCAATATTGGTATTACTAAGGGCATCAATAAGCTTTGGATGCAAAACATCAGTGTCTACACCATGCCCAAGCTGACCTCCAGATTCCTCTCCCCAGGAGAAAACTTCCCCCTGCTTGGTTACCAAGGCAGCATGTCGACCACCACAGGCAATATTCTGGACATCGAGTACAACTGCAGATTCTAAAGCCTTAGGCAAAAAGGAATCCATTTTAATACCACAACTGTCAACTTTATGAAGTCCACCACCCAAAACACCATCCCCAGTGCCTTCACCCCAAATGAAAACATCACCTAAGGCATCACCATCATCATGACCAGACCCTTGGCTTGATGAACTAACAGCACTTGAGAGACTAACCCTAAAAGCGTCCATAGCCATTGTCTTCATGTGCCCGTGTACACTATCTGATCCAGCGGAAGACAAAGAATGAACCGAACCACTAGCAGAATCAGGAGGAAAGAAACCCTTGGGAGGAACAGTATATAATACATCTGAAAATGCCTTATCCAGACCATTCTTTGGAGGACTTTCATACGGACTATGAAGGCCAAGATGATCCCTAACATCCTGAATTTAAGTAGAAAACACATCTTAAATCTGCAAGCTTTCAGTATTATAAAGCAGATTCTGCGGAAGAGGTTGAAACTATACCTTCTGCAAGCTATCATTACTACTAAATGGAGAATGCAAAGGTGAACTTCTTCGAGTGTATGTTCTTGGACTATTTGCTTCAGAAGGAATGCCATCACTTCTTGATTCTGTCCTCCATTTTCTTTGGTGGCTACGGGAGATTAATGCTTTTAAACCACTAAACCAGACTTCAGCTTCATCTTTATCCTTGCAAATCTAGTATATGATTTTATTCCGAAAACAACAAATACTAATAAGAGCACCTTCTAGTTGCTTGTATATCGCACAGGAGAGGAGGCATACAACAATAATCAGACAAACAAGAAACCATGCTTACAAAGACGCATATTCTTACCAAATCCAGCGATCTCTCATTATATATAAGTGAAAAAGACTGATACTCTTTCTCAGGCCGAGGATATCTTTGAAAGATAGGCTGGGAGATCACACAGACCATTTATTATCAGTACAAACAGAAAATAAAAATTAATAATAAAGTCTGTATCCTGAAGACAAGACATAAATGGTGAAAACAGGACTACCACAAAAGAGTATACAAACACCACTAGTAAAAATAATACACACAGAAGAGACCTACAAAAACTCGTTACCCACTACTTCATGCAATTGTGGTATATTCTTTAGCAGTTTGGATAAACTTTTCACAATTGTTTTTCAAGTTTCTTTAAGGAAATAACCGTTAATATATAAAAGATGAATAAGGAATACTGTCATAGAAGAGATAAGGATACTGGTTAACAATATCAGACAAAACAGACTTCTCTTTTACATTTTAATCAGTCATGTACCAACTCTCTAAATATCGACAGAATCAGGGCAAAAGTAGGCACAGATAATACACTATCTCTATGGAAAACCACTTACAGTGCGCTGCCCAGATATAATTCTAGAGACATGACTTAGTTTAAGATGTTTCTCCTCTTTCCCCGAGAACCATATTAAAACAGACTCATCCTGAAAGTGGAATAACAATCAAGAATTAGGCTTCTAGCACAAGAAAAAAGGATAAAGTGGAAAAGCATTTGCAATCTAAGCTTTCGTCTCAAGCTTCTTCAATGAAACATATGCTATTTCAGGCAGTTATAGACCAAGATTTTCAACAAAGGGTATATTGACAAAATACATGATCCCATAGATTTCCATATACAAGTGATGGCGTGTGTAAGCTTCAATTTTCTTTTATTATCTTAAACTGAAGGGTCATGAAGGAACCACTATTATTATATACTAAATCAAGTGATGACGAGTTCTACTGATGGCAATCAGACTGTAGTCTCACCAAATCCATTTGAGCGTGAATTGTGATAGCATAGAGGTGACAGCACATGGTTATAAATAAATATGATGTGTTATCATCCAGAATAGGTTGATTCTTGTTCAAGTATAGATAGTTCGTATCCGAAGTTGGCAATCAGAAATAAGTCTTCTTACCAGCAGTTTTAACCTGAATTTTATAGTAGTATTTGAGCAAGAGTTACAAAAGAGAAACAAATAGCACCAAATAGTTGTAAACAAAGTAAAGGATTATCATGCAGAATAAGACTCATTTCTATTCAAATAAAATTAGCTTTAACTATCCAAATTGACACCACCCGTTTTTCCTCTATATAATACTAGTCATTCCACATTTCATTAACTAAAATGGCAAAAACTACTTTTCCACATGCTTGTTCTTGGCTTAAAAGTTGTGTAAAACGTTATTCACATCTTCAATTGAAGCTGATTAAATACAAGGAAAATTATGCCCCAGAATAGCTACACATTCTAAAGAATCATGTTAAAATGTTCCAGCATGCGACTAAAAACTGAGCCAAACTTACATTTGAAAGGCGGAAGGGGCAAAATTTTGGTTTTCCTCTTCTTCCGTACTTCAGCAGGTATGCCCCTTTCTTCAGAGCAGTAATGGCCTGTTGCAAAGAGCATCCAATAAGCTAACTTGGGTAGTTTTAGCACACTTGACATAATTATAGCTCCAAATGAGCTTACATGTAGCAGAATGACAAATAAGGAAAAACATCCACTGCATCATAATATTATTTAGAAATATAGATATTCATTACAATAGAAAGGGGAAAAGAATTATGGAAAAAATTCTTCAAAATTCAGAAAGAGAAAAAGGCTGAAATAGTAATATACAACAATAAATAAATATTTGGGCACCCAAAGAAGCTGAATTCTGAGAAAGTGAAAGGCAATTCACTTTGAGCAAAGCCAAATTCAGATTAATTCCCACCTTGACTGTAGTACAAGCACACTAACACTCAGCATCTAAGCCATACATTTTTCCAACTTATTTTGAACAAGAGATACATACATTAGATTTTTCCCTGGATCAATCTCCAAGGATCCAAAGACAAATGAAAGATCCTCAAGGGGGAAAATTTACGTCTATAGATGTGACATAGAAAATATGCAAGTCCCATTTATTTATCTGTTGCTAGCTATCAATGTACTTAGTACTTAAATTTCAACTGCCCAAGAATAAGAAGTAATCTGCAGAAGTATTAAACTACTCGTAGCAGACAAAATTATTTCTGGTCTGTTAAACTCTTCCTCCATCTAAAATAGCATATCTTGGATATGAGATTGTAGTTATCACTGGCTTCCAAAAACAAGACAATGTAATGAGTTGTTAGTATACCTTAGATGCAGTGACATAACAATATTCAATTTGTGAAAGATCATTGATGGTGAAACAGAGAACAGTAATCAGCCGAGAATTATCATCACTCAAGTTTATTTGAGTCTAGCAAGTAAGGTAGCAGCATAGTAAAATGACTAAAAATTTCATCACTCCTAGAACATCGGGCAAATGTATTCCATTCCTTGGTCACAATGCTGGTTTTAGTCACATGGTGATTCAAATAGCAAATTCTAAGATCGTTCAAACAATGCAATAACAAGATCAGCTGGCTTCCTCTCTTTACTCGCACTATGAAAAGCTTTGCAAGAGCAACTTACAGTTAAAATAAGCTGAATATCGCTAATGGGACTTCACCCTAGAAAGCTACAAGAAGAATGCCGCCATTTTTTCTACTTGATCCTACAACTATGCATAATTTACTCGTACACATCACTGGACAATCATTAAACAGCTGAATTACTCCAAAAGACCTCCCCATATATAACGCATCAGATTAGCAATTTCAAACAAGAATCAGAAGGAAACAGGAAACCAAAAAGAAAAAATTCAATCCAACAAACAAAAACCAAATTCAATAATTGAACTACAAAGAAAATCAGCAATAAAATAAAATAACCTGCTCGACATCTCTTTCGACAGTGCCGGTTCTGCTAAGATCGGAAGCCATCCTATCCGTTCTTGACATAAGCGAAATTACACTTCACTGAACCAAAAAAAAAAAAAAAAAAGAAGCACCTAAAGCCCCTCAAAAAGTTAAGGATCCAAAAAAGAAATTAAAACTAACCCACCTAAGAAATGTTCAAAATAAACTCATCCATTTTCAAAACCAAACCCTTCCATCCAAATAACTCGTGTTGCTCCTCTCCACAGCTGAACCCTAACTTTAACCTCTCGAAATCCACCCAATCTCCGAAAAGTTGGGACTCTATCATCACGAGAATCTCACTAACTCCAATCTTCACTCTATTACATCTCTTTCGAAATTTCAATAATAGTACTTTAAAGCAAATACGGAGACAACAAACTTTGAAGTAGTGAAAGTAGTCAAAATAAGAAGAAGAGGTGAGAGAAAAAAAGAATCAATTGAGAATGGGGGAAGGGAAGGCTGAGAAGTGTTTGCAAGGAGAGAAAATCTGGGAGGAAAGTGGAAAAGAAATATAAAAATGGGAAAGATTTAGGAAAACTGTAAACTATGATCTGATTACGAGTCGCAGAAGAGAGAGAAAGAAAGGAGACGGAATACAGAAATGAGAGAGAAACAAAAAAGAAAGAAAAAAAAAAGTGAAAGAAAATAACAGAGGGGATAATGCTAATTGCTAAATATAAATTCCCACAAATATTTTTAATCTTAATTTGTTACTTTGATTAAATAATATTTGCTTTCTTACTTTTGTTTTCCAATAAATTACTTTTTCTTCATTTTCTATTATTTATCGGGTTCTTTTTTCTGTTTGGACGCCGAGAAAGTTGTGGAAAGAAAATACAGTGAAATGATTACTGAAACAGTAAATAGTAAAATCTTCAGTCAAATCTTAGTCAAATGAGTTCTTCTTTCTTTTTCATTTTATTATCAATAGTCAAAACGAGGACAAAAAAAATTGATCTTACTCATTTTTCTTTTCTTTACTATGCAAAAGAAATATTTTCACATCATTTTGGAAAAAATTTCACAATTTGTTACTATAAAAGTAAAAATCACTTGAAAATTAGTAAAATTATTTCTTTTAAGGATTAATTTACTATTTCCGAGTTTGTTTTTAATATTTAATTTAGTATTTATGTTTTTTAATTTAATATTTGAGTTTAGATTTAATGTTTAATTTGGTATTTAGATCAAATGATAGTATATGATCTAATGAATTTGATATATGTGCCCTAATAAAAATATAGGCACTTAATTGAGATAAAGAAAATTTTGAGTACCAAATTGAACGTTGAAATCAAACTCAAATACCAAATTGGGATTAAAAATTCAGTTTATCATTACACCGTTAACGGTGTTTGACGGCTCAATAACTAAAATATTACAAACACGTTAATGTAAATGATTAAAACGTAATTGTTCAAACATTTATTATATTACTAATACACGCATTGTTGTTTTATTATATTTTTTATTTTGCTTTTTTTAATATATTTTTTATTGTTTATAAATATTTATCATATTTATTAATAAAAATTCTAATTTTAATAAAATAATTAATTAGCTAAATTTATTCGATAAAGATTTATATATAAGAATTTTTTATTTTTAAAATGACATAAAATTACGAGTTTAGAAAACTTGTAAATTAATTAATATACCATTTGTTATTTATTATATTATTAATTTTACAATTTTAAATATGTATTTTATTATTTATAAATATTTATCATGTTCATAAATAACATTATAGTTTTATTAAACTATTTATTTAAATAAATTTATTTGATAAAATAATTCATTGCTTTTATAAATAATAATT
Organism: Kokia cookei; assembly: GCA_039519145.1. Lineage (NCBI taxonomy): Eukaryota > Viridiplantae > Streptophyta > Magnoliopsida > Malvales > Malvaceae > Kokia > Kokia cookei. The sequence goes on from JBBHDX010000612.1 coordinate 800,004, forward strand.
CTCATGCTCAAAGCAGCTATGAAGGCTTATTCTTCAAACCAGTAATCTGGGTGCAGTGCTTAGCTCTTGGCAGGAAAGTTTTGAATGGATCAAAAGGCATGGTAGGGAAAAGCTCTTCCCCTTCAATTGTTCCATTGGCTTGAAATGAACGACTACAATTACTTCTGCTTTAGGGGAGGAATAGTAGGATCCATAGTTTTTTTTTTTTTTTTTTTTGAAAGATAAAACACAATTCCTTGCATGTTAACAGCACCAGCCATAATGGCTTGGAGAAACAAGGGGGATACACATTGCGACTGAATTTAGCAAGATCATGGGTTGCTCTGTTCCCATCTCTACGTGTGCAGCTGATTGCACCATGGAATATCTTTGGAGTAAAGCTTTAGCAGTAAGGAGAATAGGTTGCTAGGCCTTTCATCACAACAAGTGCATCACCCTCAAGAAAGCATCCCATATCTAGGGTCGTCTCAGTGGCTTTTACAGCTTCTGCATATCTAGGGTCGTCTCAATGGCTTTTACAGCTTCTGTAACAGTTGGATTAGCAACATTAGACAGCTTAATAGCTGCAGCACCCACAACGAATCCATCCAAGTCTCGCAAAACAATTCCTGCCGGCTGCCCCACCTTTGCAGCAGTCACGTTCATACCTTGGAACCGCGTATTCAATGCACAACCAGAAGGCAGAACGTTATTGCAAATCCGCCAAGCAAAAACTTTGATCTTGTTGCTAACATTGGCTTTCCAATTTGATTTCCATATAAATCTGTGTGGCCCTAATTTATTTTCCTCTTGGATTAGAGATCGATAACCACTTCCAACCCGAACAGATTCCATTATTGTTCCCGTTCCAAACCAGCTTTATCTTCAATGTCCAGCCCTTCATCATTTGAAAATTCCTCCCTGATAACATTCTCCTTCCATTGCATTCGGTTTGCATCAATGAGAGCTTACACTTTACTATCATGAGGTATGTTGTTGTAAGGAGATTGGACCAAGCAGCTTCGTTGCATAGGGACCCAGGCATCTTCTTTAATACAGGTTGAAATTCCCGTCCCACTTCTCCATCTTGTACCTCTCAAAGACCTCCAGATAAAGGATAGATTATTCCCAATCGTCGCATCCAATAAGGCGCAATTCAGGAAATATTTAGCCTTCATGACCTTGTAGCAAAGCGAATAGTTGTTATGGATAAGGCGTTAGCCTTGTTTAGCTAGAGCAGTAAGATTAAACAAGTGGAAGTCTTGAAATCCCATATCCCTTCATTCTTCCGTTGACATACTTTACTCCATTTAAGCCAAACAATACCTGTCCCAACTTCTCTGTTATGTCACCAAAATCTACGAATTACCTTTCTAATATCATCACAAAGAGTGTTCAGTAGGAGGAAACACTGCATGGCATACAACAGTATAGCTTGAAGGACAACTTTTATAAACACCTTTCATCCCCCAAATGAGAGAAACTTTTTGGACTATCCTTTTATCCTTGATCTGGCTTTATCAACCAAAGCAATAAAATCCCTTTTCTTCCCTTATTTCATCTTTAATATCCTCCCTTGTGTTCGGGCCAAAGAAATCTTTTGTCCCGATTGACTTTCATACAATTTGAGCATACTAAGGAGTCTCCCCAATTTCCTTATTGGTTTTGGGGAACGTTGTGTTATCATCGGCAAAGAAGAAGTGACAAATAGTCAATCCATTTCGGCAAGCTCCAACACCCAACTTGTTTCTCATGATCATTTCTTTTTTCAACAATGTGAAAAGTCCTTTAGCACAGAAAACAAAAAGAGAAGGTGCTAATGGGTTTCCTTGACGGATTCCCCTGGATGGTGTGAATTCCTCCATAACTTCCTCGTTGATGATAATTGAGTAAGAAACCATCTTAACACATCTTAAAGTAAGTTCAATTTCAATCCACTCCAGTTCTCCTCATCACCTCTTCAATCGACCCGATCGCTAGGTCCGATTTACAAAATGCTACATTCGTTACCATAACAACAGCAAACAATTAGATAGTGTTTAATTATTCACACATGTAATTAAGCATCATCACATTCAATTTATGCTAAACAATCATTTCCAGGTTTTATACAAGTTTATGAACGCTCTTTTGTTAACCCGAGTATGAAATAGAACCAAATTGTAAAGTTTAAAAATTCAGGACTAACGTCACAACTTCATCACTTCCATGTCGTGATGTCGCCAACACTGTAAATCACGTCACGACTTCATGCAATTCGACCTCTCGATGTCACTTACTGTCTACTGATGCTATGACGAGGGATGTTGGTCGTCGAGCGTGACCCCTGTTTTTGGTAAAATGCACATTTTGGTATTTATTCCATAGCTTCTAACCAAAACCTTTCAACATGTTCACCCAATTACCACTTCTACTTGTTTCAAACATATCAAAACATGTCAAGCAAGTTCAAACATTCAAATTCAACCTCTTATCAAGACATTCAATACATATTCATCAATTAGACTTAAACAATTCAAATGTTATTAAAACATAACAACCAATCCATTCAAGTTTACACCAATTTACCTATACATATCCTTTATAGCTTATGAACCTAAACGACCTTATAATGAAACAATATAAAACATGCATTAAACATACATCCAAGCTTCACATTCAACTTTGCCAACTCCAAACATGAACTCAATCTAATCAAAACCAATTCATGACATCTCACACATTCAAATACCAATTTCACCTATTCCAAATCTACCAAAGCATGTCATTCCACTTCAATACATACAAGTTTGAAGTTTGCACATATTACATATGAATGGCTGATAGGCCTTAAGCATGTACATAAGCAACCAAGAATAAGTCACATATTACAAGTATACTTCTAGGTAACAATTTCCAAATACATCTTTATCTCATTTATTCATTAACCAAGCTACCATTTCTACCTCAATCTATGTCATTCCACATGTCAAACATATAATTATAGATAACTATAACCAAGTAGAAAACGACAACAAATTACTTAAAATGGCTACGTCATGCATGCCAAGCAGAAAAAACTTTCACATGCTAAGGTACACACCAAGACACTTATATACATGACACAACCCTAGACTTAAATTGATTGCATAACTATCGATTCAGTGATAGCGTGAGCTTTGAGACAATCCAATTTAATGAATTCTGGAAGGTGATGATCTACAAAGAAAGAAAAACAAACAATGTAAGCATATATGATGCTTAATAAGTTCATATGTATAGTATAAGATTTATCTTTTTTTTTACCTAAACATAATAAGCTACTTTAGCTTGGCATAACTTTGGCTAGACATGGCAAAATCAAAACACCAACAAGTTGAGCATTAACATAATCATTTAACTTGCCAATTCATGTCACTTTATATAACTTGTCTCATAAACATATTTAATCAAGGAATAGTACATTTACTTACATATCAAAGGCATTGTTTCAATCAATTTCTCATGATCAATTCATTCAATGAATTTCAATTTAGATATCAAGATTATTTCATTCTATTTCAATTTCCCAAATTTATATAAACTATTTCGCCCGATAAACCCTAATAAACAGACTCAGATACACATTTAACTACACCACACCAATTGCTCGTCCAAGCTTAGTACATTTATTATACTTGGTTACCCGTTTGGGCTAAACCATTATCACAACACTTCAGATTACTCGTCCAAACTAAACCTGGATCACATAAATACTGAAAATTCGCAATAAATGTTAGATCGCGTTAACATCTGTAATAAATTTCGTATAAGCACGCACAAAATATTATTGGCATGTTAATCGTATCTTAACCCTTCACTAAGTTGATAATACAATGGCAAGAGAAAGAACTTCATGTTTGTTTCTTAGATGATTTACACGGCTCTATTAATTACAAATGAAGCTTAACTGGACTTTAAAAATCACAAGACTGAAACCCCATGTGATGGCCTGATGGTCAAGAGTGTTCACCGTCCCAGATGTGATCAGGGTTCGAGTTGTGCTAATCGTGTTTATTGTTTGGACTTTATCATGTTATTATATTTCAACCAAAAAAATAACAAAACTTATACCATTTGTTCGCATAAATGCTTTGCGGCTACATGATGTTGCTATGAGAGTTATGACATAATTAAAAATATGATTTTGATTTCAAACATATTTTTAAAAAAACTACTAATTATAAATTTACATTTATATAAAAAACAACTTTTACCTTCGAAACTTATCTTACAAACATGGTGTGCTAATTCTACATGTTGCATATCTGTTTCTTTTTTTTCAACATTCCAAGAAAAATTAAACTTTAAAATCCTTTGATCCCATTATCAAGTGAACCAAATGAACTAATTCTAGGATCACTTGTACGTTTTTGAAAGTATAAAGATGTTATCATATCTTTATTTGCATAACCAACAAGTGTTGGGTGTAACGGTAAGAAGGTTTCGATTTTTCACTAAATGAGTAAATAAATAAAAATACAATATGAAAAATATAACCCTAAGTATACTAAATGTATAAACCAAAACCTCGAAAACAAAGTCTTAGCTCAGATAAAAGGCCCAAAAGAAGAGTCTTGTAGTACTACATCGTTAATTGTCTTCTAATTGACCTCTCAAAACAGGGATACAAGATCCCTAGGCTAAGATTAGAAATACAATCATACTAAAATATCTCTTGAGTAATTAAAGTTTAACTGGAAAAAAATAGTAAAATTTAATTGGAAGAAGAAACTCGATTTATGTGAGGAATACATCGCCGCGTCACAACATCTTCATTCGCATCATCATGATGTCGTTTGTTATCACAACGTCAAAAAACTTATCATCGTGACATCGTCTTCTATTCAGTCGAAAATACAAAACACACCCCACGTTTTCTACTTAATTTAGTAAAACAAATAGTTTTGGTTTTGGTTTACTGAAGAAAACCCAACTTTTGGTCTCTATATTCTTCCAAGAAAAAGGCAAATTATAATAGTAGCAGTTGTATATAATAAATAAAGATAAAATTACTGAAATCGCCAAATGAAACCTCATCGATCATCACCCAAATTAGAAGTAAAGATTAAAACCTCGTCCATCATCATCATGGGTCAAGTAGACAGGCTGGGGTAGCCTACAACACCCATTACAGGAAAACAAGTTTTTAGCGGCGTTTATAAATGCCTCTAAAACATTTAGCGGAGCTCAAAAAATGCTGCTAAAGATAACGCCGCTAAAAATCACGGCATTTATGAGGGAAAACGCCGCTATAGAACATGGTCTTTAGCGGCGCTTTTCCCACAAACGCGCTAAAGAACATGGTCTTTAGCGGCGTTTATCCCACAAACACCGCTAAAGAACATGGTCTTTAGCCATGATCTTTAGCGGCGCTTACCTCACAAACGTTGCTAAAGAACATGATTTTTAGCGGCGCTTTTCCCACAAACGTCGCTAAAGAACATGGTCTTTAGCGACGCTTATCCCACAAACACCGCTAAAGAACAGGTCTTTAGCAGCGCTTTTCCCACAAACCCCGCTAAAGAACATGGTCTTTAACGGCGCTTATCCCACAAACGTCACAAAAGAACATGATTTTTAGCGATGTTTTTCCTACAAATGCCACTAAAACTCAAATTTTCAATATTTTTTCTGTAAATTCATATTCATTTTTTATTAAATTTTTATTCAAACCTTCATAAATTTCTTAAAAGATATATAGAGTCTTTTTAAGTGTTAGTGATGAAGTCTTGCAAAGCATGTAAATACATATAGATAACTTGAAACATGTGACAGGCTAAAATTGCATTTCACAAGCAACTAAATATCCAAAAATCTAATAATTCAATTACACTCGAATTACCAAAAAAAAAAACAAATATTCTTAACAAAATTGAAACAAAAAGAAAAATAAAAACCATCATCAATTATTCCTAATGCTTAATTGCAAGGTCCTTCTTATAGCACAGAATTGAAGATCATCTCCACAAGTTCCTACAACAACATAAACAATATAATCATTTTCAAACTTGATTTGGTTCAATTTGATTCATACAATATTATGAAAATACGTCATTCTCAACCCAAACATAGCCTGAAAAAAACAAGACCTCACTCTTTTTTCAAGAAGCTGATCAACATCCTATATAGTATGGACTAACATTTGGTAGGTAAAATGTTTGGCCACTTGCTAGTAACAACTAACAACGATCTGACCTTGATCAGCTGAAGTCAATGCTAATCTTAAAAATGTAATGAAATGGAAATAAGTATGCAGACTGCTGGATAAAGAAATCAACCCAATCAACGATCAGATATTTAGAGGTACTAGTTTCTAATGTTACATGCGTTGCATGTCAATCTCAATTATATTAATAACAATGATTAAAAAATAATTGTTGAAATTCTACTTTATTTCAATACAAACTCATCGAATGTTTTTACATGCACCAAAAAATAGCGAATAAAAAAAAGAAACAATTTTAAGAAAGGTTGCTTCACAAAGTATAAACAACATAAAAAAAAAGTTTTAAAAATCATAATATTATATTACCTCATTATCAATTAAAATAATATTTCATTTCTCGCTGATGCCATTGTTGTTCAAATATAATCCAAAGTTATAATTATAATTATCACAATTATATCTTTTAGAAAGCCAAAGAACATCCCAGAGATTCCTACAAATGCATACTGTCTTCAAAGTTCAAACACTAATACGCCTCAATTTTATGACTATTAAAATTTTTAAAGGCAAGCAGCTATGTAAGGAATGTGGTTTAATGTTTCCATACCTATAATACGCTCTGGTGTTAGCACAGTCTTTGGAGACAGTAAACCGGATGGAAAATCACCTCCATTTGAATCAGGAGTCAAAATTGTGGTTGAAAACCTCCGAAAACCAAGGAAAGATGGACCACCCTACATCAATTAAATGTAGCATAGATGGATAAAATACAAAGAGACGCCAAGATAGAGAAGATAACAAGAGGCTAGGTGCATAAACATGCAAAATAACTAGAACAAAAACACCAAGGGGTTAGAAGGGGTGTTAAAGATAGAAACAAATAATACAGAATTCCATAATCGGTATTGTAGCAAGGACACCTCCACTAGATGCAAAAACAAAAAGCCTGTTATAAGTATTCTTGTTGGAACCTTCTAAACTAAAAATAAGGATAATAATAATAGCAAATTCATTAACTAGTAAACTAGATCCCCCACCTCCAAATCCCCTTTCCTTGAATTGATTCACCCATCCTATTGGATAGATTCTACAGAAAGGATATTTATAAAAAAAACAAAATGAGAACATACCTTGGAAAAGCTAAAACATTCTGCATGAAGCAAGTTATCCCCAACAATTCGACCACTCAAATCTAATTAGAAAAAAAAAAAGAAGTTACCAGGTCAAGTATACCAAACACAAATAAACAGCAAACAAAAAATGTTGAAATATTAGTAACTTAGTATATTGTAATTACCAGAAGCTTGAAATGATCAACCTGCGACAGTTGGATATCTGCGGAAGCCCAAGGCAAACAATGAACCAAAAGAATGTACAATCCTTCTAGAGATCGACAAAGCTATTATCCAATAACCAAGAATAACTAGTTCAATAGCATCAAGACAAAGTCACTTGCTTATCTATAGCCCAAACTTCATCTAGTTTATGAAGTTTACCTATGATTGAAGTCCACGGCTTTAGCGAAGAATCATATAAATTTATAAACCCGTTCAAATCAAACGTTGGCATCTAACATTGTGAGCGCAACGTATTTGATAAAATTCCACATACAAGAAATTCAGAATAGCAATTACATGAACCAAATGGATGAATTAGTGTAGCACATTGAATAAGGAAGGAATCGCTTGGCTATTCATGCCAACCAAATGTGTATTGATAGTAATCTTCAAACTCTGCTTCATGGTAGAATAATAGATAAAGAGCTAAGTGCATTTATAACCTCTTGAGGTCAAATCTTCCTCCATGTTAGCATGGTAAGAGTGTATAGCCATGAATTGCTACTGCTCTCTCTCGATGATGTCGATATTCCTTTAACCACTAAAATCTTAGTATTCTACACATTTTATTGTAATTTAGATAAAGCTAGCTTCAATCCTATCTTGAAATACTCGTATCCAACACTCATATACGATACATGGTGCAAAAATACGAACTCCAAACACATAATATTCTGCATAATATAACTTTGAATATACGGATAACAGTTTCATTGAAGGAAAAAGTCCTCGTAACAGATCGGGGAGCTTGGAAAAGAAGCCAAAAAAAGGTACCTTAGCAGCGGTATATTTGCCTGATAGACGATGACCTTCATGAAAAAACTGAACGGTTCTGAGATCATACTGCTTCATTTGGCAGTATTCATGAAACAGTTTGCTTAGTTTGAGATTGGACATAATTTCAAACGCCGACGTATTCTCGTCCTAAACAAACATAAACACAAACAGTTAAAATGCAGCCAAGAGGACAATACCTAATGACAACATTTACATATATGGTTTCAACCAAGATTCCCAAATGAAAAATACCAACTTACCCTACCTGACTCTGTATGTGAACGGTTATTCTTTTCCTCTCAAGTCGACCAGCACGGTTATCGACTGGATTTCTTCCACCGCTACTACCACCGTCGATTTGAGCCATTTTTGTAAGACTCTCAAGTGTTAAGGTGCAGAAAAAAGAAGAAAAAATAAAAGCCAAAAACAGAGTGGGTAGTGTTATAATTAATAACAATATCACATAATATCTAGCAAACAAAATGGTAGTTCAATCCAATCCTTGAAACCAATATCATAAAAACATTATCAAAAGAAAACAAAGACTTAAAATCCATCAAAGCTTTCAACAAGGTTTCTTGCCTTCTTCACCTACATAAATCTCTTACTTCTCAGATGAGTTAGGTCCCCTCTTTTTGCCAAATCCAACCATTGCGGTAACGAAGTGGCGGTTGTATTGCATCTGCTTGTAAGCTTGGCCACGAGGCTTCTTCCTCTTGTATTGCTTGGCCACTTTAAGAGTTTGGCCTCTCACCTTACGGGCACGAGCTAGAGATCCGTGAACCTTACCCATGGCGAATAATTGTCAAAAGACTGCTCTTTGGCTGCTGAGCTGCTGGCTTTTGATCTCTTTGTTCGCTTGTGACGGTGAGCAAAGAATGAGCAAGAATAGGAATGAGTTTTTGATTTGGGGATTTGGGGGGAAAAACATAAAAACAAAATAATTTAATTTTTTAGTTTATATAAGTTAAAATAATGGTTAATATTATAAGTTAATTTAATTTAAGATACATAATTTAATATTATGACTTTTAGCGACGTTTATTAGAAAGCGTCGCTAATGCTTAATGCTCCGACCTTTAACGGCGTTTTTCCATAAGCGCAGCTAATGTTCCGATCTTTAGCGACGCTTTCTCATAAGCGCCGTTAATGTTTTACCTTTTGCGGCGCTTTCCCATAAGCGTCGCTAGTACTTTACCTTTTGCGGCGTTTTCTTTCCAAACGCTGCTAAAAGTGCCGCTAATAATCTCTTTTGCTGTAGTGACCTCGACTTCTATGTTAGAGATAAAGAAATACTAAGTATATACGAAAAGAATTTGACAAAGTAAAGTTGAGTGGGCACATTTTCCATGAAGCTTGCTTATCCATCCGATCATGCAAGTTGAAATCGAGAATTTTTATTCATTAAATACTGGTTGACCAAGAATAGATTGATCATAAATTAAAACACTAGTTCCTTTATCATCAAACTAATATCTGCACATGACGTTAGATCATATTAACCAAATGACAACCCAAAATTAGACCCCACAAGTCGTGTATTTGTGTCTCAATTCCCTACACCTTGATAGCAGCCAAGAACCCAGTAATAGCCGATTAATATACCAATATGCTGGCTGAAATGGATAGCACAACGAGCATTGATAGCAGACCCTCACGTGGTCTTCAGAGAGACTGCACCATTGGCTTTAAATACTAAAACTGGTTTTCTGACTTAAGTTTAAACAAAACTAAAGTAAAAATTAGGAGTTTGATGAGTGTGACACCATAAAATTATGTTATCAAGATTTTTTTTAGTGAATTATAGTAAAAGGATAAAGTTTTAACAGCAACACGACTAATACGACTTGAACTTAGGCTATACCTGAAGGGATGAACACACTGACCATCAGGCCATCATACGGAGTTCATTATCAATTGGTTTTAAGATTAACGAGTTTGATGAGTGTGACTATGTAAGAAAATGTTGATATTTGGAAGGAGTGATTACCAAAATGAACACAATTGTGAGAATTAATGAAATCTTAAAGGAAAAAGTAAGTGAGTTTTATTATTTTGGTTTACACTATAGGTTTGTTAGTAGTGACTCATGAGAATCCCACGTTGAATGGGATGGGAGTTTTGGATTGGTGCAAGCGATGCGAACAGAGAAGGTCATACAACAACGATTTTAATAGTCCATTGACTTAAATAAAAACCTTTGAATAGTTCAATGATCATTTTATACTTTTTAAGTTGAGTGAGCAAACCATAAACTTAATAATAATTTAATAACATTGAATATAATTTACCCATGATTAAAGCTTAAACGACTAGGACATGGAAAAAGTACTATAGAAACATACAAAGCACCATTATTAAAGTAGTAATGAATAAGTTTTCTAAGCAAAACATTTAACCCTTTTGATATCAACCATCGTTAAAAGGGAAGGGATTCACTTATATCGATACTATTTCTTATCTTTCTATACGATTACTTTTATTAAAATTTAACAGTTGAATTTATTGATAAAATTGTACATGCGATGTATATAAATTTTCAAAAGAATATGATATTTATATAATATTGATTTAAAATATTATATATTAATATTTATTAAACAGTTAAAAGTTTTTTTTTACATAAAACAAATGGTTATAATTTTTTAATTTACATCAAATTTAACATGTATGATTTATATGGATAAAATATAAAATATGACTGTTTGATCGTTAAAATATTTAATTATACGAAAAAATACGAAATGATGTAAAATTACTTTAATTTTACATCAATGTGAGTAAATCTCTCTTTTATTGGAGTTGAAATTTCAACAATAATCAAAATCAAAACTATGTTAGCGTCATAAAAAAGAAAACATTACATTCTATGAAAGAGCTAAAATCGTATTTCAATTAAAAGATTTGTCTAATATATTGAAACTCTTTACTAAATTTAAACTTTGCTCGTATTCATAAAACCAAATATCAAGAATAAAAATTAAGATCTATATTGATATCAAATTTCTGCAAATCTACATTATACGATAAAAAATTATGAAAAAAATTTAGAATTTAATCCTTTTATTTTTTAAATTTTAAAATTTAAGTTCAATTGTAAAGATTATTAAATTATTATCGTTAAACTTTATGGTATGACATTTTGTTATTAAAAAAAATAGTTACTCATTTGATAGCAATGTAACTACAAATATAATGTTGTAATTAGAGATGTTCATGGGCTGGATCAGGTCGAACTTAAGCATGATATTAACATATTTTATGTTTGTCCAAGTCTGGCCCGATCCAAAATATCGGCTTAAAATTTTGCTTAAGCTCACCCATATTTGCAAAAGACTAATTCAAGCTCATTTTAGGCTTGTCTATATTATTTTTAAATTTTTAAAAAAATATTTATATTATATTACATTAATATTTAATAATTTCATATATTTTTTATTTATTAAATTTTTTATATAGTCATTTCAACATTATTTTAATGTTCACAATATAGTAATATTATATAATTTGTATCGGTTTATTTTTTTTAATGCGCCTTAAAATACATAACATATGAAAATAACACAGTATAAAGTATTATAAATTTAAAAATGGTTCCAACCTGAACTCAACGAGTGACTTCAGTAGTAAAGAGGATGTTGTCCATCTTAGGAGATCCGGGTTCAAGGACCTGTGTGTGTGCGTTGTCAAAGGGTTAAGAAAGTATGAACAGACACTACCATGTAATCACACCAATATATTTAAAAAAATTGGCTTCAACATTAAATATTTAAGCTCAGGTCTGACTCACAGTTTAAATGGATATAATTTTTTTATTCAAACTCATTTTTTTGATTTAATATTTTTACATAAATCCTCTCAAATTTCGAACCAACTTTCGAGATTAAATAAATAAATTGTAATAATCTAATTCAGACTTTAAATTTTGAGATTAGAACTAAAATTCTAAATAGTAATTAATAATTTACTTCAACATGTTGCTTATATGGGGAACAATCACAGGATCCAATTGAAATTTCAGAGGTGGGGTGATACAATAGTAATAGTAAAGTAGTAGTAGTAGTAGTAGATAGGGCACCCATCCCATCCCTTAAAGCAGGGAATAAAGGGACCATAACTAACCAAAAAGTGCTGTATTTTTATTTCAGAGAAGGGGCCAATCACTATCACCTCACCTCTAAAAGCCTAAGCAATTCTATATCTTTGTTATTAGGGTTTAGGGGAAGGAAGGAAGGAAGGGACCATTCTATTTTCCTTACAAATCTTGTGTTAACTCCATTAGCTTATTTAAGAGGCCATGGAAAGTAAGCTATACCTTCTCTTAGGCTTTTTCCCAATACTAACAGAAAAAACTAGAAGCTTCACAAAATTAGATGCCTTTCAGTAACCCTCTGCGAACACGTGTCATGAACCCATTTGCTGTACTAAGTTAGAAAATTATGATAAAGTTGTAGGTGATATTTTGTGTATAAAATTCTCCAACCTAAAAATAGAGTCATAAAAAACTGACACGTAACATTCGATAACCCTACTCTCACTTGCCATTCTCCTAGGCTTCCCCTTTTATAGTTTTGCTCCAAAATCAAATTATTATTGGGAAACTCACCCTATTCCCACGCGGCTCTGTGTTTCCCTTTTTACAAATTATTTTCACAAATTAATATTACATAAAAAATTGAAAATGAGGCGCAGGGCTCGAGGCAATACCCACTACTTTTTTATATATAATTTTTTGTCTTTTTGAAAATCACTCTTTACATTTGGTTTCATTAAACATAAACAAAAAGTAAGAAGAAGAAATAAAGCAAAAGGGGGAAACAGTGATGTGGGCATGTGAACCCTAATAACCTATACATTGAATCCCTATGCCTATGCCTATGCCTGTACCTATCCCAATGCGGCTATACCTACGCCTACGCCTACGCCCGACGGCCTACTCTCTCTGCTCTGCCGCCCACTACCATTGCCATTTTCAAGCTGTATTAGTAGATCTGTGCTGTAATACAATATCACCATTACCTTTTACTTTTCATCCCACTTTCTATACCGCCGCTTTCTTTAATTGTATGCCTCACGCATCTTGCCAAAACTATTTATTTGGGATTTTTTTATTTACTGCCCGTATCAACATTGCTAATTTTCAACTATTCATAAAAACTTTAAATCCTAAGTTAATGTAACGAACGGTTTTATTGAAAAAAAAAATTAGTACTAATTTTAAGAGATTTGAGTTCAAGTATTTATATATATATATTGTTAAAAGATTAAAAAAATATAAATAAATATTATTTTTACAAATATATTGAAAAAATTATATATTTTTCAAGTTGCTATCATTCTTTTTGCTCTAATTAAAAAATCTTTTAGTTAATTATTTTGTCACATGTGTCGATTTAAAAACTAAAAAATCCAAAATATTTGATACTTTTCGTCACATTTTTTTTAGAAAAAATTATAATCATATTTATTTTTTTGTTTTTTATTTAAGAATTTTGGAAATGAAAATTTTAAAAATTCATTGAATAATTTATTCAAACTCGAATTTTGAGAAAAAAAAATTCAGATTTCGACGATCTTTTTAAATCTAGATTTCTGTTTGTTTCTTACTACAATTCTTTCACCATATGCCTTTGACTTGTAATTGAATCAAATATTTTATAAATGATAATTAACAAATAATAATGAGATTTTGGAGATATCGAAAATATTTTATACAATAAAATTAAGGAACAGTGTTTAGTATTCGTTTTTGTAAAATCTTAGTAATTGTTGTTATAGAAAAATAATAAATTGATTTTCTTCTATAAATTTAAAAGAAAGAGAGTAAAGACCACGGCAAGGAGGACGGGGCTCGGTGCTCGAGGAGCGGAGATGATGGATGATATTCACATGCCCATCCACTGAAACAGCCATAATACAATTAATTCATTATTTTCAAGCTTAAACAAAATAGCTTTTATTTCTCTTAAAAATAATTTTAAGATTTAAGATTAAAATTTTAATATTTAATTAGGGTTTAATATTTATTGTTTAGAATTAAGATTAAGGTTTTATTTTTTTATTTCTTTAATTTTTTGTGTTTTATAATTTTTTAATATTTAAAATTTTAAGGTGTAAGATTTAGGGGTTTAGAATTTTATAAAAATATTTAATTCATTTTTAGAATGATAATAATAAAATATATATTATAAGTGGAAAAAATCAAATAATAAATATGAATTAAATACAAAATTTTAAATAACTAAAAAAGTAAAATTCATTAAATTGTATGGACAGTTAGGGAAGTCTCTCCCTTAAAATAATTATTCTCAGATTTTGACCTAAAATAAAGCAATTTCTATCAAATAATTAATTTCTATTAAAGTTGTTTTAGTTTCCTCTTTATTTACAGTAAACAGTAGGACTGCTGTAGTAGCCAGCAGAAGGTCAGTATAGTGTATCAGCTTCAGCTTGCAGCTCAAATTTCCTCTCTTTTTATTTCTCTTCAACAGTCCCAAAATCTTTAGACCCAACAAAACCCAAAGAAACTCTCTCACAACAGAGGATTGCAGAAGCCAGAAGGAAAAAATAAAAAGAAGAGATCTAAAGCTGCACTAACTGGAAAGCCACCCAACCAACGTCTCTCTTTCCATGTTAAAACCTTTTCTTCTATCTCCTGCTGCTATAATTTCAGAGATCTTGACAGACCCCACTCTTCTCAGTTCTCACTAGCTCATATATATATATAATATATAACACCCGCATATCTTCTATATCGTTTTGTTGTTTCCTATTTCGTAAAGAAGCTTGAGTTTTGATTGTGTATATATGTTTTATGTTTGTAAAGATTGAGTTTTTAGCAACCAAAGGAGAAATCTATATATATGTAATAAATTTGTTACTATCATCGTCATTGTGGCGACCACAAGAAGGCAACTACCGTCGGACTCTGGAGGAGCCTTTGCAGATTGGGCGACTTCCTCGTCCACAGCAATCCGAACTGGCCCCGATGACCTTTCCCTTGGCTTCAATGCTAATGTTACCGCCGCCGCTGCTGTTCCCCCTGGATCTACCAACACTCAATGGCCACCCTCAGCTCGTCCAATCAACTACGGGCTTCCCCCTGAAATGGGGATGGTTGGTCTCCGAGATTTCGTCGTTGTTGCTCCTGCATCGTTTAATCACCACCACCACCACCATCATCACCACCATACTCAAGATCCCATCATGTCAAATGATCAAATCAGTGGTCCAAGTGCTTCCACCGCACTTGGTGTTGGCGTTGGCGTTTTCCCGCTTCTTTCAGCAGCTCCATGTTTAGCTCCACTGAATGTGGAAGACCCTGATTTGTTCAATAACAATGGTCGTACCAAGCTCAGCGGGATGCAGTTATGGCAGGATCAAAATTCTTCCCCTCACAATTATCTTAAAAAACCATCCTCTTTCCCTGATAGCAATAATTCATCTTCTATGAATTTGATACAAAGCAGTGGCGGGGGTGCGATGGGAGATGGAGAGAGTGGTGGTTCGGGTTCAAGCTCAACGACCACGTGTCAAGATTGCGGGAACCAAGCTAAGAAAGACTGTTCCCATAGGAGATGTAGAACATGTTGTAAAAGCCGAGGTTTTGATTGCCCTACTCACGTGAAGAGCACGTGGGTACCCGCTGCTAGGAGACGAGAACGTCAGCTCATGGCGGCTGCAGCCACCCCTGCTGGTGCTGGCTCGTCTGGGTCGACTTCCGGAGCTAAGAAACCGAGACTCATAACTTCGCAGAACACAACTACTTCTCATACATCAACTTCAAACACTACTCCTAGAAGCTTTGACACTAGCTCAAGTAACCAAGGTTCATTTTAGTTTTATTTTGTTTCTTCATGGAGACTGGAAATAGTAGGGTTTTGCTGAAGTTTCTATTTACAGACGCAGGTTTTAAAGAAACACTGCCGGGGCAAGTACGTGCACCGGCGGTATTCAAGTGCGTAAGAGTGACAGCGGTGGAGGACGGTGACGATGAGTTTGCATATCAAGCAATTGTTAAGATTGGTGGACATGTGTTCAAAGGGTTTCTTTATGATCAAGGAGTCGAAGGAAGAGATGGATTCCCTAATATATCTGAATTGCATTTAGGTGGTGGCGCAGGCGGCGGTGGCAATGGGGGTGGTGGGAGAAATGGTGGATCATCGTCATCTCCGGTTCTTGATCCTTCTGAAGTTTATGCAGCCACCGGAGGTTGTTTGCTTGGTTCAAGTTATGGTAATCCAATAAATTGATATCATAGTGTATTGATCAACTTATCAGTGTAGCCTAATTCTTCTTTTGGAGACTTGTATCCTTACTAAACATATGCCTTTTTTTCCTTCTTTTCAACTGTTTTCGACCTTCGATTTTTATTGTTTTCCTTTGCCTATTTGCCTTTGAAATTGAACTGAAAGGATCAGATACTTCATTTGTCCACGAGTCTACAATTCCATACACTAACTCGGATATGTTTTGTTCGGAAATTACAAATCATATAAAATAAAAGGTAAGAACAAGAAATCCTACACTCAACATTTGGATTCTTGAAGCTGTTGCCTTTGTTTTGTTTTCTTGTTCTTTTTGCATTAAGTTGTGATTTGCAAAGGTGAAATCTATAGTGTAGAAGTGGTTTTCACCATTAAAAGACATTTGTGCCATGGATCTCCGTTGATGACGGTCGTTTTGTATTGAAGGACAATTTTTTCCTGGAAAATTTCTCCATGAAAATAATTTCTTTTGACTCTTCTAACCCTTTTTTTTTCTTGCATCATTTTGATCAAATAGAAATTATTATGAGATCTAACACAGTTATGCTAGCTTTTGTTGTACTGGTTGGGTTTTTGGTTTGGATTGAACCACAAAGTTGATGTGGAATCAATGAGACTTTAGTTTGAGAAGTAGTTGTTGTGTCCCCATCATTCATAGCCAATGACAAAAGTGCATAACATTGATGTCGGTGTCTGTGGTTGGTCCACTTTGCTGGTGTGGGATTCCTGCAATGTGGACATGCCTTCATGAACTTGCTTCTTTTGTTATCATAATAATATAACAAGCCTTTTAGTTCTATCCCCATTGCCCCACCAGTCCCAGGAGACACCAATTCTGAACTTGCATGCATTATAGGTCTAATGCAATATCTGCTTTTGTTGCAAATTAGCATTATACAATGTATAGGAATCCATGCATTATTCCTTTGGTATTATACAAAGTTGGAGATGTCATTTTGGCCCCAAAGATGCTGCATGTTTCATGCAGTATTTCTGTATTTTACTGGTATCATTAATCTAGAAAGCAAGTTTACTTGTATGGTTACAGGTTTATGTGTAAATGATGCTTTCCGAAATTAGATTTAGGAAAATATTTCTGACATGATCTTTACATTGAGAAGGAACTTACATTATTGGAACTCTCGGACTTCATGTCTATGTAGGTGTCCATTTTTTGTTGCATGCTACTGCAGGATTTTATGTGTTGTAAGTAGGTATTGTTAGATTGTCTTAGACGTCCCTTTTTACTCATTTTTTTATATACTGCCTCAACTACTCAAAGTTCTGTTTGAATCCACGTGGTTTAGTTTCTTATAACAATCGACTTAAGATTCGATCGATAAGTTATTGTTGTAAATAACGTGGCATGTATAAAATTTATAATATGCAGCTGGAAAAGCTTCTAAGACTTGTTTACTGTGGTGAATTTACTTGGTTCGGATGTAAATTTTAATTGTCATGGCTCCTATCCCGGTTTTTGCAATGCATTGCTTCAAGCTTCCCGCTTCCATTTGCAACAAGCTTAGTAGGATAGGGACGAAGATTATGGCAAACCCCATTGGTTAAGTTGGCTAAACTTGACAAACTAAAAGAAAAAGAGTGATGGGGGCATAGGCCTCAAAGACTTTCAAGGCTTCAATACGGCTTTTATTGTAAAACAAGTTTGGGGACTCATCAAGAATCTAGAGGCACCTTGGGCTAGATTTATGAAAGGAATCTATTTTCACTCTACTTCCTCTTTTAATGCCTTGCTATATCGATCTGTTTCTTGGGTTTGGAAGTCTCAAAAGAGATCTTTCTTATTAAAATGGGTTCTAGATGGAGTGTTGGAAATGGAAACCTCATCTTCATTTGGGAGGATAGATGGATCCTTTTTCTTTCTTTTGGGTCTCTTCCCGTCCTCCCTGGATAATGATATTCATTTGGTTAAACATCTCATTAACAATGATGAGACGGAAGGATGTCGTGACACTCTCTCTTCCCTTTTCAATGCCCTTGAAGTCGAAGTTAAGAAACAAGTCTCGATAGGATCTACTTTGGAGGATTCTCTTATTTGGCGTCAATTGAGTTCCTTTTTTCCGTCAACCTCGTTCTCTTATTTGCCATCACATGAAACATTGTTATTTTACAATTCAATTGAGTTATCACTTTCTTCGTCAATCTCATGACAACTCCATGAAAAATGGCTCTTGCTTGAACCACACTTGGAAGAAAAAAGGAGTGGGAAACAATTTAGAGCCTAAAAGCACCCCACGAAATCAAACACTATGTAGCAAGCTTGTCTTAATGTAGTTGTTTACAATGAAATTATTGTACGAAGACAACGAAGTTTCTTGGCCACTTGCCCAAGATACAATGATCACTTGGAATCGTTAGAGCACATTCTCTTCTTTTGTCCTCTGACTAGAACAACTTGCCAAGCTTCACACTTTCATTATGATTCTAATCCAGTAAGGTTTCTATTATTTGCCCAATGATGGATTTCAATTCAAGATAAGATTCTCTCCTTGTCATTGATCTTATTGCATTTATTTGTTGGGAGCTTTGGAAAGCTCACAGTATCGCCATCATCTTCAAAGGGAAAATTAAAGATCCGGTCCAAGTGTGGGATGAAGCATTACAAAGTTACTCCTCTTTTCTGTAGGCAAACCCTCCTTTTACTACAATTTGATCCTCTCAATATTCTGTCTAAATCCCTCCAAAAGGACATTAAAAATGAGTTTTTTTTTTTACTAAATAATATAAAAAAATAGATAAATGCAACCGTGATTAATTGATGTCGTTTGACTAATCGACGATACCAATTTTCTATATAAAATAATTACTTTTTTAGAATATTCCTTTGGTGGTGGGGTAGGGATCTTCAAAAGCATAAAATTTTGTGTGGAGGTTGGGGGACCAAACCAATCCTTTTATAATAATAAAAAAATAATATTTTTATTATATCTTTTTAAAGCTGAAAAGAAAGTAAAAAATATATATAATAAATCTTATTCTGGTAAGTTGTTTAGGTGTTTCGTCAATTGATGGTCTGCCACGGATGTGATTTATCGATCATGGATTTGAGTTTTAATATTCAAAAATTAAAATATTAGTGTTTTTTTCTTTTCAACATAAAATAATATACATTTTATTAAAAATAATTGGATATCGTCTGACACATCGACGGTACCAATAATTTTTTTTTTATACATATACTATTAAAAAACTCATATTTTGGATTTAAAATACAAGGACCACCAATTGATCAAACTGCACTATAGGAAAATGGTGCCATTGATTAGTCAGGCGGTACCAATTAATCACGGTTGTATTTACTTATTTTCGGTAATAATAATCCTCTTATCTTATTTTGGTATTTATTTATTTATTTTATATTATTATATAAAAAAACCCATGTAAAAAAACCATTTAAGATCAACTGTGATGTGATTATTTCTTTTGATTCATCCAAAGTTGGAATAGTGGCCTTTGTACACAACCATCTCAGAAGTGTAATTGCTAGAGCCAACGCACTAATGCCTTCCTCTTCGGTATTGGCAGCTGAAGGTTATGCATTGAGGTTTGGCTCCAAGCTAGTGGTCGATCATCAATGGCAAGCTCCCTTTATATGAGGCTTGTCCATCGGACTAGGTGCTCAACCCTTCGAATGAAGTACAAGCTCTCTTATAATTTGCTCATTCGTAATGAATGCTAGCATGTTGAACAAAAAATAATAAGGTTTTAAGGTAAATTTAGTCACTAACATTTGTATGTTTTGTCAAAATGATTTTAATTGTATTTTTAATTTTTTTTTTACCATCAACCTTTGTTTTTTTAATATGTTTTCTTAACATATTTAATAAAAATATTATTAAAAAAGTTAACGGGATGATGTGAAATATTTTTAATGAGATGGTAATTTATTACTTAAATAACTCAATAAAATAATTACATGCGGAAAATAACAAAAAATAAATAAATTAAATTTAAAAAATAACTCTTAATTTAAAGAAATAAACTTAATTATCTAAAAAAATTAATTCAACAGAAAATTTTTTGAGTAAACAAACGTATAAAAGATTGAAATTTTTTGAAAGAAAATAAAGACAGAAACTTCGAATTTATTCAATAAATATGTTAAAAAATGCAGTATGAAAAAAATCAAAGGTTAATAATAATAATAAAACGTTCAAAAATACTTTTAGAGTCATTTTGACAAAACATATAAACGTTAATGATCAAATTTATTATTAAACCTAAATTATTTGATAAAAAAATATAATTGAAAGAATTTATTATAAATAATCATTTTCTAATTTCATGAATTAACCAAATAAAATTATTAAAAGATCATTAACTTTCCTTTTCTTTATTAATTATAACTATATAAACAATTTCCTTCCCTTTTATTCCCTTCTTTTCCTTTACAATTATTTACATAAAAATAGTGTAAGTAAAACCCTAGCCCACATCTTATCATGTTCATCTATTAATCTCCAATTTGAATTTTGTCATTTTTACTTTTATTTAACTGATTTTTTCACTAAATTTGGATTTTTTATTAAATATTGCTATTCAATTTTAATTTCAAATAATTAAAAATAAAAATATTTTATATTAATATTTAACAATGATAAATTAATTAATATAATATTAAAATTAATGAAAATGGTTATCATATATAGTATCATATAAATATATTATATTACAAGGTCTTAGTTCCACAATTCACGTGGACAATGCAAATTTTTGACACATGGCATACTCATTTTGTCAACATGTGATATTTTTTTATACAATCAATTTTTAATTTCATATCAATTAGAAAACACTTCCATATCTCACATTTACTTTATAAATAAGTGTAAATTTTTTCGCTATTTTCATAAGTTTTCTAAATTTTCTCTCTTAGAAGAAATCTATGAGAAAGAACTTATAATTTAAAATTATTTATATATAATAATATATTATATGAAGGAGAAAAATAATAATATTTCTATTTAGGCTTCAAAAATGAAAAAATTTCAGTTCAATCCCCTTATCAATAAAGAGTATAAATTACTATATAGTGAAATTAAACTTTTTTCCCCTCAAATTGAAAAATTTGTAATTCAATACTCTTATAAATAAAGAAATTATAAATTAATATATAATAAAATTGCGCTTTAACCCTCTAAAATGGAAAAAAAAATATGTTTAATACCTTCAAAAATGAAGAAATTATAAATTAATACATAATAAATTTATATTTTGATCTATGAAAAATTATAATTGAATTTTGGCCCCAACTAAAAAAATTATGGATTCACCCTATTTTTATTGGTTTAAGAATAACTTAAAATAGTGATATGGATTATTTGGATGGGTTCGACCTAGTCAAACCCAAGCTCGAACTTGGAATTTTTTTTTTAAATTCAAGCTTCGATTTGATCCATGGACATGTCTATTTATCAAATATTTATAAAATAAATTAATTTTTTAAATATAAACCTCTCATTAGATTTTTTTTTTTCATTTTTAAAAGTCATTTTATTCGTGAAACATTGAAAAAATTGTACAAAAAATTAACAAACAAAAATAACACATTTTACCTATATGTATGTGTTGTTAAAGAATTAAAAAAATATTAACAGATACTATCATATAATCACACCAATATATTCAAAAAAATAACACATTTTAATAAATACGCACAAAGAATTTATGCGATTCACGGGTTTTTGAAATTTTATTGTGATTAAAATTAAAAATGTTTTAAAAAAATTTAAGCATTAATACGTACACACATGCATGATTATCGTAAAAATTAAAAGGAATAAAAATACGTATTCTACGTTCTTCTTTTTAATGAAGATACCTTTATTAATTGTCTATGATTTGTATTAAATACCGTAAAATTTTTATTTTTAATAGATTTTGAAATCGGTTTTACTTTTTGAAATTCTTTCACAATTTAATTTAATTTTTTAAAATTTACTAATAAATAAAATGTTAATTTTATTATTATTCATGCTAATTGAAGCAAATTTAAAATATTTAATATAAATAAAATTCATAAATAAAAATTTAATATATTCCACAAACACATTTCATCTGTGTTTAATATAGGAAGTTGTATATAGCATATAACAACAACAATTTAAACATTATTTTTATCAAATAAATATTAATTACAAAATATAAAATAATTATAAAATAATTTAAATTTATTTATAACATCAATCATAAAAATAATTTTAATACATGTAATTGATACATACAATTAAATTTGTGCATCGTCGAGTAGGAAAACTAGTTTTATATAAAATAAACTTTTTTATATGTAATTTTATTTATCAAGTATTTCTTTACTTAAAATAAAATATCTAAGTTAATTTGTTAATTATTAACATTTAAAAATTAAATTATTGTTAATTATTAAAATAAAATATTTGAAAGAATTTTTTTTTTAAATTATGTTTTCAAATCATCATAAGTAATATCGAGTAAACTTGTTCATATGTCAAGTTACCTGCACAAGTCCAAAGGCTTGCCTAGAGTTTGAGAGGATTTAAGCAAAAATATTAAATTGAAAAATGAGTTTTGATAAAAAATTTAAACCTGTTTAAAATACGGATCGATCTTGCGCTTGAACATTCAAGGCTTAAGCTTGGGCCGACCTTACCCATTTTAAAATTAGTATTGTTTTAGGTTATTTTTATATATTATGTAATTAATAACACATAAAAATTAAATCTATAGTAGTATATGACGCTATTATAATGTAAACATTAAAAAATATTAAGGGGACTATATATAAAATTTTAATAAATAAAAATATATAAAAATATTAAATATTAAAAAATAATATAAATGAATATTTTTAAAATTTAAAAAAAATAATATGAATGGACTTAAAATGAAGTTGAATTAACCATTTACAAATATGGATAAATTTGAGTAAAAATTTAAATCCATATTTTTAATCGGATCGAGCTTATGTAATCATAAAATGTATTAATATTATGTATAGATGTATAGACTTAACATGAACTCAATCCGATTCGACTTATAAACACATTAATATTGACTAATAAAATTTAAAATTTAGTAATAAAATTAATTACATAAAAGTTAAATAATTTTTAAAATATAATTACAATTTTACAAACCTCGATGAAATTTTGCTTGAATATTGATATTTGCTGATTTTTTTTCGAGAATTCAAGCAAAAATTCACTTTAACCTGATTTATTTTTAATTTTATATTTTTCCGACTATTGAGGAAGCGGTGAAATGGAAAACATACGTGTTCTAAACAGATACTTGCCACCTTCCAAGCGAATGACTAGTGTCAGCTACCTATGTTACCAAAAGATGGAAAATATAATAATTGAAAATTAAAAAATATAAATACCACATCTTTTTGTCATCAATTTTCGGTTTCGACCCCTCTCTTAGCTATGAATCCATCTTTCTCTTTTTCTCTGGAATCATAAGAATAATTCTTTGGCATCTCCACTGTTTTCTTTTTCCTTCATTAAATTAAAGGAATTTGTTTGTTAGATTAGCTTAGGACTGTACATCAGAAACAAAATTTTAGATTTTAGTTCAGAACCATGACTTCAGCAACCAACATCGTCGGTGAACAACTCGCTACCGCTTTCCCCAATCTCTCCCTTCAAGATCAGGTACTTTTTTTTTTCAGTTTTTGGAATCAGATCTATTTGATTTTTGTGCTGGGATGTTTATTTTTCTGGTGTGGTTTGGTTGTTGAGAGAACTGAAAGAAAGAAAAGGAAAAGAAATGGAGATTTTGTTTGTTAATGGTTATGCACTGTGTAACAGAAATTTGTTAGTGTTCTTTTTGTCAATTATTTGAAATATTTTATTGAAGGAATGTTTGAAATTTTGTTTTGAAGGAGATGAAGAATAAAGGAGCTGTTGGCGAGGAGGGTTGCGAAAGTCATGATGGAATATGTGCGATCTGTTTAGATAAGATAGTTCTACAGGAAACTGCCCTCATAAAAGGTTGCGAGCATGCTTACTGGTTTGTCTAACCTTCTCTTAACCAATATTTATAATTATTGCTTTATGGTTTGCCTTGGTTATGTCTTCTGTTCTGTTCCCGTTTTTGCCATGCTTTAAAATTTTAATCATTCTTGTTTTTGCTGGATACTTGGATGATTTCTTTTGTTGTTCTCATTCTACTTGTCTCTCTTTCAACTTTTTCTTTAGTGATGTTAACTTTTAGGATTCAGTTTTAAGTTAAATTTTTTAGTAGTTTGATTATAGGCTAGTCCTGAATCTTATTTATTGTAATTTGGTTCCCTATAGTTTTGGTGACTGCTCGGTTCGGTATCGTTCTAAGTGGTGCACTGATTTTAAGCGACTTTAGGTTCACAGGAGGAGTTGGGTTCTATGGTGTTGTCATTTTGTGAGAAAGAGAAGACTTGGGCAGGGGCGAAGTCTTGAATTTTGTCATAGGGGGCCAAGATAAAATTATAAAATTAGGACGACCAAAGCTAAAAATTTGTCCAAGATGGGCTTAAATTGAATTATTAATTTTTGGAGGGGCCAACTATAGTTTTTTACATTTAATCAAGGTGCCGAGGTCCCTCGCCCCTGGACTTGGGTGAAAATTTGGAAGTGGGGCATGCTTTCCAATGCTCATGTTGATCTCACCAACTGGGAATGGGTGTGGATTTCTTGTTCTGTGCTTCTGGAAACTGTCATGTTAATTTGATCGCATATAGTGCGATAAGCCAGCAGCCTCTTCTTTTGTGAGACACTCGTGTATATGATGTGGCAAAAATGTTGGACTAAAGATTTGTTAATTCCAATTTTGGGGCCTTTCTAATATTTAAAGCAGTAGTTTGATGCATGTTAGAAATCCTGGACATTGAAAGCTTGAATATATGTGTACCACACTTCAATCCACACTCTCGGGATGCATGGCATTATCTTTCATGATTTGTTTTATTACGTTCTATTTATGTAGTCTGTAAATGTTACTACAAGTTAAAAGGTTTTAACTTTGTAGTAGAGGTTTGCAAGAGTGTATGTTTGTGATTTCATGTTTTTTAGCAACTGTTCTTTTTCTTATCCTTTCTTACAGTTCTTATTTTCTTTTGTTTCAATATTTTATGATGGCTTTGCATGCTATACTTTGTGCCTCAAAGTGGGAGTTAATTGAAAATTTCAATGCTGTCATACTGCCTTCTGAAGTCTTGGTTTAAATTGCCAAAATTTAATAGAAAAGGTACGTTACTTGTAGTCTATCATCATTTGCATGTTTGTGCTAGACCACTAGGTACCTTGTTGCATGTTTTGAGGTTTTGCTTATTACATCTCTAAGGCTTTCCTTTGTATGAAGGAAGGAAAATTTGTTAATGGAATGGTTAAAATTCGTAACCACTTTCCTACTTTATAGCTTAACCATTAGATTAACAAATTTTCCGTTCTCACTGCTTTCTGTCCATACCAAACAAAGCCTAAATGTATGTTTTGCTGTCTAGGTTTCTGTGAACTGGTAAAAGTTGGATGTTATGTTGAACTAGTGGTTTATTTTGGAATTAAGACTCTAGAATAAGCTGCTGGGACATTCATTATGTGTTGAGAAGAATGATTAAAACACAGGATTGGCTGTTAGTTCAGTTAGCTTAATCTGTCAAACTGCACTGTCATTGCAGTGGTCTTAATTCTAAATTAGATTTAAACACTTAAAGTACTAAAATTAACAGGCAAGTTTGTCATGTTCAATTATTTTATGAAATTATGGGTTCAGGGTTCAGGGTTCAGGGTTTGGGGTTTTTTTCATTCTAATTGTGACTACTTAGAAAATAAATGGAAAGCAGTTACTTTTTTATTAATATTCAAGCCAACTTTCTGTTAGAATTGTCATATAAACGATAGTCGTTAGGGTTTTCTTTATTCTAGTGCTATGCTTATCAATTACTCTTGAGGGTTAATGTTTAGGAACTCAGGTTATATATCATGGATTTATAGACTCACTGCTTCACTTGTTTTTCTTTGGGTGTAGGAGGGTTTAGGGTTTTTTCCTTCTAATTGTGACTACTTAGAAAATAAATAGAAAGCAGTTACTTTTTTATTAATATTCAAACCAACTTTCTCTTAGAATTGTCATGTAAACTATAGTCGTTAGGGTTTTCTTTATTCTGGAGCTATGCTTATCAATTACTCTTGAGGGTTAATGTTTTGGAACTCAGGTTATATATCATGGATTTATAGACTCACTGCTTCACTTGTTTATTCTTTGGGTGCAGGACTGATTTGGGAATTTGTTTTTTCTTTTGGTTATGAGTTTTATTTGCTTTACATTTGACATGTCTTACAAATTCTATATTTCAGTGCATTTGGATGGGCAAGGAGGTTCTATTTGTTATGGGTGTTCTGTTTTTTTGTTCTTGCAGTGTGACATGCATCCTTCGGTGGGCCACATACAGTAAATCACCTAGATGTCCTCAGTGTAAACATCCATTTGAGTCCCTCAACGTTCATCGTTCACTTGATGGCGGGTAATATTTAATACTCCATTCTCAATTATTGAATATATGTACTTTGTCATGTAGGCCTTTGCAAGGGAGGAAATTCAGTGTCATTATCCCTTGTTGCAGTGATTGACATATTGTCTGTCTTGACTTTTGCCTAATGAGATTCTTTTCTGGTTGCCATTTGCCTATGGCTTTATCAGGATCAACGACTACATGTTTGAGGAAAGTGTGTGCCTGCTTCTTAGAGCCTCATGGTTCAAACCTTTGAATGTGGAGGAACGTGAGGTGTACGATGATTTGGAAGATTATTACCATTATTATCCTTATCCTTGTGAAGCTGATGATGATGAGGAAGAAGATGAAGTTTACTACAGAAGTTCACTGAGTCTTCGCATCGGCAATCGGAGATGGGGTGACAATGGGTATGTAAGATCAGGGCGCCGAGAAGCCAGGCCTGTTCAACGATCATCCAGCAGTTCCCAGAACTCTGTTGCTTCATCTTCAAGTGAGCACGAGAAGAAAGAAGTTTCGAAAAGTATAATGGGGCGACGGGCGAAGAGGGCACTGAAGCGTGAGGCTGCTGATAAGGCAGCTGCTGCAAAACATCAAGCGCATTTGATGAGGCTGGGGCGGAAGTGATATCTTTGATGCAGTGTCTTTTTATAGAACATTGTAGCAGCGAAATTAGGGTGGTTTGATAACCCAGAATCTCTGTATCATATCCTGGCTTTGTACGGTATTTCCCTTTCTTTCCTTGTCTGTGGAACAAAAAAATTCCGCCGGATGAACAATGGATATTAAAGAAGGACATGAATTCGAATATTTCGATATCAGATATCCATTTCTTTTTAGTGGTCTGAATTCAAGCCCGGATGGAGATAAAAATATAAATATAATTTTATTAGGGATTTAATAGGTTCTTTTTTGAAGATAAAGTGTTGATGATATATTAGTTTATTTATTTAATTTTATACCCCTCATCAGCCTGTGCAACATCTTCCAAAGAAAAAAAATCATGGGTGGAAATGGGGCCACTCCTTCTGAAATCTGGGTCATTAAGTTGTACATTTACTCTTACCACGCCCAAGTGATGACAGAAACATGTTTTCATATTGTCCAGTGTTTCTGATAATTCGATTTCAACTTTTTGATGGGGACTCGAAATTTTGCTGTAATGGGAAGCTTAATTTCTGATGAGAGAGCTTGACAGAGATGGGTGGAGCTGCATTTCTTCTTTGATAGGGTTTGATTAAATTTAGTATTATTTCTATATATCAATAATCAAATTATTATTTTTTAAACCACGAAATTTGGATTTATGATGTACAATTTTATTTATTTTTTCAAAAATACAGGTGGTGAAAAATTGTGGGAATTGAGAATCAACGCACTATTTTAGTAAAAAAAATGATCAAAGTGGGAGTTAATTGAAAATTTCATTGCTGTCGTACTGCCCTTGTGAAAGTTTAATAGAAAAGGTAGGTTACTTGTAGTCTATCATCTCTTTCATAATTCTAAATGTTAATCAAGGTATCCTTTCACCCAAACACCTCTTTACTCTTACAAATTCAAACATAAAACGATCTTTGACTAATACAATTCTACCATAATCTACTTATTAATTAACTTAAACCCCAATTACTACCAAAATCCAAACTAGTTGTTTAATTAGATTTTATTTTATAATTACAACTTGGATCAATATCAAACAAATGATCATATAATTTTGCAGATAGCTATAGTAAAAACGCATACATCAAGCATTTGAGTGTATTGCATTTATCATATAAATAAATATATATTGAGAAGATATAAAATGTAAAAATCTAGAGTCGTATTGTTATATCCATGTCCCGCTTCATGAAAAAGAAGAGCATATATGTAGAAAAAATTGAATATTAATCAACGTTAAATTTTCTCAAAATAAATAAAATATTATAAGATAATAAAGTAACAACAATAGACAATAAAAAAAAATAGGATTCAAAATTTGTTGGAACATCCAAAACAATGGAAATTAACTTTAAATAATAACGATGATGATGTAAAACCATGAAGTAGTAAAGTTTCTCAAGTATATCATTTGTCTTCTAGGAAGAAGCCCAAGGAATGTATGGAGTGTCAAAACTCTTGGTGGAATCATCAATGTTACAATGCATTGTTTTGTGATGAAGATTTATGCATTGTTTTATGATGAAGATTTTCGTTATCTCCTTCACACGGAAGCTTATGAAACGAAGGGCTTGCAAAAGTAGCCACCACCACTATCAGCCACCACCACTATCACTGGCGTTACTGCCATTACTCTCCCGGTTACTATCCCTCCTAAGAGTGGGGTTTGTTCCCCCGAAAGAATTATACTAAAAGAAGAGCATGGCGTTGATGTAGTACTATGATTTGCAAAAAATGAGCCGGACAAGGAGAGTATCCCAAAGGTTCCAACAAAACAATATGATGCCCCTTGAGAAGAAGGATATTGAAGAATGATGTCTGAAACAAAGCCGTTAGCGCTGATTATACTAACACCGACATGATTTTTATTGGCGAAGTTAATGATATTTTCAATAATATCAGAACCAGCTGAGATTTGGAGAATTGCGAGCTTCATAGTTGAATCATTGTCTCTGGTTATAACAGTGGGAATTTTGGGTTTATTTTTAGAGCCTGGAGGCCTACCTCTGAGCTTCCTTACAGTATTTTCTTGTATTACATTTGAGCTTTCTCCGCATGTTTGGACGTTTGGAGGAGGTTTGCAATCAACTGAATAATCGGAGGTATGAGGTTGTGATGAAGAGATGTATTCTTTATAATATGCCATCTACAAAAAAAGAATGTTAAATGTTAAATTTTCAATGTGTCTATCAAATATATATAGATTGGAGTTGGAGAAATATTATAATTAGGATTTGTTATTTTAATTGGATTAGGATTTTGAATAATCCAATATCAAAAAAGTATTGTATTTTGATTTTTTTTTTGAAATAATAGTTAAATTAGAATTATATTTTGATTCTTTAATTGAAATAATAGTGAAATTAGTATTGTATTTTGATTTTTAACTTTCTTTATTCCTTTTCTATTTTCTTATTTCTTCTTACTTCTCACGTGTCTCCCTTTTTCTTTTTATCTTTCTGATATTGCTTCTCTTCTCCTTCCTTTACAACCCTAACCGTTGTCGTCAAACCTGCCACTAGAGCTCCAATCGCAGTCTACAAAAATGAATCTCTCTTTCTCCTCTACCCATTACTTGGCTTGGAGCTTCCAAAAACATCTAAAAAAAATCCCTAGCTTTCGGACTACCCAAAGCCCAGATCTCCATCACCAGCCGTTAGATCGGCCTGATTTTATGATATCCTCCTCACTAATACCTCCTTCTTAACTGTTAGGATCGGCGAGCAAGTTGCCGGAGTACCTCCAACTTCTTGACCTGAATCTGACCCCTCTTTTTTTCCCCCAATTTTCTATTCTTTTTCTACACCTTTTTTTCTTTGTTACAAGTTTTGTTATTGGTTCTCTGTGATTGATTGTTGTTTGCTTGGATTCATGGTTGATTTGAATATGGATTTATTTGGTGATGGAATGAGGTTAGGGTTGGGTAGTGGTAAAGGTGCTAGTGAATGAGATGAAGATGATAGGTAGGGTTGGTGTCGTTGGAGGCTTTGCTGTGAGGGAGAATTGAGAGGGTGTTAGGGTGAGTAAAATTTGGGTCTTTCTCAAAAAAAAATCGAAAAAAAAAATTAAATTTTGAGTTAAATGAATGGAGTTAAGATGATAAGATATGATTTATTTACTTGATTATTTCGAATTTTTTTCATTCGATTCGATCGGACTTCACCCTTTATGTTGATAGGAGTTGGGATTGGTGGCTGAAGATCCGAGAGGGGTGAGAACGATTTGCATTAGAGAAAAAAGAAACAAAAGAAAATTGAAGTAAAAGGAAAAATAAGTTACGAAAAAGAAACATGTATAAATGATGTGACTATCATAATATTTTCTTAATCAATAAATAAAAAGAATAATATATTTTAGTTTATTCAAATTTATCAAAAGAATAATTTTTATTTTAATTGAATTAAGATTCAATCGATAATAATATCAACTTCAATTGAATTAAAATTTAATAAATAAAAATATAATTAAAATTTATATTTGATTTAAAATGTGATTATTAGTTCAAAACTAAAAATTAAGTCAACATTACAAATAAAATGGGCATATAAGTATGTTAAAAAATGAAAATTTAAATCTAGTAAAATTCTATTTAATCTGGTTGGATATGCAAGAGAATAGATAGTGTATTAAATACATATTATAATAAGTAAAAATATGTAATGTATTAATATAAAAATTATTATAAGTAAAAATAAGAGTTGAATTTTGTATTAGTTGTAATTGATCACACGCGTTGGCACAGAATAATATTTATTTAAATTAAAAAAATTCAGAACATTAAAAATTAATATGAATGTTATAGAAAAAAAACTCATTGTTAAAAACATTTTATAGTATAAGAATAGATAACATAATATTACTAAAATGATCTAAATATTAAATTAGATTCAGTTTCTTTATACGTTAAATTAAATTAAAACAGGGACTAAATTATAAATACGGTAAAACTAAAAGGAGTTATCTCGTAATATTCCAAAGAAAAAAAACTCTTCCTCGGTGTAAATATCAGGAGGTACTAAGGAAAAAATATTATTTAAAAAAAAATAATATTCAAATTACTATATTTAAATTTTATAAAAATAATATAAAATATTAGATAAGTTAGATTAAATTAAGAAAAAAATAAATTTTCAAAAATAGACATTCAATTTTATCAAAAGCTTAATTATATTTGGTATTTGTTTTTTATTAGTTTATCAAAAGCTTTAATACCACAAATTTAATTTTTGAGGGTCCAGAGAAATTCCAAAAATGAGCTATATTTCCTGGCAGCATAAAGATTCAAGCCTGCCTTTGAAACGCTTGCAAGCTTGAGTTTGGTTAAAACTTAGCTGAAGTTTGGCAATCCATTTATTGAACAACTTGAGTTGTGGAATGGAATTAGTGAATTATAGAAAGAAATAATAAATTTATATACATGTGTGTGTTAATGGTCAGCTGCTCAGTTCACCAACCCCTGCCAAATATTTCACCATCACCATTAAACCAAGAAACTTGTTCCACAATTAAACTTGGTTGTTCCAACCTCCATTTCTACACTAATTTACCCCCTCAGCCACCTTCAACAAAATGCAGTCCACGCTCAAGTTTTAGCTCTAGCTCTAACAATGGCAGCTTGCTTCCACCCCAAACCCACCATCAATGGCGAAGATGACTCTGTTGTTCTCTTCTCAACTACCAGTTCCCCTCAAGGATCCACCAGCCCTTCCTCTTCTTCCTACCACTCACCCCCACCATCCCTCTCATCACATCATCATTCTACAACTTCTCACAAATTAACAGTGAGAAACCTTTCCTACACAATTCACTTGAAAGGAACGATCCCTGATTCTTTCTTTCACTTGGCGCAAAAGCCTAAGCCTGTTGAGGTACTTAAATCGGTCAGCTTTGTTGCTAGAAGCTCCGAAATCGTTGCCATCCTGGGTCCAAGTGGCACTGGCAAATCCAGTCTTCTTAGGATAATATCAGGAAGGGTGAATGATAAAGATTTTGATCCATGTAGCATCTCCATTGACGATCATTTGATGATGAGGAGTCCAGCTCAGTTGAGGAAGATATGTGGATTTGTGGCACAAGAGGATAATTTGCTTCCTCTACTCACTGTAAGAGAAACGCTGATATTCAGTGCCAAGTTCAGGCTCAAAGAAATGAGCTCAAATGAGAAGGAAGAAAGGGTTGAGAGCTTGATGCAAGAGCTTGGCCTTTTACATGTTGCAGACAGCTTCGTCGGTGATGAAGAGAATAGAGGGATTTCTGGTGGAGAAAGAAAAAGGGTTTCAATTGGTGTTGATATGATTCATGATCCTCCAATTTTACTCCTGGATGAACCTACTTCAGGCCTCGATAGTTCTTCAGCTCTTCAAGTGATTGAACTTCTTGCTTCAATGGCTAAAGCTAGGGGAAGAACAGTTTTGCTTTCTATCCATCAACCAAGCTATAGAATTCTCAGATACATTTCTAAATTCTTGCTTCTTTCTCATGGTTCTGTTGTTCATAATGGTAGTCTCGAGTTGCTTGTGGAAAATATACAGAGATTAGGATTTCAAATCCCAACTCAATTGAACGCTCTCGAGTTTGCAATGGAAATTATGCCTGCACTGGAAGCTTCAACCCCCAAATTGGTTGTTGTGGAAGACAAGGACTCGTATGTTTCGTATCCGCGGGTATGGTCCGACGAAGAATGCAATAGAATCCAACAACGCGGCTACGACGACGACGACAAACGGATGGGAAACTTTTGGTTCTTTTCAAATTTGCTTGAAATCATGTTTCTATGCTCCAGATTCTGGAAGATAATTTACAGAACCAAGCAGCTGTTCTTAGCGAGAACCATGCAAGCAATTGTGGGCGGATTAGGATTGGCAAGCGTTTATGTAAAAGTAAGGAAAGACGAAGAAGGAGTGGCTGAAAGATTAGGCTTATTTGCATTTAGTCTAAGTTTCCTCCTTTCATCCACGGTCGAAGCACTCCCAATATACCTCCAAGAACGTCGAGTTCTAATGAAAGAAGCCTCAAGGGGAGCTTACAAAATTTCATCTTACATGATCGCCAACACTATCGTCTTCATGCCCTTCCTATTCGCCGTTTCCATCCTTTTCGCCGTCCCGGTTTATTGGATCGTAGGCCTCAACCCTTCCATCTCAGCATTCGCGTTTTTCACATTCGTGGTTTGGCTCATACTCCTAATGGCGAGCTCCCTCGTACTCTTTCTTAGTGCGATCTCGCCCGATTTCATATCCGGGAATTCGCTCATCTGCACGGTTCTAGGATCCTTTTTTCTCTTCTCCGGATATTTCATCCCCAAAGATAACATCCCAAAGTACTGGCTCTTCATGTACTATGTGTCCCTTTACAGGTATCCATTGGACACATTGCTTACGAATGAGTATTGGAGCTTGAGAAAGGAGTGCTTTTCATGGCGACCGGGGGACATGTCTTCCCAATATTGTATGCTGTCGGGAAATGATGTTCTAAAGAGTAGAGGACTTGAGAAGGACACAAGGTGGATCAATGTTGGTATCATGTTTGGTTTTTTTCTCTTCTACCGTCTGCTTTGTTGGATCATTCTTGCTCGAAAGGCTTCAACAACAACAATATAGAAATTATATTTAAATTTTCCTTGATAAACTTTATGCGATCTACTCTAACTATACTCGAATTAGATTATTACATTTTATTTCTTTATTTATTTCTTCTCATCAATAATTTCATTGTATTTTTGTCTCAATTAATTCTAACTTCGTATTTATATTTTACACTACATGGGCTAGAATCTGATATATCTTTGGCCCCACGTTACGGCTGCCATACTTCAAATATTCAAGACATATAGGAAGTACAATAATAGAGCTCTGGAGAAAAAATTCATAAAACAAGGATCGCTTCATACTAAAAACTAGTTACCACTCTTCAATTAAAATGCATAAAACATTTACTAAATTTAAATACACATTTCATTTAATTATTTGCATTTTATCAATTTCATCATTATTATTTTTTATCTAAATTTGACTCCTAACATTTTAAAAATGATAATAGTTTTTTAATGAAAATATTGACTAAAACATTAATTTTTAACAATATTTATGTGGCAGTTCACGCATACTTCATGTTGATATGAAATTATTATTTTATACGTCACGTCAACAGATAATTTAAAAATAATAAAAATATTCAAAAAATATAATAATTCCAAAATTTCAAAAAAAAAATAAAAAAATAAATAAAAATTTGAAAAATTAGCTTGAACTACATGCGAATTGTTATCATATTTAAAATTTTAATGTTTTAGTTAATAATTTGAATATTTTTGAAAGATTAATGGTCAAATTTGATTTTTTTTTTTTTAAAGATCAAGGCCAAATTTAACTAAAAAAATAAACGTTAAATTGACAAAAAATCCAAACGTTAAGAGTTAAATTTGATACTATACCATTATATTATCCGCTAAAGAAAAAATCTATCCACCACTTAGCTTTCTCTTTTATTAGAAAAAGATCTATTCACCTTCAGTTTTACAGGTGTGCATTTCGGTTCGATTTTCAATTTTTTTATATTATTTAATTGAGATAGTTATAATTTTAATTGCTTTAATTTTTCAATATAATTATCTTCTTTATTCAATTTATTATATCGTATCATTTTTATTTTTATTTTAAATTTATTATAAAAATATTAAAAATTAAATCAAACACTTTTTAATAAACTCAAAAAATATTTATTTTCTCACATGATGAACATATCTTTACTCTTGTTATAAATATATACATTAATTGATAAAAAAATTAAAATAAAAATAAACATCATAAAATAAATTATCAACTTGGGTTTTAAATAGTAATGGGTTTGTGCTTTAAAAATATTGTTTAATGGCTATTCCAAGTTCAATGTTTAAATTTAAATTTGGGTTCCCTTCTTTTATGAAATTGAAAGCCGGCTATAGCCCTTTCAAGAAATATATATAAAAATAAAAAAACTGAACAAATAAATCAATTAAATTGAGCATAAAACAATTAAACCGAAAAACTCAAAAAATCAATTCCGTTCACTTCAATTTTTCGGTTGAATATATTTTGACACCCCTATCTATATTATCTACCTCATTTAGGAGAAAATCCAACCAAACTAAATACACGTGTCTTTAGATAATTGGTTGAAGAATCAAAACAAATTCACAGAGATATCCCCCAACCACCACCAACTATTCTGCGAGTTTGCTTGCATTTTTTCTTTGTTGTCCACTTCTCTCATAGAAAGGTAGTTGATTTGACTGAAATTGTCCACAGTTGAATCCAGGGTTCCAATTAGTTAGCCGAAGTGAGAAAGAACTAGTTAAGTACCATTGTAATTAACAAAACAGCCAGCAAAACAGGCCAAAGATGGAAGGGGTTGAACACAGAATGGTTAAGGTGAATGGCATAAACATGCACGTTGCGCAGAAGGGGCAAGGCCCGGTCATTCTTTTCGTCCATGGCTTCCCCGAGATATGGTACTCTTGGCGTCACCAGATTGCTGCTTTGTCTTCCAAAGGCTACCGAGCGGTGGCCCCTGACCTGAGGGGCTACGGTGACACGGATTCTCCAGATTCAGTCACCTGCTACACCTGTTTCCATATAGTGGGGGACTTGGTTGAGCTTTTAAACACCATCGCCCCTGACCAACAGGTGTTCGTGGTTGGCCATGATTGGGGAGCTATCATTGCTTGGTATTTGTGCTTGTTCAGGCCAGACAAAGTGAAAGCTGTGTTCAACCTCAGTGTGCCCTTTATTCCACGTAATCCACAAGTGAAGCCCACTGATGGGTGGAGAGCTATCTATGGGAATGATTATTACATATGTAGATTCCAGGTAAATCACCTTCTTTTAATGTCTTTTAAACCATAATTTGTAGTTCCCAGCAAGGCTTTCTATTCATTTCTTTCACAGTATCCTATGAAATACAACTGAAACACATTACAGGAACCTGGAGAAATAGAAGCTGAGTTTGCAGAGATGGGTACAGAGACAGTAATGAGGGCATCTCTAACATACAGAGTTCCAGATCCATTAATGTTACCCAAAGGGAAACTATTCGGCCATTCAGCAAATACCCCAATTACATTGCCTTCTTGGTTATCAGAGGACGAAGTTAATTACTATGTCACTAAGTTTCACAAAAGCGGCTTCACTGGTGTAATCAACTATTACCGTAACTTTGATCGGTATTTAATTATTTTTCCGACTTTAAACATTCCCGTAGTGGTGCTTTTCACCTTCTGTCTCGTTATTTAACCTTACATGTGTGTGTGCGCGCGCAGAAATTGGGAACTGATGGCACCATGGGGTGGTTGTGAGGTAAAGGTAGCTGCCAAGTTCGCAGTGGGTGATGTGGACCTGGTTTACCATATGCCCGGCATGAAAGAATACATTCACAATGGTGGGTTCAAGAAAGACGTGCCAATGTTGGAGGAAGTAGTGGTAATGGAAGGAGTTGGGCACTTCATCCACATGGAAAAACCCGACGAGATTAGCAACCTCATTTATGACTTCTTCCGTCAGTTCGACTAACAGTTTGTTTTAAATCCATCTCTGCTCCATCTATATTTCAGCTTCCGTGTAATAAAATTTGGGTAGCTTAAGGACCTTAATCATCTGTGCATGTATTCAGCTGATTTGGGGAACTGATATTTGATCTTTCCATGCCCCCAACATCCTTGCCCGAATGTTTTTATATAATACTGAAATATTTGTGTTTAGCAAATATTTGTATACGAGATTTATAGCTTCTTTTCTTGAGACTTACAGTGATAGTATTGAGTATAACTTTCTAGAAAAGGATGCACAAATTTTTTTTTTTTTAGATATACGATCAATTTGCTGTTATCGATGTATCACAACTGAGATAATAAGATTTTTTTCATTAGAAAAAGTTAATAAGATAGTTAGAGCATATAGTTAGATGAAACTATTTCTAGAGAAGGAAAGATGAATTATAAATATTTGGTAGGATTAAAGTACAATTTTTATCAGTACATTAAAGTACAATCTTTGGTAGATTGATACTTGAGCAGTAATTTACACAAATCTCTTAATATTTTAAACTCTAATAATGGAGCTTTCAATTTTCTATAGTAACCTGAGTCATGTAGCTATAAATTTCCGCAAGCCATTTGCCTCCGACGGATTTTATGCATCCACATTCATCCCGCCATTCCTTTATATTCTAGAACAGTGCAACAGACTTTATTCGTAAATGTCGGAACATGATACAATATGAAATAATGAGTACAATATCAAACCGTAAATGTGAATAATCAACACGTAAATATACATACGAACAAAGTCTAAAGAGAGAGAGAGAGAGGGGCAACAAAAGAAAAGTCGATGTCTATATTCATCAGCCCGCTTACAAAGAAACATATGCGATTTGCAATAGGTAGATGGCAAGCTAAGATTCCGGCCATCCTTATTTAGGATTCTCATCCAATCAGTCAAGATATGCTTGGGGATATTACCCTCTCACCATTGCCTAGTACGTCCAAAAGGGTTTGAAGACAAGAAAACAATCTTCACCAATCAAAGCTCATTGACGATGACTAGTTGGATAGATGCAAGCCAAAACTTGAAATATAGAAGATATGAAATATAATGATACAAATAGAGAAAACAAGCAAACAAAATCAGGGCCGGCAGGGAGGCGAAAACATTTATGTTTCATTCAAATGGCCTTTTTTCTTTATAAATCCATTTATGATGATTGTGTGAACAGCGAAAAAGCTCCACAAAAGAAACAGAAATTAAGGTTGTGGATTTTGAAAGATGGAAGGGGTGGAGCATAGAGTAATTAAGGTGAATGGCATAAACATGCACGTAGCTGAGAAAGGGGAAGGCCCGCCCATTCTTTTCATCCACGGCTTCCCCGAGCTATGGTACTCTTGGCGTCACCAGATTGCTGCTTTGTCTTCCAAAGGTTACCGAGCTGTGGCACCCGACCTGAGAGGCTACGGTGACACGGATGCGCCAGATTCAATCACCAGTTATACCTGCTTCCATATAGTGGGGGATTTGGTTCAGCTTTTAAGTATTATTGCCCCTAACGAACAGAAAGTGTTGGTAGTAGGGCATGACTGGGGAGCTGCCATAGCTTGGTATTTGTGTTTGTTTAGGCCAGACAAAGTGAAAGCTGTATTTAACCTCAGTGTGCCCTTAATTCCACATAATCCACAAATGAACCCCATTGATGGGTGGAGAGCTATCTATGGGAATGATTATTACATGTGCAGATTCCAGGTATATCGTTTGGTTATGTATTTTCAAGCATAATTTGTAGGTTGTATTACGATTGAGAAACAAATTAACCAGTTTCATACTACAATAAAAGTACAGGAAGCTGGAGAAATAGAAGCTGAGTTTGCGGAGATGGGTACAGAGACAGTAGTGAAGGCATTTCTGACATACAGAGTTCCTGGTCCAATAATGTTACCCAAAGGGAAACCATTCGGACATTCAGCGGATACCCCAATTGCGTTGCCTTCTTGGTTATCACAGGAAGAGGTTCATTACTACGTCTCTAAATTTGACAACAAAAGCGGCTTCACTGGTGGAATCAACTATTACCGAAACCTTCACAGCTATCTAACTATATATATATATATATATACACACACACACAAACGCGAATCTGTGTAAAAAATTAAAATAGATCTACACTTCCGTAATTATTTATGTGATTAATATTTCAATGGTTCAACTATTGAAGTTATTAATGTAATTGTATTTGTCATGCATGTAAATTTTCAAAC
This sequence comes from Kokia cookei, assembly GCA_039519145.1. Classification (NCBI taxonomy): domain Eukaryota; kingdom Viridiplantae; phylum Streptophyta; class Magnoliopsida; order Malvales; family Malvaceae; genus Kokia; species Kokia cookei. The sequence continues at coordinate 839,476 of JBBHDX010000612.1, forward strand.
TGATCTTATATTTATATCATATTGGTCTAAAATATTCTATATTTTTTGGCGGACCGAAAGATAATGAGTTAAATCACTTTTTGGAGTTTGAACTTGGTAATTTTTCTCATAGTTTGAACTTTTGTTGGTTCAAGTTAAGCCTTGAATTGGGACTTGAATTTTTTTTCCAAGTTGGAAGTTGAGCTTGTTTTTGCCCAAATTAGTCCATGCCATTTCCTTGAAAATCTTAAAGTTAGTCTCAATATGATAACAATTGTCAAGCTCAAGAATTAATTTGGACACAAAAAAAAAAATTTCAACCCCTAATGTGAAGACAACTGCCTAATTCAAACCTTAATGTGAGAAAATTTGTCAAGTTCAGGATCTAACTTGAATCGAGAAAAAAATTAGACCTAAATATGAGAATAATTATTATGTTCAAGCCCGAAATAGTAATTTAAGGCAAAGAAAATTAATCCAAAATATATGTGTGTTTGGTTATAATGACAGAAATTGGGAACTGATGGCACCATGGACTGGTTGTGAGGTAAAAGTAGCGGCTAAGTTCGTAGTGGGTGATTTGGACCTGGTTTACCATATGCCTGGCATGAAAGAATACATTCACAATGGTGGATTCAAGAAAGACGTGCCAATGTTGGAGGAAGTAGTGGTAATGGAAGGAGTTGGGCATTTCATCCACATGGAAAAACCCGACGAGATTAACAACCTCATTTATGACTTCTTCCGTCAGTTTGATTTTTAACATTTTGTTTTAAATAATCCTCCCCTGCTCCTGGGTAATAAAAATATGGTGTTTCAACTCCGGGTGGGTTCAGCCCTTCACCATCGTGTCTTCTGGTTTATTATGCTGCTCCAGCACTTTGTACTTCAGGTACCAATATTTTAAATAATTAAATAAACCTGTGACAAAATACTCGTATAATAAAATATGCACACCTGAATTCATGTAACATTGCATACAACTCAACATACGGAGCCCTAGCCTGCATTTTGGTCCTTACGGGCTGATGCTTGACTCTACATAGGTTTAAGGTAACTAGAAGTTTCTCATAAAATAACCATTCCATAACTGATAATTTTGAGGCTTGAATTTTCGTTAGCCTAATTCCTATACTTTTCTTTACCTTTGGAATTTAATACATCTAATTTTATTTCCAAAAATTGCATCTCTACTTTTCAAAATTCAAATCCAATTAACTATTAGCTCCATAAAATTTTCCTGTTAAATTCACACGTATAATATTTTGAAATGACAAGATACTCACTTAATAACCATACGTAACAAGAAAGAAAGACATAATAAACTTAAATTTAATATAAGAGTTTTACCAGCATTAACGATTGGCTAACATCTTAAAAATATAAAAAGTAATTAGACAAAGTTCCTTGAAAAAAAAAATAGGTGGACTAATTCACCAAAAAAAAATAGGACTAACTTCCAAATGCACAAATACAAGGACTTGAACTTGAAGTGCATTTTACCCAAATATTAATAGAACAAACTTTGTGGTTTGGATCGAATTACCAAAAACCCATGACCGCTCCTTTTGCATAAACCGTTCCATAAATAGATATACCACCACAATGAAATCTTCCAAATGTAGGTATGGATATGTTACATTAGTACAATAATGATTTAAAAATGAAAAAATCAACAGAAACAAACACCAAGCAATACCTCAGTGTTGGGACAGGACAATGGCAAAGACCCAAGGACAAAAGAATGGTGAAAACCAAATACAGAATAAAACAATGATGTCATGACCTACCATTACATGCAAACTTAATGATACATAATGAACAAACAAACTCACTCAACATAATTACAATGAATTACCAAAACAGAACCCCAAGCAAGTCTATTTAGGTTCCTAAAGAAGCTCTGTCGTCAGGGCCGGTGAGCATGATCTGGCATTTTCAAAAATATAAATATGAAAAAATAAATCATTTAATCAGAATTTGGAAAACCACTTAAAACTTACATTGCAGTCAAAAGCAAATCTCCTGGCCAGCATTATGGATGCATTCCTGTCTCTCTCTGATTCAAATGCTAATACGACCGAAAACTCTTTCTTTGCTTGCCAAAACAATGCCTGTGCGGCTGCATTTCCACCCCCTCTAACTCCACATAGCTAAACCATATATAAGCAAAACGTGTTATGAAACAAAACATTGTTCGCACATGGGATATGTATGTATAATATATGAATATCAGAAATATCATGTTTCCCATCAGTTTGTTAATTATTTGTACCAAATGTGGTTTTTAGCTATGTTACTCAAGACTCTTCATTTTCTGTCCGATATTCTTGTCCAGAACATTCGAGCATACATATGAGATATGTTCTTCCAAATATATGGAAAACTTAGAAGAATTGAGCATAACCATGTCAGACACATATCCATATTTGACACTCACTCCCGAGTCCGGCAACATAGGTTCTTTTGTACTCCTCCTTTCAGTGCCTGATAACAATTTATTCTAAAAATATAATACTCAAAAGCAAGGAACAATTTGAAGGTTATATGCAGAACTGTTCCCAAACTACAAAACTTCTCTTCTTTTTTCCCCTTTACTGTTAGAGAAAACATCAAAACATCTTTTCACTGCTGATAAAATTTACAAGCCTTAGTACCTGCATTGAGCCGGAATAATATTCTTTAGCAATTGTCGCCTTTCCTTTACATAGCTTCATCCTCATCTTTCCCACATGTAGTACATGAATAGATTCTGATGGTTGATCTACACCATTCATTTGGGTAACAACTACCTATAAAATATAAAAATATTGTGATATATTTGAAGCCAATATAAAGGAATAAGTGGTTAATATCTATATAAAAGATATAATAAACATATTCATTATCCATTCATTCCAGGAACAACTACCTATATAATGAACAAATATTAGAAGCAAAAAAAATGGAATAAATGGCTAAATTTTCAGCTAATACAAGTAACATATTTGCATGTATGCAACTGCACCCCAAACCAGTGAAAAACTGATGAGATGAAAATAAGTCAATTAATGATGTGAAAAGCTTTAAAACCTTTTCAGCATGTCAATTTCCCAAAACAGATGCAGAGAGATGCTGATATAACAGGAGCTAGTAGAATTGTAGAGACTACATGGTCATTAAGTAGTAGGGTCAACAACAAGCAAGTTTGGGTTTATTGGTAACCAAGCAACCAACACTTGCATCTGAGAATGATGTTGGACGGGAAGTTCTGTTTGGGGCAGGAGCTCTAAATTCAACACTACTTCTCTACAAGTTTAAGGCTTTAAGGTCTTGAGGGATTGTTTAAATTTCTCGCAAGGATAACAGCATTTAGATCTTCAATGCTCTAATGAGCTGCAGCGACAGGAGAGATTATTCACAGAACATGTGATATACGAAGAACAAATAAACAGATAAGAGGTCATTTTCCTAAGCTTTAAACTCAAGTTTAAGGTGGAAACTCATTCTGCTCTGGAGAATAAATAAAAAGTTCACTAAAAATAAGACTAGCTAAATAAATTTATAAATCAATAGAAATATGAAACGATAAAATCTTATTTGAAGTACCAAAAACAAATAAAGGCTAAGACTATTCATATAACCAAGTAAGGATACTGTTTTGAAGCAGGACAACATACATTGAATTCAACATCATGTTTCCGCACAAGGGCCTCCACATAGTTCCCCAAACCAGCAGCTGTTCTCACAAACAAAGAACACAAGTTACACATCTCAAGAAATAATGAGATAAAAACTTCAAAAATGTATAAATAAATAAAAGTAGGTATAAGGATTTAAAATCACACACACACACGCGCAGTAAACCTGGATCAATAGCACCAGTAGTTGTTAACATGATTAGCTGACCATCATAAATAATCTCAACCTGCAGGATTCGACCAACATCAAAAGGCTCTGGAGCATAAACTGATTTACGGGCACCTGGGTAAAGCAAGATAGACAAATATATCAGATCCAAAAAGGAAAAAACACCGTTCTATTGACCATAAGAGTCAGGATTAGCATCTTGATCTCAATAATGCTTATTTTGTTAATGTTTTCTGTGTAGCTTACTAAAACTATTTTGTTATGGTAACTAGGGGAAAGCATAAGTTAAACGACCAATTTGATTTAGGCGGTTTTGGCAGTTAAATCAGTTGTAGGGTCGATTTATTTGGCTATGTCGGCCAATCATTGATTACCAAAATTTCATAACCGAATCGACTAACTTAAAATTTAATATTTTTAATTATATTTATATTTTACAATATATAAGTTAAGTTGGTTAAGTCACTTAAATATATTTATTTTTCATTATTTTAAATATATATTTTATAATATTTTAAATAAGTTAGTTAACCGACTTAACTGACCGAACCAACCGATATAATCAATGGCCATCATTACCTGATATAAGCTCCTTTTTGCCACCTTCAGATGAGATACGATACCATTGAATTGCACATTTGGAAAGTTCTGGAGCAATATCAGAACAAGGTTTAATCCGCAAATATGAACCTAAAACTTCAGCACCAACCAATTCATACAAATGAGATAAATTTTCCTTGACTCTCTTGCTTCTTGCTAGCTGCAAAAATTAGTTAAGGAAAGCAGAAGGTTAAAGAAATTAATGATCAAAGAAAGAATGGAACACAGTTATATGCACCAGTCAGTTCCACATAAATGCCTAAAAGAAATTAGAAAATAAATGTAACAGGAGTTAATAAAATCCTTCAGAAAGAATACCAGTATAGCACTGCAAAGTGGGAAAATGAAACGATAATTACCACCCTTTTTCTACTTAATTGGTATTTGAAATGGAATAACAATCTCATTAACTTAGAAGCTGATTATTTGGGGGAAAGCCTACTAAGGATGATGTCCATTTAGATAGCACAAAACCTTACTATCATGTGTATGGCAATTTGAAACAGATTGTTTCAAAAAGAAAATTATGTAGTCTTTCTTTGCTGTTAAGCTAATTGAGGGTCTTATTTAAGCTGTAGACAGCATACTATTCACTCATTCAGTCTTATTTTACGTTTTTTAGGAATAGAGGTATAGACATCTAAGTTTGTCCATACATTTGAAATATACATCAGAACCCAAACATGTGAGGGCCTCAATAGGCTGAAACCAGAGAATTACATGTCAATGTATTATCCCAAAGATCATTGACCTCCCTAACTTTTCAGTTTCAGAAGAAGTTCCTTCAACAAAGCAAATACCATCACAGTAAAGGAATAGAAAGTGAGAAGGAATTGAAATTTTGTGGCTCAACATGGTACCATAGAAAATATATATACCTTTCTTTGGAAGAACCAAGAATAATCTAAAAACCTATGAACATTCATTCAACTACCGCAAATAGAATGGCTGAAACAAGCTGATCAACAAGATCCACATGATAAAAGGTAAAAAGACTAACCTCTTTCTGAAGCAGTAGAGAATGCTTAGACTTCTCTGCAAGTTGAACCCTTAATGCACGAAGCTCATGTTCCATATCCATTACCTGAAAATTGTTATTGGTTTAACTCATTTAGTATTTTAACTAAAAATGATTTGAAACAAGTACATCTAGCAGAAATAGTGTCAATTTGATTTGTCATGCTGCAAAGCAGACATACTTCAGAGGAGCATTTTATATGCATCAATATAATAGACTTGATAAGATTTGCTTTTTGTGCAAACCTCCTTAATATTAAACGTGCCTATCCATAGCTTGATTAATTTTGCAGCCAAAGACAAGCTATCATTCAATTAGAGAGCTCTATGGGAGAAACAAAACAAAAAACTTAAGAATGCAACATTTCAACACAAATCCTCATGAGCATATACCCAAAGGTTACTCTAAGAATCTGCTCTGTCCCCATAAGTCAGACTTCAAAACATATGTCAATTTATAATTGAATTGTTTAACATACTGCATCGCACTCCATGATTTCTTCACCCTATGTCTAGAGGAATGCCAAAGGAAAAATAACCAAGTGGATGTCATAATAATTATTTTCATGCTTAGAAGAACAATGTTCATCACTAGCAGGTCCAATCCTTTTCTGTTCAGGGATGAAGAAGATAGAGCAATGGCAATAATAAGACTTGCCATTCGGTAATCATTTCTATAAAAACTATACTTGCTTCATTTTTTTTAAGAATTATGTTCATCATTGTTGAAACTTAAATATAATGGTTGGACCATTTCCTATATGCTTAAGCTTTTAGGACTATCATCACCTTTTTTAACATGGTATTAGACCCCAGGCGTGATCTATTCTTCCTGCCTAACCCCATGTGGGGTCAAACACCCCTTGTGAGGTTGTCCACTTATAGGCCCTTGTTGAGCAACACCTAAAGGGGGGTGTTATTCGGTATTATATCACATCTAATAAATCTCGGGTTTCTTGTGACCTTATATCCAAGTTGAGCCCATCACCTATTGGCAATTGGTTTTAGGTTGGATGCTTAACAGTCACACAAGAAAATTTCCTTTTTCTTTTATTTCTTCAATTCAAGAGCAGTAGAGGACAATGGTCATATTAATACTTGCCTTTGGAAATCATGTTTTTAAATGACAACAGAAGCGGCAACAAAACTACTCAAATAATAGGGCATTTTACCTTAGCCTAAGGCTCTAGATTTAAATTATACTTAAAAGATAAAAAGATATTAGCAAAAACCATGCACATGGTGGCAAAAGACTTATTACATTTGTTGCTTTTTTCACCCCTAATATAGTATACTTCTATCTTTAAAGATGGATTTTTTACCTTAACAAAATCCAAAAGAAGACTTAACAGACTTAAGCCATTAACATGATTAGGGCTGTGAAACAGGTAAACAAGAAAACTCATTGACCCCCACAAGCTATCCTGACCTCAAAAGAGATGATAAAAGTACTATAATAATGTTCTCCATCTTTAAAATACATCAGAGCATATATTTTCTAATATCCTTGCACGTTATATAAGATTATGAGTTTGTAAGACTAAAAGATTGTGAATTACTACAGCAGACACATATAACTTGCATCATGCACAAAAGTAAACAATTTTCATGGTTTAAAAAACTGAGGCAGCAGCATGCTATAAACCCAAAGTGACTTGGAATAGGTTAGAAGTTTTCAAAAAAATAATAATAATAAGTATCTAAGATAAACCTTGCTTGGTTGGTGCAGCATTTTGATCCGTCTAGCCTCTTGAACCTCCTTCATTAGTTCTTCCAGGTCCTGAAATCCATGGAAAATATTTGTTCACAAACATAAGACAAAAACATAGAAAAGAATTGCCACATTTAAAAACACATAGCAGAAACTGATATGATGAAGGAAATAGGTTCACAAGAGAATAAAATAATATGAAATTTATATTAAGTGATAGCAAAACATATTTTCACAGTTAATGCAATGGGGAAAGAGAGGAGTGTAAGTATAAAACTAGATTCATTTAGCAGATAGACTTTAATTTCAATAAACTGAATATTAAAACAAAAACCTGTTTGCCTGAAGCTCGAGACATTTGTTCTTTCTCCTGAAGGGCCTCTTCCACTCTCTGAACTGCTGCTCTAGCATTCTCAATTTCAGCACGAGCAAAAGCTCTTTCCTCATCGACAAGTTTTTTAGCATCTTCTGAAGCCTATTTCAAGACACAAGTATGCAAAGCAAAGCAGTAACAGAAGAATTAGCATGTTATATGCACCGAAGTATAAAAAGGGAATTAAGCAAATAACTCAAGGACACAGGCAATGCATGGTTAGATAATCTCAGATGTTATCAGAGTAGCATTCTTCTAAAACAATATAGGTAGTTCAGGTTCAAGGTTCTTTTCTTTCTTTAATTCTCAAAACACATTTCTTAGAAAGCAAAGAAGTTAGTGCATTAATTCTAATACAAAACTACATTTGAATAACTTAAACTTAAAAACAAAAATGAAACAATCTGAATACAGATAAAAACAAATAAATAGATATGTTTTTGAGAAAATCGGGTGTCCTGAGAACAGTTCTCTTGAAATTGTTACATTGAAAAAACTTATGGTTTTGAGAACAAAAGATAATTTCCAGAGACAAGAACTAAAACCAGTCCTCCAGAAAACCTTGATAGAAGTATAAACATTTCAGAATTAGGAAGAAAGGTCTTTTCATTCCTTTCTTAGATGAGGGTTAATAAATAGGAAAAGGTGGCAAAGAAAAATAAAGCTTGCCAGTCTAATCAGAAAGCAACAAATTAAGCATTCTACCACTATTGTATCAGTAAATGTTTATGACAACAATCAGAACAAGGTGAAACCAAATAGACAAATTTAAAAGGAGAGAAAATATTAAAGTTAAGGTGAGGATCACAAAGAATAGTTACAATAATAAGTTAAGGTGCACATTTAAAAAAAATAGCAAGCAAAGCATTTTCTAAACTATTATTTTTATTCAAAATTTCAATAGGATAGCCACACACTCCATTTCCAAGATATAAATTCGTGAACTTGAGAGAACCATAATTTAATTGACATCATTCCAGCCAAAAAGACCAGTATTTCAACAAAGAAAAAGGCATTCTTCCACTAAACTATAATAACTAAGCAAAAGGTGCCATACTTATTCGCTATTCAGCTAAATTTCTCAACAAGGGTACTTTAACATGAAATACTGAAAGCTTAAGAGAAAGACTGTCGTAAATCACTGTCTTTGTTAGACGATACATTTATATTTTCTAAATGTTGATCAAAATTCAGTATCTCTCGTACCAAAAACACACTAATGAAGTACAGCATGAATATGTAAATTGTTAAGCATTTTCAGACATAATGATGCTCCAATTATACATTCTAAACTAATTTAATATGAAATAAAGAAAAAGGATGGAAAAGCATCCACCACTTATCATAAGTTATATTACCTGCTTCAGGAAAGTTGCTAGTTTCTTCACTTCTGTCTTTTCTTGAATCAACTCTCCTTCTCTTTGAGTAAGTTGAACTGCCAGAGCTTCGACCTGGAGAAGCAACCATATTTCAAAGGTTATTATAGCCTTACTGGAAAATTTTCAGGCGATATACATTAACTAAGAAACCAAATAGATTGTTTTAGTATTAGATGAATCACACAAAGTGAATAGTGATAATCAGGGATGAAAAGAGAACATCTCAAGCATTGAAGGATTTTTTTTAATTTACTTTTTATTTATATCCATTTATCCCACCCAAGATGTTGAGAAAAAACATGCATTCTAAAAGGTTATATATTTAAACAAGGTGACCGGTTTTCTCCTAGAAAAGAAGTTGGCTTCATATCTAACTATACTATAGATGATGACTGCAAAACTTAAAACACTTTCCATGCTATTTCTAAACCCAAACCCTTCTTTAATAGAAGACATCAATGGGTACGGCATTTCATGTTTAACTGCTAATTAAACTCCAGACCTAGCACTTTCCCGAAAATTACAAAGTGGCAAAACATTTGGAAAATGTTGAGATGAATGATATTAGCATCGTTGAACCTAGCAATTTCAACTGAAGCAACAAATCAGCAATCACACCCTTAAAGTTACAGCATTTTTTTCCCTAATATTTCACCATGAACATTATTTCCTACGAACCAAGACTAATAGCGAAGTTTTATTAAACTAAAAGTAGTAATGCATTTTAAATATTAGCATTTAACTTTCCAAATTATAAGAAATAGGACTGGCATATCACTGATAGATCATAATCAATGATAAAACTGCAAAACATAAAACACTAACCATGGCAATAGCTTCCTCTACATCATCCTTGTTTCTTCCAGCCACGCATCCTTTTAAAGATTCGAGCGCATCTCTAAGTTTCTTCAAAAGGACATGTTTCTCCAGTGATGCTGCCTCTCTGAGTCTAGCCTGAATCCAATAAATGACTATAGTTTGTTCACATGACAATCTGTCGGGATTAAAAATTAATAATAGTCCCAATACTTCTCAATTGTTAACAGAAACAGCAGACAAAAAGAGAAGAATGACTCGCATGATCAGACTTCACAGAGAGCCAACCTAGTTCTTCAAGCCAGTGGTACTCCAAGGAGCATAAACAAATCATAAGAACCTATAAACCAAAACTTATCAACCAACTGATCGCTTAATACCACTCAAGCAGAACATTGAGCTAACCTTTTAGAATTAGATATAAACACAAACCAACTTATAAGTAGTCTCGAACAACCTATCTTCAATTCCTTGGATTCTTCATAATGCACAAATAAGTCAATTTAAAGGTAGAAAATTTATACAAATGTCTTTAGCAATCTATCTAAGAAAACTGCTACAACTAAATTAACTTCGAAAGGATTTGACCTCTTCAGACAACTTAGCAGCAGCAGCTAACCCCTTCTCGAATTTATTAGCAAGGTCACGAACAGAGAGGCGATTCTGCTGCTCCAACAACAATGCAGTCTCACGTGCAACAATCTCCTTCATTGACAAAACTTTAGGATCTCCTTTGACATTCACAATATGATTATTTGCCCCGATTTTGTAATTGGGAAAACGACTTGAAGCAAATATTACATCAGCTGATACAGCTGGAAGTGCTTCCTTTTGCACAGTATCGCTAAAATTCCGACTTACCCTTGTCATTGTTCTGAATCTGCACTCTGTTAGATCACCAAAGAAAGAACAAGTGTTTTAAGAACTTTCGGTTCTGAAAAAAGGGATATTAATTTAGTAACAAGATAGTTAAGAATGGAAAATTCATAATGAAAAATAAAGGCTTGTTAACAGCTTAAACTAAAATGCCGGTCATTGCTAACCAACCTATACTGATTCAATTAAGTGCCAAACATCTAACTAAACAAACCGATATCACTCGGATGATCTAAAGTTTGGTAACTAAGCATAGATATTATACATTGACATTTCCATTAAGCTTCCTAACGTAATATATATAAAAAGTATAGAACAAAAAAAAAGAACAGAATTTATCTAAACTCTAACCAGAACAAACCACTACATTAAACAAGCTCAAAGCAGGGGGAGAAGAACCAAAATAAAAAGATAATGTCTAGATACTGAAACCCTAAATTTAAGAAGAAAAATAAGTTCAACGACAAAGGAAAAAAGAAAAAGAAAATTGGAACTTACAGATCATGGAAAAAGGGAAAAGAAAAACAGAGGAAATAGATTGCTGGATCAGCTTGCATGAAATGGAAGAAAAAATTTAGAAATGCCTACAGAAATTAATATAAATAGTTACGCAGGAAAAGAAAAATAAAGAGAATATGCAGGGAGATTGGGAGAGTGAAGCTTTTTTTTTTTTTCTTTTTATTATATTATACTGGTTGATGTTCTGCTTTTTTTTTTCAAAAGGAAAAGGCAAAAACAAGAAGAACGTAGGAGCGAAAGGACAAACCCGTCCTTCCCCTTTTATTATAATTTATTTATTTATCTTCAAATTTTCCAGTATTCTTTTTTATAATTAAGAGTGGAGATTGTTTATTCAAATTTTCGTGTTTACGATACAATATTTTTATTAAAACTTTTGCTTTTTAACTACAAATAATATATACGAAGGTATAATTATAAATAAATTAATAACCAAAACATGTAAAATAAAATCGTACATTAGAATTAAATCAAAATTAATCTATTGGCAAACTCACACATAAATAATAAAATAATTATATTTTGATGATTATGGACAAAATGCCCATTCGATTTTTTAATTTGCGAAAATATTTATTAATGGGTACGGACACTAGGGAGGATAAGTGTGTTCTAAGTTTTTGCTCAAAATTTAAAACTCCTTTTAAATGGACCCCGGCCCGTGGAGTATAATAATAGAGGGAATGACCCATCAATTATTGTATTTCTTTTTATTTATTATTGGTCCTTTTTTTTTTAAATAAAAGAAGATGCATAAGTAAAAAATGGAAATATTTTAAAATATATAAAAGAATAATAAGTGGAAAATTTGTGAGAAATGACAGCTTTGCATGCCCAATAAAGTGATAAACCACTTTTGATTGCATTCCAAGGTTTCATGGCAGACTTCATCTACCATAATACCGATCCCCACCAAAAATATCATCCGGCCCAAATTTTTAGAGAACAAAGTGAGCTCTTATATATATATATATAGGTCAAAGTTCTCCTCCAACATTGAAGTTGCTTGTGCAATCAATATAGACTCAAATAATTGTAATAGATATTATTATCAATGTAATAGGACGTGGGCTCGAGTACGTTAAAGCGCATTATTGTCTCTCCTATTTATGAGTTACAATGGGATTATGAGTAATTTTAGGCATTGTATAAAAAAAATTAATATGATTAAAACCTATAAAGAAATTGTTCAAAAAAAATACTTAACTTGGAAGATCAATTGAGTTTAAAGCTTTGATGGGGCGAATTCAATTACTCTGACAACTAACAGGTAGATTACAAGTTGTTGATTTGGATAATGAATATTTCTTAGTAAAATTTTTCAATAAAAAAGATCGCAATAAAATACTCACGGAGGGACCATGGACGTTGAATGACAACCCAGCCTTGGAGTAGGCACCAAGGAACTATATCCTTCTCACGTTGTTGTATGGGTATGTTTACCAGGTTCCCTTACTGATATTATACCAAGAGTATCTTTCAAGCAATTGTGAATGTTATTGACAAGGTGATCAAAATCGACTATAATACAACTGAGGGGAAGAGGGGTCGTTTTTCTCACCTTGCTGTAATAATTTAGCTGAGTAGGCCATTGTTGCCTTCACTTGGTATCGATGGTTTTTCTCAACGGATTAAGTATGAAGGGTTACTACTCATTCGTTACATATGTGGTCATTATGGTCATACGACGGAGTCTTATGTTCATAAGGATGCTAATAAGGGCAATATGTAACATCCCCACTTTATATATATAAAGTTTAGGGACTATATTGAATAAGTTGGAAAAATATAGAAACAAAAGTGTAAATATTCTATTTTTATTTTGATGGAAAGAATCTAATGACAATTTTATTTTCAAATGATATATTAATTAAAAATATTATTATAATAAATAATAATATTTTATTATTTATATTATAAAATATAAAGAAAAGAAAGAAAGAGAACATTTTGTTCTCATCTTTCTTTTGTGCTCTGTTTCAAAACTTCTTTCTTTTGCTTTCTGTCTCACGAAACAAAGTGAAAGAAAAAAAATTCTTTCACCACTTTCTTTCAAATTCAAGCATAAAGTATGGTTTTTCTTCAAATTTTTCATAGATTTTGAATAATTGAAGCTTGTTCTACATATATATACCAATAATTTTTTATTTTGTCAAGTATTTTGAAAGTTACCATTAAAGAACATTGATGGAAACTTATAAAATTTAAGTGAAGCATGTATATTTTATTGATAGAAAATGATTAGAAGAATAATTCTAGCTTATTAGAAGTGTGAAAAATAAATGAAATTGAATGGAAAGTTTATTTGGTTTATTTGGCTATGGTGAAAGGGTAGTGGAGAAAATTGAATATTTTTAGTAATATTGGTGCTAAATGATAGCTTGTGAAATAGTGAGTATTCCGGTGAAAACGGAATTGAAAACGGATAATCGAGTCGAAAGATATGAGAATTTTGGATTTGGAAGATTAATATGTTAACTTGATTAACCGTGCATATTTATGTTTGTTTTTATTAGTTTTAGTATTAAAATAGGTAAATTACATTATTTCGTATTGAATTACTCATATTGTAACTAAAAACGAAGCGAGAATCTTGAAGGAAAAAGGCGAAAAGAAGAAGTAAAGCAATTAAAATTTCGGTTTGTGTTAATATCTTATTTTCATTACATAAAGCTTTAGAATATTTAGATTATTATGATTAATTATATTAATTATATTTTTATGAATTTTGAATGAGTTTGAATAATTTAGTTAATATTTATAAAATTATGTATTGAGATGAAATATGTTTTTCAAATGATTAAATTAGCAAATTCATCGTTATGTTTTGAGCTTGAGTATTATGATTTTAGATGCTTTAGCAAAAAAATATTAAATATGTTTTTTTTAAATGGAAGCCTAATTTTACATTAGGCAATATATGATTTGATCATGATATGAAAATAGAATTAAGATGAAACGGATTATGAAACTTGATTTTTACCTAGATACATTAAGTTCGACTAGATCAGATATAATTGGCATGCCATAGAGTCTTTATATGAGAGAATTTAGATCTCCCCAATTCCCAGAGGGTCGAGGGAGAAAAGACCAAATTGGTCAGTTTATATTATTGTTAGCCCCAATTCCTAAAGGGTCGTGGGCAGTCCCAATTCCTTGAGGGTCGTGGACTACTCTGATAGCCATCGTTGCCGAATAATTCGGGGTGACGAATTCGTGTATCTGGTTATGAGTCTAAATTTTAGTATGAGGTTTAGATTGAAAGAAAAGTAAAAACAAAAGTTGAATATATTTGAATTTCCTTATTATGTAAATTAAATTGATTATGTGATTTTTTAAATTTGATTAAAAATTTTATTATTATTTATTTATTTACTTTTATCAACTAATCTATATTTAATACTTATGTAATGATTTATATGATATTAGCACCACTGAGCATAAAAATTGCTCAACGTACGGTTGTCTATTTTTCCGTGCACAGGTAGTTAGATTCGGTAGATCGTTCCAACAACATCCAAAGAACTGAAAATCAACTCAAACAAAGTTGGTGGAAAGTATAATTTTTCGTTAATATTTATGGCATGTATCTAGGCCTATATATATAATTATGTGTTATAAATTAAATTTAAATATATTTATTATGTCTCTTTTGTTAGTGCTTTATAACTAATGCTTTGATGAAATGGTTAAACGTAGAGATCAAATTTATTGAAATGTTTTGAGAAATTGAAGTGTTGAGAATTTATTTTGGAGATTATTTGAATGTGACTATATTGTGAAATGTAAATTTACAATGGGATTTTACGTAAATAGACAGAAATGTTGCTAAAATTTTTAAAAAATAATTTTGCCATTACATATTCATTTTTTTAAAATTATAATAATAGAAAACTAAGTTGCTTCGGTAACGAAATGTGACATTTTATATTCGGACCCAACAATTGGGTCAGGCATAAGGTGTCACATTTGTGTGGTATCAGAGCCATTCGAATTTGATACCGGATGAGTAAAAATTTGATGTATTGTGTATAGTTAAGTCTAGTGTACATGTCATCATTAAATTTTTAGTTTGAGTTGAAATTGGATGCTGAAATTGCTTTGTTTGAAGTATGGTGTAATTCTTGATTGTCGAAAGAAAAAGTTTATGATACAAGATTCAAATGGTGAAGAGATGTAAGTGAAAGGTATGAAACTAGTTGGTTTTGCCCGAATTATCTCAGCAATAAAGGCAGATATGTAACATCCGCGTTTTTGAACCAGAGTTGGAACAGTAATAGTATCGAGTTAAAAGTTAGAATATGTGGTTAAAATAAGAAGATTAAGAAAAATTAAGGATTAATTATAAATTGTGAGAAAGCATGAGGGACTGCATAGTAATTTAGCCAAAATAAAATATAAGTCATTGTGGGAATTATAGTGATTAAGGAGGGGCAAAATAGTAATTTGGTGGAAGGTATTTTTGGAGGTAATGTTTTGGGCCAAAGTGTAAAGTTGGAAGGCCCAAGGACTAAAAGTGCAATTTTACCATTATTTAAGAAAGATATTTTCATAAAGAGAAATTGATAGAAAAATCTAGAGAAATGAAGAAAAGAAATGATGGAAAAGCTATAAAAGCCATCAGCCATTGTGCTTCACATTAGCCACCATTTCAACTTTTGCTTTTATTACAAATTAGTCCTTTTTCACCAAATACAAACAAATTAAGCTAGTTTCTTCCAAAATTCTTCAAGATTAGTGAATAAAATTAACAGAGAAGTGTAGTAGTTATCCAATTGTTAAAAGAAATGCATCCATACTTGTCTTGGAGGAGAAAGAAAATGGGAATTAGTGTTGAATACAAGTGATTAAGGTAAGAAAGCTAAACTCTTTAAATACATGTTAGTTTTGGTTTAGAAACATAGATTATGATATGTTAGAATGATTTTAATATGAATATATGTGTTTTGTATGAAATTGAAGAGAAAGAAAAGAAGGAGAAGGACTCAATTGAAGAGAAAGGAAAAGAGAAGATCAAATAGGGAAATGAAGCTTTCTACAAGAGTTGTAAGTACTACAAGTATTAAAAGGTTTAGAATTAATTAAATTAAAGTGTTTATAATTTTAACATATATGATTAATTATGATAAAAATGATATGTTTAATTATAAGTGTTGATTATGCGTGATTAAATGAAATTTAGTGTAAATAGACATGAAAAAGGAAGCAATTCCATTAAAACAGTTTGGATAGAACAGAAGATTAACTTCGAAAATTCACCAAAAATTGTATAAAAAGAGTTAGAGGTTTAATTAAATATGTAATTAAATCTTATCAAGTGTAATTTCATATGGAAGAAACAGTGAAAGAAAAGGAATTGTAAATTCTGAGATATATTTGATTTGGTGTAACAAGGTCAGAGTAGGTTCGAGTTCCCCTGTTTTGACTTTGAAAAATCATAGAAAAATATAGAAAAATTATTAGATATTGAAATTTATATGGTTAATTACTTAATGAGTCAATTTTCAAAAGAAACAGACGGGAACATTATTTGATTCCTGGACTAAAAGATAAATAGTAAATAAAGGTCAAAACTATTAGGCAGCAGAGAAGGAGAAAATTGAAAGAATTTACTGTACAAATTGGCTAAAGTAAAAATTCTGAAATTTTTATGGTAAAAGTATATTTGAGTCTAATTTCAGAATCATCAAACGGATTATAATTTCGAATTCTGTAGCTCAAGATATAAATAGTTTAGTGACTGTGACTCAAATGTACAGTTTTGAAAATTAATGTAAAAAAAAAGGAAGAAAAATTGAATAGAAATGAAAAATTGATGCATATAAAGTAATATGTGATGAAATTGAGAAATTAAAATGAAATGGATAAATCAAAGGTTTTCAAAGTTATTAGTACCTAATTATTTATGATATTTGGTTGTTATTTGGTTAAATTGATTTGTTATTGATTTGTATTACTATAATCTGAATTATTCATTATTTAATGTTTATTTCGATATTTTTATTTAATAAGTGAATATAAAGTAAGCGTTAATATTGAGATGAATGAAAATTTATATTGAATTAATAGTATATTTGAATTGAATTTGAATGATTTGTGATCAAAATTGGAAGTGAAAGTGAAATTGGAATTGAAAGTGATATGAATTGTAAATTGAAAATCCCTATTAACTAGTCGGGCTGAGTCGAATATAGTTGGCATGCCATAAGATTGGAAGAGTTCAGGGATACTTCGACCTTAAGTCGATGAGACACTGGATGTCATTATTTTACTTCAAATAGATTCAATGAGGTACTGGGTACCACTTTACTTCGGCTAAGCCGATGAGACACTGGGTGTCACTTTATTGCTTCAAACTATACGATGAGGCACTGAGTGCCATTCTGGTGTGTTTGGTTGGATTCGTGTATCAACCAAGGTCCGAGTCTTGTTAATAGGGTAAACAATGTGAAAAAGAAAGAATATGCAAATTGTGACATTGAGGTAAGTGAAATGATAATCACATGAAAGGTAAGTACAATATATGTATAAAAAATCGAAGAATGATAAAACTAAGTAAGCTAAGAGATCGGAATGGCTAAAATGTGAAATGAGGAAGAATATGTGAATTTCATAACACTACTGTAAGTTAAATGTTATATACATAAAAGGTATGTATTTTACATGAATAAACAATTATATGAATGAGTTTGAAATGATTGATTAAAAGATGAATGATTAATGACACTTGTAGTACTTACTAAGCCTTCATCGGCTTAACACGTTTATTTCAACGCGTAGGTATAAGACCTCCGAGAAGCTAAGGTTGGATTAGGTGCCTCTCATCAAATCACATCAACATTGGAAGATTGCAAGACAAGGTGTATTTATTTTATATGAAATGGCATGTACAAATGGTACTTATATGTCCTCAATGAATGGGTTATAAATGTTATTTTGGAATACTATGAACTTATGAAATGAGATGATGAATTTTGAATGGAATTGTGCTTTAGACTGAATTCGATTTATTGTAAAGTTTTTATATAATTTCAAGGGGTTAGTTTGAAGTTTCTAGCTATATTTCTTAATTTTAGAAAAGAGGTATCAATATTTTTATGGTGGTATCGATATTTGCCCTGTTTTGAGTAAAAATTTCATTTTCATTATTTTCAAACTG
This sequence comes from Kokia cookei, assembly GCA_039519145.1. Classification (NCBI taxonomy): domain Eukaryota; kingdom Viridiplantae; phylum Streptophyta; class Magnoliopsida; order Malvales; family Malvaceae; genus Kokia; species Kokia cookei. Next base: position 857,754 of record JBBHDX010000612.1, read on the forward strand.
GTTTTAAGTCTCGATTTTGATTATACTTGATTATTTTGTGATATTTTGAGTAAAACGATTCAATTACACAGTATTTGAAAGAAAATTTTGTTATACTCATTTTTAATTCTCTGACACTATATGTAATACTCTTATATCGGGTTTATACGTGTGAACCGGGTGTAAGGGTGTTACAAGATAAGTTGATTAATCAGGGTTGTGAAGCGTTTCTTGCTTATGTTATGAATTCAACTACTAAAAGTCCGAAATTGGAGGAAATTCGTACGGTGTGTGAATTTCCAGATGTGTTTCCTGAAGAATTACCAGGACTTCCACCTAATCGAGAGGTAGAGTTTGCAATTGAAGTATATCCGAGAACTACTCCAGTATCTATTGCCCCTTATCGCATGTCACCAAAATAGTTGAAGGAATTGAAAGTACAGTTGCAAGATTTATTAAATAGAGGCTTTATACGACCTAGCATATCACCTTGGGGCGCATCAGTGTTATTTGTAAAGAAGAAAGATGGTTCATTGCGGTTGTGTATCGATTATCGTCTATTAAACAAGGTGACAATAAAGAATAAATATCCTTTGCCTCGCATTGATGTTTTTTTTTATCAATTGAAAGGTGCAACAGTGTTCTTTAAGATTGATCTGAGATCTGGTTATTACCAATTGAAGGTAAAAGAAAGTGATATACCGAAGACTGCTTTTCGAACTAGATATAGACATTATGAATTTCTGGTGATGTATTTTGGGTTGACTAATGCTCCTGTAGCATTTATATATCTCATGAATCGTGCTTTTCAACCATATTTAGATCAGTTTGCAGTGGTGTTTATTGATGATATTTTAATTTATTCAAAGACCGAGGAAGAGCATGATCGACATTTAAGGATTGTGTTACAGAAATTACGAGAAAAGCAGCTTTATGGGAAACTTCGCAAATGTGAGTTTTGGTTATCTGAAGTAGTGTTCCTTAGACATATAGTCTCAACCGAAGGTATCCGTGTAGATCCAAAGAAAGTTGAAGCCATTCTAGAATGGAAACAACCGAAGAATGTTTCAGAAATTCGTAGCTTTTTAGGATTAGCGGAATATTACAGGAGATTCGTTGAAGGATTTTCAAAGATAGCTTTGTCCCTAACCCGACTACTTCAGAAGAATGTACCATTCAAATGGGATGAGCGATGCCAGGAAAGCTTTGATATGCTTAAAAAATTGTTGACAGAGGCTCCAGTGTTAACGCTTCTAGAATCGGGAAAGAAGTTTGTGGTATATAGTAATGCTTCACCTAATGGTCTTTGTTGTGTTTTGATGCAAGATAGAAAAGTGATTGCATATGCTTCACGACAACTAAGACCATATGAACATAACTATCAGACGCATGATTTAGAACTGGCAGCAGTGGTTTTTGCATTAAAGATCTGGAGACACTATTTATATGGTGAAAAGTGCTACATCTATACAGATCACAAAAGCTTAAAATATCTTCTCACCTAGAAAGAATTGAACTTGAGACAACGTCGTTGGATAGAGTTGTTAAAAGATTACGATTATGTGATTGATTATCATCCAGGTATGTTGTTTATGCTTTGAGTCGAAAATCCCTTATTGATTTGAGATCAATGTTTGCACCGTTGAGTATTTGTGATGATGGTGCATTATTAGTTGAATTAAAAGTGAAGCCGCAGTTAATTGAGCAGATTAAAGATGCTCAGCAAAATGATGAAAAGGTGATGGAAAAACAAAGAACAATTGAGCACAATAACACGGGAGATTTTGATATTGGGGATAATGGTTGTGTAAGATTTCATGGAAGGATTTATGTACCAAACAAGGTTGAATTGAAGAATGAGATACTTCAAGAGGCGCATAATAGTCCTTATGTTATGCATCCAAGAAGTACCAAAGTGTATCAAGATTTGCGAGAATTGTATTGGTAGCCAAGTATGAAGAAAGAGATTACAGAATATGCTACAAAGTGTCTAACTTGTCAAAAGGTGAAAGCTGAACATCAAGTTCCGACAGGGCTACTTCAGCCTATATCGATTCCTGAGTGGAAATGGGACAGAATAACTATGGATTTCGTCAGTGGTTTACCTCTCACTCGAAAGAAGCATAACGCCATTGAGTTATAGTGGATCGATTGATGAAATCAGCTCATTTTCTACCAGTAAGGATGGATTTGTCATTAGATAAGTTAGCAGAATTGTACATAGCTGAGATAGTAAGATTGCATGGTGTGTCAAAGTCTATTATTTCTGATCGTGATCCTCGATTTACTGCAGGATTTTGGAAGAAGTTACATGAATCACTAGGCACCAGATTGAATTTCAGCACAGCCTTTCATCTTCAGACAGATGATCAATCAGAACACATGATTCAATTGTTAGAAGATATGTTACCAGCTTGTGTCATTGACTTTGATACTGATTGGGAACGATACCTACCACTTGCGGAATTTGCATATAATAATAGTTTCCAATTAAGTATTCGGATGGCACCGTATGAAGCTCTATATAGACGTAAATGTCGTAAACCTTTGTGTTGGACTGAACTTGGTGAAAGGATGATGGTTGGCCCAGAATTAATACAAAAAACAAAAGAAAAGGTTCGACTGATTAAAGAAAAATTAAAAGCAGCTTCGGATCAGCAGAAGTCTTATGCTGATTTAAAAAGAAGAGAAATTGAGTATGAAGTGGGAGATAAAGTATTTCTAAAAGTCTCTCCGTGGAAAAAAATTATGAGCTTTGGTCGAAAAGGAAAATTAAGCCCAAGGTTCATTACGAGATTATAGAAAGGGTTGGACCTATTTCTTATCGGCTAGCTTTGCCACCAAAATTAGATCGAATCCATAATGTGTTTCATGTATCAATGCTTCGAAGATATAGGTCGAATCTATCACATGTTGTGTCAATGAAAAACATTGAGGTACGACCTGATTTATCGTATGAAGAAGAACCAGTGCAAATTTTAGCAAGAGAGATAAAAGAGTTGAGAAACAAGCGAATTCCTCTGGTAAAAGTATTGTAAAAAGGAATCATAATATAGAAGAAGCTACTTTGGAACTTGAGGATACAATGTGATCTCAATATCCACAACTCTTCATGTAAATTTCGAAGACGAAATTTTTTTAAAGGGGTGGAGAATTGTAACATCCCCACTTTAAAAATATATATATTTATGGTAGAAATCTTTGAAGAAAATATTTATAAATAAATAGTAATATCAGAAGTTATGATCATTTTTAGAGGAAACTGTTAGGCATGAAAATATAGAGAATTATTATTAGGAGCATGTGATTAGTTAAAAAAAACTCGTTATTAAGTTTAGGGAATAAATTGAATAAGTTGGAAAAGTATAAGAATAAAAGTGCAAATATTTTATTTTTATTTTAATGGAAAGGATCTAATGGCAATTTTACCATTACTTAAAAAAATCAATGATTTTTTTTTATGTTTTCAAATGATATATTAATTAATAATAATATTATAATAAATAAAAATATTTTATTATTTATATTATAAAATATAAAGAAAAGAAAGAAAGAGAACATTTTGTTCTCATCTTTCTTTTGTGCTCTGTTTCGAAACTTCTTTCTTATGCTTTCTGTCTCACGAAACAGAGGGAAAGAAAAAAAAATTATTTCACCATTTTCCTTCAAATTCAAGTATAAGGTATGTTTTTTTTTTTCAAATTTTTAAAAGATTTTGAATAATTGAAGCTTGTTTTACATATATATACTAATAATTTTTTATTTCGTCAAGTATTTTGAAAGTTGCCATTGAAGAACATTGATGGAAGCCTAGGAAATTTAAGTGAAGTAGGTATATTTTCTTGATAGAAAATGATTAGAATAATAATTCTAGCTTATTAGAAGTGTGAAAAAGAAATGAAATTGGATGGAAAGTTTATTTGGTTTATTTGGCTATGATGAAGGGGTAGTAGAGAAAATTGACTATTTTGAGTAATATTGGTGTTAAATGATAGCTTGTGAAATAATGAGTACTTCGGTGAAGACGGAATTGAAAACGGATAATCGAGTCGAAAGATATGAGAATTTTGAATTTGGAAGCTTAATATGTTAATTTGATTAAACGTGCATATTTACGTTTGTTTTTATTAGTTTTAGTATTAAAATGGGTAAATTACATTATTTTGTATTGAATTGTTCATATTGTAGCTAAAAATGAAACGAGCATCTTGAAGGAAAAAGGCGAAGAGAAGAAGTAAAGCGATTAAAATTTCGGTTTGCGCTAATATCTTATTTTTATTACATAAAGCTTTAGAATATTTAGATTATTATGAATAATTATATTAATTTTATTTTTATGAATTTTGAATGAGTTTGAATAATTTAATTAATATTCATAAAATTATGTATTGAGATGAAATATGTTTTTCAAATGATTAAATTAGCAAATTCATGATTATGTTTTGAGCTTGAGTATTATGATTTTAGATGCTTGAGTAAGAAACTATTTAATATTTTTTTTAATTGGAAGCCTAATTTTACATTAGGTAATATATGATTTGATCATGATATGAAAATAGAATTGAGATGAAACGGATTATGAAACTTGATTTTTACCCTGGTACACTAAGTTAGACTAGATCAAATATAGTTGGTATGCCATAGAGTCTTTATATCAGAGGATTTAGATCTCCCAATTGCCAGAGGATCTAGGGAGAAAAGGCTAAATTGGTCAGTTTATATTATTGTTAGCCCCAATTCCTAAAGGGTCGTGGGCAATCCCAATTCCCTGAGGTTCGTGGATTACTCTGATAGCCATCGTTGCCGAATAACTTGAGGTGACAGATTCGTGTATCTGGTTATGAGTTTAAATTTTAGTACGGGGTTTAGATTGAAAGAAAAGTAAAAACAAAAGTTGAATATATTTGAATTTCCTTATTGTATGAATTAAATTGATTATATGATTTTAAATTTGATTAAAAAGCTTATTATTATTTATTTATTTACTTTTATCAATTAATCTATATTTAATATTTATGTAATGATTTATATGATATTAGCACCACTAAGCATAAAAATTGCTCAGCGTACTATTTGTCTATTTTTTCGTACGTAGGTAGTTAGATTCAGTAGATCGTTCCAACAACATCCGAAGAACCGAAAATCGGCTCAAACAAAGTTGGTGAAAAGTTTACATTTTGGTTAATATTTATGGCATGTACCTAGGCTTATATATATAATATTGTGTTATATATTAAATTTAAATACGTTTATTATGTTCTTTTTGCTAGTACTTTATAACTAATGTTTTAATGAAATGTTTAAACGTAGATATCAAATTTATTGAAATGTTTTGAGAAATTCAAGTGTTGGGAATTGATTTGGGAGATTATTTGAATGTGATTATATTGTGAGATGTAAATTTACAAGGAGATTTACGTAAATAGGCAAAAATGCTACCAAATTTTTTATAAAATAATTTTACCATTACATATTCATTTTAAAAAAAATAATAATAATAGAAAAATAAATTACTTCAATAATAAAATATGATATTTTATATTTGAATCCAACAGTTAAGTTAGGTATAAGTTGTCACACAATAGGTCTAGGGATAAACTGACTGAAAATATTTCAACGGGGGATAACGATAATCGCGATGCAGTGGAGTTGTACGGCTCATGAATGGTCGCTGCAGGGCTTCAATAGCGGCGGCAGAGGAAGGATGCAAGCACACATTGAATGAAACAATTATAGATACCGCAAGACCAATTCATCGCGATTTAATATTTTGGATGCGATTGATGAGACAGATTGTGAGGGATTGGCTCCTATGTCGATTTGGTATCAGCCCTCGTTTCAGCCTCCATTTTCACAGTAGCATTCATGCTATTTGGGTAAATAATCCTACTCTAATCATTACCTCCGTTGTGTGGAACTCAAACACTGTTGGAACCATTGTCAGGTATAATTTTGATTACTATCAATCCTATTGCTCATGTAAGTACCGAACCATATCGCTTTCGTAGAGGAACATGCTCTGAAAAGGTGGATTATTGTCTCCTCATCATGACAGAACAAACATGCATCATTAACCCAAATTTGGGTTTTTTAACAAATTTAATATAAAAAAAATTAATTACTAAAATGAGACCTCATCCTATTATTTATCATAATGGTATGTTTAGTTAGGTGAAGAGCTTTCAAATGGTGAAACTAGTGAGTATTTTTAACACGATTTTTTTTATTTTTAATTAAATTTATGTATTAAAAATAAAAAAATAATATTATATTAGTAGAGGGTTATCAAGTCGGTATCAAGAGGATAAATTATACATGCAAAATATATGAGAAAAAAAAATTTTGACATAGGTGGAGGGATATCAAGTGGCGGCACCTTTGGAGGGATATCAAGTGGCGGCACCAATGGGTGTTTTGCCACTTGTCAGTCTCCCATTTAGCCCTGTGTGTGTGTTTTTGTGGGTTTTTGGGTTTAAAATTAATTTTGGAGATTGGGAGGTTATTAAAGTAATTTTATTTTGTTAGTAGTAGTTAGTAAGTAAGTTTAATTTTTTAGTAGTAGTAAATAAGTAATATAAATGAGTTTTTTACTAATTTAATATAAAAAATATTTATTTACCAAAATGGGTTATTTATCAAAATGATACAAAATAAATATTTATATACTAAATTGGTATCTCCACTATATTTTCGTAATTAAAGGGGTGTGGATACCATTTTGGTATATAAATATTTATTTTGCACCATTTTGGTAAATAACTCATTTTAGTATATAAATATTTTTTTGTATCATTTTGATATTTAATTATTATTTTTATATTATATTGATAAAAAATCATAAAAATCATAAAACTTAATTACTTATGTATCGAATTATTTGATAAATTTTATAACAAAAATTTTACCTATTTTATTAAACCCCAATACCCAAAAAAACCCACACATACACATTGTTAAATGGGGGATTGACAAGTGGCAAAACACCCCTTGTCGTCACTTGATATCCCTCCACTTGTGTCAAGTATTTTTTTTAAGTATATTTTGCATGTATAATTTATCTCTTTGGTGTCATCACTTTATAACCCTCTATTAATATAATATTATTTTTTATTTTTTAATATATAAATTTAATTAAAAAATAAAAAGATTCGTGTAAAAAATACTCATTGATATCACCATTTTGAAAGCCCTCCACCTAACTAAACATATTATTTTGATAATTAATGAGATGAGATATTATTTTGATAATTAATTATTATTTTTATATCAAATTTGTAAAAAAGCCCCCAAATTTGTTTCCTTTTAGCTCATTCCTGGCTGGCACTAGATTATTGCATGCTTTCCACAACGACATTATCAATTTTACATGGAAGTTCCAATTTCCATAATACTTTCAACTTGAACAAGAGACCAAATGCATTTTAATCCTTATGGTATCCAAACCAGTCATTTACCTTCACAATGCCCCAACTTTATGAATCTGCAAACATTTTAAGCATTTAAGGTGACAAGAATCAAATAAACACTATCTAATGCATTAGAAATAAAATCTTTAAATATCACAAAACTTTTAGGAACTACAGTCGAATAGGAGATAACTGCAAATTTCATACTTTTTATGAAAACTTCTCTCAACCTCCAAAATAGATCAAGGATCATTGCAAATAAACTAAAATCTCAAACCGCTAAATTAACAAATATCTGTCTAGTTCATTCTCCTAATTAGCTCGTTGACGTAATTTTCACGGTTGCCAGCATCTCCTCCTTCAACATAGTGGTTTCTCTTCTTCTTCAGACCTCCCAATGGTGCCTTTAGCTTAAATGGCCAAAGGAAGTTGTTAACCTCCTTAAAATGAGGCCCCACAGTCATGATCTCATGGATGAGATCTTCCACACAGATGATGCCAAACTTGCCCAAAGCCTGCAACAGTACAAAAACAATTGTACTTAGAAAATGTCCGACATCAACATGAACCACCATAAGTGAAAAGTTACAAACCTGCTCAACAATGGCATTGTCAGTCAAAGCAATTCTCTGCTTGTTCAACTTCCCAAAACCTCTTTTGTAAATCAATTCCCTCACACTCTTGAGATTAGGGTATCTAGATGAATACATTACTAAGAAATAAGCCACGGCAAGCATATAAAACTAACAAAAGAGAATGCGAGGAAGCAGAAGAGTTTAAAAAAATACCCGTAAGTCACATAAGGTTCAACAAGGTGAAGCATGTTCATTGTTGCCTTGTTCACTTTAAGAAAAACACCATTGAAAATCTGCATTCCATTGAAGCAAGCACCATAATTTAGATTCAGATTTCATTTATTTATTACATAAAAACATTAAATAGTTTCCACTAAATTAATGACAGTCCCCCTACAGTGTTAGAAAGGCTCACTTTTACCATGATACCCAAAGTTTCAACAAATCCACACTTGCCTTCAATTTGGGCAAAACATCTCAAACAAAAGCACATTAATACCAACATACCAGAAAAGTAAGGTTATTTCAACCAGTTATCTTAACACAGATTAGCTCACAAAGGGAAATTAACTTCATGCACAGAACAAATTCAGTGAAAATAGGATAATTGATTCTCATAACACAGAATTTTAGTTTTGGAAAGTTAAAGCAAGTTACCTGTCTCAGACGCAAGAGCTGCAAGATCTTTCTTGTCCTTGGGTGCATGGCATTAATACTGAAAACAGGCATTCCCAAAATGTTACAGTTTAGAATTTACATTCAAAAATCAATGAAATGTCAAAACATTCACATACCCTCGAATTCGAACAATGAACAAAAGCTTAGCTTCCGGATCAACATAAAACCCTCCTTTAAACTTGGCCTCGCGCTTCAATTGAATCAACTCCTTTTCCTGAGGATTACAGACAACATAACACAATTTAGACGCTTTCAGGATTACAGACCACGTAAGTCCAAAAAGAAAAAAAAAAGCAAATTTACCTGAGCCTCATACTCCTTTGCATACTGCTTAGCTCTAGAGTAAATCAACTTGCGGTTCTCAACTTTCTTCTTCTTTGCAACTTCAAGCTCCTGCTTTTTAGCAAGTTCCCATTCTTCATTCCTCTTATTCTTCTTCAATATTGAATCGGGAACCACAGCCTTAGCTTCCTCACCCATCTCTAATCAAAATTATACCAAACCAAAACCAATCAGGTAACAAATTCCAGATATCTAACTAGAATAAAACCCATTCCATTCTTTTGTGTTTATGTCGAGTTAATAAAACCTTTTACAGACTAAACCTTGCACAGTCTGAAGGAAGAAGGAAGACCCATTTTTTTAAAATAAGCAATTTGGTAAAACAAAAACAATGCCTGTACAAATGAGTAGTTAATATTTAATAAAATTGAAGCAAAACAGAAAAAAAATCAATGAAATACAAATTTCTAACCTTAATTGGATGCGGCTGCTGGAGAGTAATCAAGGACTTGTACAAAAATAAAGAGTAAAAGGGTGAAGAGAAGAGACTTTGAAAATGTTAAATAGGGTTTTGATGATTCAACGGACGGCTGGGATCCTGTTTCCCCCTTTATAGGAACAACTCGGATCGGGCTAAGTTCAGATGGGCCCATATCCGAACAGGAAAAACAAGAAAAAGTGATACGATATATATAAGGGATTTGAACCCGACGTGAATCGAACACGCAACCTTCTGATCTGGAGTCAGACGCGCTACCCTTGCGCCACGGATCCAGGTGATGCAAGGTTTCCATTGTATTTTTAAAGTTTTAACCTATACAGGAACAACTCAGATTGGGCTTTGCCGAGATGGGCCCATATCCGAAGAGGCAGAAAAGGAAAGAAAAGATCCGAAATCTTTCCCCATTTTGAACCCGACGTGAATCGAACACGCAACCTTCTGATCTGGAGTCAGACGCGCTACCCTTGCGCCACGGATCCAGGAGGCTTTCTATTACATCACCTATTTTGCTTTGACCTTACAGGAACAACTTAGACCGGGCTTAGCCCAGATGGGCCCATATCCGAAGAGGCAAAGAAAGAAAAAATTGATCCGAAAGGATTCGGGGTTTTGAACCCGACGTGAATCGAACACGCAACCTTCTGATCTGGAGTCAGACGCGCTACCATTGCGCCACGGATCCTGGCGGTGCCAACTATTCAACTAGATTATATTACTTGTAAAAAATTATAAACCACTCTCTCCTACCTTTCCTTTGTAAGTGTAATTTGAGGGCAAAAAAATACATATTCTAAATTCCACTAAAAAAAAAATGTACATATTCTAAAAGAATACTAGATTGGTTGAATAATAAATAAACTTAGTTACTCCTGTAATTTAGATTGGGGCTTAATTTCATAGACCAAGTAGATAGGACAAACTATTGTCTGCGCAGGAGCTTTGGTAATTCTCCAATCTCAGCAAATAGAACAAACTAGACGAGGATTGTTTAAAGTTCAATGTCGATGCAAAGCAGGAGCCAAGAAGATAGTAAATATTGTGGGGTTTGCACTGCAGCTGTGTTGTGTGATTCAAGTGATAATTTTAAAATTTGTGGTTGCTAAATGCTGTACGAGACTTGGGTCTCATAATATGGAAGCCTTCTGGCTTTGCTATCATTTGTGGTCTGAAATTATTAGTAGAGCTGTAGCCGCCTAACATCGAAGTTGAATCTGATTCGTTACTCCTCATCCGCTTCCTAACAGGCATTGAACCGCTCATGTCCATGTCCAGCCTGGGAAATATATGGTGAATGAGATTTCAAACCAGTTTTATTTCACTTTAATTTTCTCATGTTCTTAGGTCTGGCAACATGCGGATTAGGGGTTCCAGTTTCAAAAAGAAACGTTATTATTCAAACCCGACTAATTCGAATATTGGTAACATCTATGATAATGATAAACATAGCCCAAACAAGTGCCGAGACTTGAGCTCTGCTACTGTATCGGACTTAGCTCCTCAAACACATGCTCTGGTAACTCTCCCAGGTGGTCTATGACAGAAGCAGCAAGTGCAGTTTAAAAAACGTGAAATGCAACTCGGGCCTATTGCTAACTAGGGGTGTTAATTGAGTCAAGCCACGCGTAAATACTGATAAGCTTGAGCTCAATCAAATATCTATTTTTAAGCTTGTTTATCAATTTTTGTATTCGAGCTAAGCCCATCATTCGTATTAAAGCTCAAGCTCAACTCAAGTACGTTGTAGAATAATGGTAATGCCATGCAAATTTGACGCTTTTATTAATACTGTTTCTATTTTCTAAATGGAATTAAAGATCTCTCCAAATAAAACCCAAAATACCTCCTAATAAGGCCAAGTTTATTAATCCATTCTCCTAATGACTTCATTGATGTAATTCTCACGGTTGCCGGCATCTCCTCCTTCGACATAATGGTTTCTCTTCTTCAAACCACCCAATGGTGCCTTGAGGTTAAAGGGCAACGGGAAGTTGTTGGCCTCCTTAAAATGAGGTCCCACAGTCATGATCTCATGGATAAGGTCTTCTACACAGATGATGCCGAATTTACCCAAAGCCTGTCACCAGTAAAAGCAACAAGCATGCTTATTAAATGCTTGTCACCAACATGAAACTACAGACCTGTTCCACGATTGCATTGTCGGTCAAAGCAACTCTCTGCTTGTTCAACTTCCCATAACATCTTTTGTAAATCAGTTCCCGGACAATCTTGGGATTAGGGTATCTAGATGCATACATTCATTAAGAAGAAATAAGCCATGGCAACTATATAGAACGGGTGAAAGAAAAAACGAGGAAGCAGGAAAGGTAAAAGATACCCATAAGTCACATAAGGTTCAACAAGGTGAAGCACGTTCATTGTTGCCTTGTTCACTTTAAGTAAAACGCCACCGAAAATCTGCATTGAATAAGATGCAAACACATCAGTTTAGCTTTAGACTTTGTTTATTTATAATAACTATAAAAAAGTTTTGGATACAACAACTACCATTCACCCCAGTTTTACCAGGTCGATGCAGCATCATACAAAAACATGCACATTTGACAATAAGATGGTAGTCACTAAGAAGCTACAACATTAACTTCTAATTTTGAGCATACTACTGAAATCAAACAATCTGATGTTTCAACAACTTCACAGTATAAAGAAACAATTTAAATAATAATTTTAATTGGACAGAAAGTCTTAAAGACTAGCACAGTCAAACGCAAGGTGAAATGGGAAATGGGAAATGGATTCTCGTAAGTCATAACCTATAGTTCACTTAGTTTTGTGAAAAAATGATGTAATAAGCTACCTGTCTCAAACGCAAGAGCTGCAAGATCTTTCTTGTCCTTGGATGCATGGCATTGATACTGAAAAACAAGCATTCACAACATATTACCATTTAGAATTTGGATTCACATGCCAATGTAATGTCACAATAATCAAGCATAGCCATGGATTCGAATGATAAACAAAAGCTTAGATTCAGGAGTCACATAGAACCTTCCTTTCAACTTTGCCTCCTGCTTCAACTCAATCAGCTCTTTTTCCTAACATCACCGATCACAGACAACATGAGTGATAAGCTTTCAAGATTTGTCAAGAACGAAGTAACATAAATCCAGAAAGACCAGCAAATAGACCTGAGCCTCATACTCTTTTGCAAACTGCATAGCTCTTGAGTAAATGAGCTTGCGATTCTCGACTTTCTTCCTCTTTGCAGCTCCGAGTTTAGCCCAGATGGGCCATATCCGAAGAGGCAAAAAGAGATCCGACCGTTTCGGGATTTTGAACCCGACGTGAATCGAACACGCAACCTTCTGATCTGGAGTCAGACGCGCTACCATTGCGCCACGGATCCGATCGGTGTTATTTGTAATCGTTAAATATAATTATAAGTTTTTACTTGTAAATAATTTTTTTAATGGTAGAAAACTAGGTAAATTTAAAATAAATTATAGATGAACTATTGCCCAACAATATTATAGATTGATAATTATAATAATAAGTAAAATTAATTATTGTTGTGTGCAATAATAAATTCGAATATTAGAGATGATATTATTGGAATGGGCAATCACGAATTTTAAATATGAATCATAAAACAAATATGAAGTAACCAAAAAAAAAATCAACACAATATAAATAAAAACATTGCAACATTTGATATTCATAATAAAATATTATTTAAAATTTATAAAAAAAGTTACATTGATATATTTGTTTCATTGTATGTTTTATCTTAAATATAATGGTAAAATTCAAAACTATTCCTATCAAATAAATTAAAAAAAAAAAAACAGTTTCAAGGATATTTAACAAAAAATAGTTTAATATTAACATATAATTTAATCTATTTGTTTTAAATAAATTAATCTTCGTATTAATGTATGATTGAATTTAAAATATTTAGTATGTAAGTTAAATTTTAATTTGATACTATTTAAAATAAATTTAACATTAAATAATTTTAAGATTTTATAGTGAAAATCTATACTATTATTTAACATCTAATTGAGTTGATGTACATGATTCAGACACTTACTTTGTTAAGAAAATTATTAAATTGCCTTACATATTTAAAATAAGTTTAAATACTTTTACTCTTTCTACATTTTAAATAAAACTAATAAAAATTATAAATAATAATATTTAAAGTGATATGTCAACCTCCATAAAACTTTAATTTTATCATTCCAATCAATACTTCACTTTGATTTTTTTTTTTACATTTTGATATTATCACATAAAATTTTCTACCCACATTGTTATTATTATTATTTTAAGTGCACGGTTAAATTTATGTTACGAATCAATTAAACATCAACAAATTAATGAAATTATTAAATTAATTTTAGATATTTTTAAACTTTACGTATTATTATTATTAATTTTTTTAATATACTGGTGTGATTACATGATAATATTTGTTTCATATTGATAGAAATGACCGTTTAATCTATTAAAATTTTTTTCAGTGAATAATATGTGAAAATAATATGCTGAGACAATATTACTCATATGTTAATATATTTATCGCACTAAATTTTGAAAACAATGGAACTTAATGAATTTAATAGTTATTGTTTGATGATGACTAAAATTTTAAGAATTGAAAGGTAAAGAGATCAAAATGAGTAAATGATCAAATTAAAATACAGAAATTAAATATAATTTTTTTATAAAGAACATGATTAATAATAAAATTGAACCCAATGATTGATTTTAATGATTAAAATAACGATGTTCATATTAAAAAATTCGAATTCGAGCACTTATATGTAAGATACTATAAATTATCAAATAATTAAAAAAAAATCAACATATACTATATATTAAAAAAAAAACTAATAGTAAAATTTAACCCATTTAACATTGAAAATATCATTTAAACTATTTAGAAAAAAAGGTCCATGCTATTTAAAAGGCAAAGGCAAAAGCGGACTCGGTGATATTTCTCTTCCTAGTCCTTTTGTGGTTTTTGTAACTATCTTGTTGTGAAAGAAAAAGAAATGGCGGAATCATCGTCGGTGCCAGCGGCAGTAGCAAAATCGGATGCGGAGACCGAAGAATTGCTGGATCGAATGTTGACTAGGTTAGCTCTTTGCGATGACTCCAAACTTCAAGCCTTGCTTTCCAAGCTTCTCCCTCTCACCATTTCCTCTCTTTCCTCTTCATCTCAACTTGTCCGCAACAAGGTTCGATTATCCTCCCTTTCTTAATATTTTCTGTTTCTTATCTTTAATTTTTCGTTTTTGTTTTTCGCTGTTGACGGTTCTTATGAAGTTTTTGTTTTGTGTAATTTGATACTTGAAGTATATGAAAATTTAAGTCATTTGTTGTGAAATTGATCAGTATTAAGCATGGGAGAGATTAATAAATATCGGTGGCGAGTCCAGCTGATAATTAGATACATGTCTTCGCCGGATAATGTTTTTTTTTTCTTGTTTGCAATAACATTCTTTTGATTCATTTAGGCCTGCCATTTTTTTGCGTATGTCTACTTTTTCCAGGTCTAGATTCAATGCTTAGATAATGTTGTTCAAGATATTTGTTTAACCGGATGCAATGCGGATGAGTGGGTACTTAATCTGAATCTAGTTTGAAGTACTCTAAGTCTTTTAATTTGTTGCATAAATTTATTTATAAGGTGCAGTGTGAAGCCATTGCTTGATCGATAAATGTTTCTGTTAGCACACTCGCTTGGCTTCTTCTCTGCCAAGAAAAAGCGGTTTTGAGAAATTTATTATGTAGATATGATCACTGCTGGTTATTTTGTGAGTCTAATGTGGTAATAAAATGATTAACCCGCCAAATATCTTGGTTGACACATTGCCCAAGACTTGTTCAAGGCTTGTGGAATCAAAGTAGACAATGGTGTAGGGCACTGCTAAATTTAGGAGATTTAGGATTCAAGGAGCTCGGAATGATCCATTAAGAAATAGTATTGGAATTGAATTGTCTGAGTTCCTCTTTTTCATGAAGAACAAATCAATAACTTTAGTTCATTTGATTTCATAGACATTTGCTAACAATTCTTGCAGATATATATTCAAAAGGCTTGCTTGTTTATTTTTGTTTTTATCTCTCTTTGTACTTTTGATATTGAGCTAGACATATGCGGTCCTCTTCTATTCTATAAATTCCACCCTACAAATCCTATGGTTTGAATTAGAGACATTCAAAAGCTCCAAATGCTAGGATGTTATTTTGGAGACTGAAAGTGTTGTGCAATTTTGTACTGTTCCATTTCTCTCATTTTGCTTCTAGACAGACCCATTGGCTCTATTTTTCTCCTTTTCTTTATTATTATTATTATTTACTTTCTTCAACAGTAAAGCTTCATGCTTCCCATCATGTACCGATCAGTGTACATGTGCCAAATTAAGGCTTGTGTACTAGAACCAACCTTATCATGCCTCCTAAACATTTTTGAAGGGTTCTTTATCAAGTGTTATGACCTCTTCTCCCGCTCCCTTTTTTTTTCTGATTTAGTATCAATTGATTGTATATATTTCACTGGAAAGAGTATGTGCTTCGATTATTCCCATCTCTATACTTGTATCTAAAATGTGTTGAACATACATTCAGACATAAGTATGCAGGTATGATCCTCCAAATATATGAAAAGAACTGAAAAAAATGATTATACCGATGTTTGACATATATCTATATCTGACAGCCATCTACTGTTTGATGTGCATTCTTTGTTACTGTTTGCCTTATGTACCTTGCCTAATATTTCAAGTTTCATATTCTGCTGCCGTACTTGTTAAATTCATGGTGTAAAAGGTGCATCACTCTGACCTTTGCTCTGTCATTTTAGGTTCTTGAGATATTGAGTCATGTCAACAAGAGAGTGAAACACCAGCCTGAGATTGGCTTACCATTGACAGAATTATGGTCAATGTATACAGGAGCTGATGCTACTCCAATGGTTAAGAATTTTTGCATTGTTTATATTGAAATGGCATTTGATCGTGCACCTTTGAAGGTGTGTCCATGTTGTTTCCAGTCCAAAATCTCATTTTTCGGAATTAATAGTATATTTTCAGTTTGTTGTAGCAATTCATTATCAATCTTTGCTTTTGAAACAGGAAAAAGAAAATTTGTCTCCTATGCTTGTGGTAAATATTTCAAAACTTCCTCAACAACACCAAGAGATTCTCATGAGAATTGCTACTAAGGTATATGTGCAAATCATTTGGTAATTCGTCTTCTTCTTGCATCTTTTAACATTTGAGTGGCTGAACAAACAAATTAGAAGTTAGAACCCGATCTTTACTCCAATGTACAAGTAAAGCCTAATGTTCAATCATGTCTAATCAAGAAGATGGCTAATGTTAACAATTTCAAATGAAAGAAATGTATAATGGAATTAGTTAACTTCATTGATGCAGTCAAGGTCCAAAAAGTTAATCATGCCCACATAATTCTCTCTTTCTGGCCAATCACCTGTTACCTCAAAATCTCAGTAGTTGTGGAATGTATGCTCGCAAATGCTCACACAACGTTATACCCATATAGATTAACACTGTATTTTATAAGGAAATAAAATATTTCGAGACAATGCTGATGCATTTTGCATTTCGATGGTTTCAGGTAATTGGTGAATGTCATGCAAGCCGTGTTGACAATGAGATTGCTGCGAAGTATAAATTAATGAATGATTCTCACGACAGGGATTTATTTCTTGAATTTTGCCTTCACACAATTTTGTACCAACCACCAGCTCAAGGGTTTGGAACTCTGTCTAACAATGGGATACTACAATCATCTATCTTTCATTTTCATTTCTAAGGTTTCTAAACTTTTTTTTATTTCTTTCTCTGTAGAGGAGGGAGCTCACCAGGGCTCTCCATTGCTCAAGCTATCCGTATTGCAGGGAAGGTTCCATTGAAAGGTGATATGCTTTTAACAAGAAAGGTGAGTTGAAAATTTCTTGTTTCTCGACGCTGATATATGGCTTCTATTATAAGTTAGTTGTGAATATACATGTATTCATAAGTTCACTGATTACATTTTTCCTATAGGTCACTTGACCTAAAGTGACCTGAGAATATGATATAATTCGTATAAGTTTGTTTGGTTCTCTGAAAACAGTTGGGGATCTTGAATCTTGTTGAAGCTATGGAGCTGTCTCCTGAACTTGTTTATCCTCTATATTTGGCTGCTAGTGCAGATAGGTATACAAGTTGCCTGTTTAAATTAAATTTGTACGTTTAATGTCAAGAATAGCCTTTTGTATCACATTTTTTCATTGTGGTATCTGTATTTTAAAACAATGTTGGAGGTACTATCATTCTATGTGAATCTAGTATCTGAGTTTAATACTGTTAATGACATGTTTGATATGGCTGTTTTCCAGTAAAAAGATGACACCTGGCATTCCGATGACATGTGTCATTTGGGTCTGTATCATAATCTATATTTTACTTTTAAAAATTAATTTTCCTTGTAAGAACTGATTCCCCCCCCCCTTTTCTTAAAAACAAAAATACAAACTCTAAAATTAGAAATATCTGAAAAATTAAAATCTGGAAACTTAAATAAAATTTTTGAAGAACATAAAAAGTTGAACTTTAATATGGATTTGTTTAAAAAAAAATAAAATGGAATGGAAAAAGTTTAAAAAGGAAAGAAAAGAGAATTGGGGGAGAAAGGGGGAAAGATGGAAGGGAGGGAAAAGGCCAAAGGAAGCAGATAAAAAAAAAGGGGGGGGGGTTTAGGCAGTGCTTGTCAGCCAGTCTGAGGCAGTCCGACCCTGACTGACTACTGCTGCTGGGAGCTCACTTTTCCCCTTCACCCCTTCATCTCATGTTTCCCTCTCTGGTCGATTAAGCCCATTTATCACATTAGCACACTATTTGATAATACTAGTGCCATATTGGACATTCTTTTTTTGAGAATACCATACTGGACATTTTAAAAGTAAAGCATAAAGGTACCACTTTGAACGAAAGTGCATAGTATATGCACTATTCTTGACATTATCCCAATTTCAATTTACTGCTTTTCCTTACTACAATGATTTATTTATGGTTGGCTTGTTAAGTCAAGAGCCTGTTGTCAAGAGAGGAGAGGAGCTCATAAAAAGAAAGGCTTCTGGTGCTAATTTAGATGATCCGAGGTTGATTAACAGATTGTTTCTACTTTTTACTGGTATGAAGTTATTCTTTTTCTCTCTGATCAAATAAAATCTTTGGTAAATTTGTTGGCTTAAATATTTTTTGTGTCATCATACTGGCTGTCTTGTTTCATATGTATTCCATTTTCTGGGTTTTGAGCTCTATCGAGAGAAAATAAAAGAATGGCTGCCTTTTTGCGGATGACTCATTTATGTTGTGATAAAGCTTTTGCTTTAACGCGTTTTATATTGGTTGAAATCTGTTTGATTGTTTTCTATATTAAAGCAATAACCTTATTGCTGATCACTCAGTTATGTCTGTTTTGACTTTTGATACATTCGCAGTTTTTAATGTGCTAGGAAAATCAATGGTTGAGATCTCAGAACTCATAATGACAGAAATATCCAAAAATGATTGGAACCCGGTTTGAACATTAGCACCTCGTTAACAGTTTGAACTTTTCTGTCAGAATATTTCAACTTCAGCCAAAACTCTTTCATCATAGTAAATCTCGTCCATATTCCCAAAATTAGGACTTATTTGATGAGAGACCTCTTTAATTCTTAACAAATGTCTTCCTAACTTTATAAGGCAACTTTTACAGCAGTATTCACTGCTTCCACAGATTTCGCAAAACCCAGCTTCTACACAGTAGCCTTTTTGCTGTATTCCTCACTTTATATTTTATTGAAACGTGATACTCGTTCAATCTCCTAGTGCCATAGTTTGTTGTAATCACAAATGACAACTCCATTACAGTAACAACATTTGGAAGTTTCTTTTAGGTGATTGTTTCCTATAGTTGGTTCACTTATTAAATATTCAAATGTGTTCTTTCAAAAAAGCTGGGGTCGACTTTTTCATGATATATGTGTAAGAATGCTAGTTCACTTGTATCATGTGCTTCAATAAATAAAGGTTCAAGTTATATGCGGAGAGATGTTGACGTGCTAAAATACATTGTTTGAAATATTAAATTTTTTTTATTATAAAGATTTGATAGGAGATGCCAATCTGTTGGAACGAGTCAATCTGAATATAATCTGTTATAAGAATTTCTTCTATGAATCTGAAGTTTGTCAGACCGAACTTTGAGTCTGCCAGAATTCAGATTGAAGAGCAAATTATTATTTGATTTGCTAAGATTTGAAGTAATTTTTTAGTATTTATTGAGTTTGTGGTTACAATCATTATCTTCTGAGAGTAACTTATTTAATCAATTATTGAGCATTTATGCTTGCATTGCTGAATCTAAGGGAAATTTTGGTTAGTAATTATTGCTTTTTAGGTTACAGTCACTACCTTTCTTTCTTTTTTCTTTTTATGTATGCTTGTGGGATATTTTGGTAACACAACTTATTCACTATTTTTCAAGGCACTACAGGTGCAGAAAATACTGCTGTGGATTCAAAAGTCAATCCTGGAAATGCTACCTTGAAAGTGAAACTGATGGCCGTATTTTGTCGGTCCATCACAGCAGCAAATAGTTTCCCAGCAACCTTGCAGTGCATTTTTGACTGCATATATGGTACATGGCATATTCTTTTTATCCTGTTATGCGAATAGCAGAAAGTTAAAATGAATTATAAGATGCTATGACTGAAAAATAATATTCCAGCTTTTTAAAGGGAACAAGGAAGAAGTTACTTTGCATACTAGATGAAAGTTTGGGTTTAATAAGAGCAAGCTCTATACTGAGAAGATTAAACCCAAAGCCTTATCTATCCTAACCATGAAGCTGTCCATCATAGAACAGGAAAAGATCTAAAATAGCAAGCTTAAAAAGGGCTGCTAAAGGATATAGTTCTTAGGCTGTAAACTTAGTAGTAATAATAGTGTAATCTTGCTTCCTCAGGCGACCTCTTCATAGTCTAAACCTGTTACCAATTCTCTTCAGTCTATCAAATAATAAGTTATAAAATTGCAAAATAGTACTGATAATTTGCTGCCATAAATGCTGTTTTAACTTTTCAGGGAATTTAATCTTGTCAGTGGATCAATGATTGTGCTATTTTTATTGTTACTTGGATCAGACTTCCTCTTAACGGGATATAGAATGGCTCTGGACAAGTTTTTATCATCACCTTTTCAATGCAATAAAATACATAAAAGTATTCTTTCACTTTGGTCCTAATACTGAAATGAATTCCATATAACCAAGAAAACCTGATAAGTTCTATATATTGGAGAATTGGGACCTTAAGCACATAGTTTATTGCATGTCCAAATGTTATTCCTGATTCACTTGTGCCTAAATGAACCTGACTAGCAATTGTTTCCTTTGGTTTAAGGTTTGCAAGCAATAAAGTACCACCAATATTTTACTGGAATTGAAATCTAGCTCAAGATAGTGTGCAATCATATCATAGTAGGTTTATACTTTTAGCCACTAAATTACTTTAGGGGGGGAAGTTATGGGAAGTTTATGGATTTTGCATGCCCCTTGAATTTGAATTTTGAAGAACAAAGCCAACATTTTAATAGCAGCATCTTAGAGATTTCTGCTAATACTGTGGGGATACAATGATAAAGACTATAGAGACAAATAAGAAATGGACAGAAATCCTTAAAGTATAAGGTCTTGTTTGAGAACCATTGTAACACTTCAAAGGAGATCCAGACTAACATAAAATTTAACTGAACATCCTAAAAAAGTGTAAAAAAAAAAATTGTTACACGTCTGTTTCCATAGTTCACAATAGTACTCATCCTAGTTTACTTGAACTTCAAATAAGGTCCATTGACATGATAAAATTTAAACCTAATTGCATGAGTTATGGTTTTTTTTGGTAGATGCTGAAAATTATTGTAACCAAATTTGGAGATCATATGTGGAGCACACTTTTCATAGACAAAAGTGATGGGTTTTCTGTGGTAAAATTATATTTGCTAGTTGTCTTTTGCTTCTCATTGCAAATGAGTTCTCTCGATACTTATTATTCACCTACTGCATATTGAGCTGGTGGATTTATATTCCATATGCTGATTTTTGTTTCTTTTGCATTTTGAAAAATATTAATCTTATAGGAAGTACTACAACTTCAAGGCTGAAGCAATTGGGGATGGAATTTACTGTCTGGGTCTTCAAACATGTGAGCACCTTTTTATTTGATTTCTTTTTAATTTTCAATTATTAAGAACTTTTTAATTTGTGCACTCTATAAGGTAATGAAAGAGTATGATCACGGAAAAGAAATTCAAAATCTGCGAAAGGGAGTTTCATTGTGGGCTTGTCTTTTAAGGCTTAGTTTTAGGCTTAAGAGATGAAACAAGTTGATATGGTTAACATTAACAGGAAAAAAATCATGATGCAAGTAAGAGTATAAGAGAAAACTTGCTGAAATCCTGAATAGCAATCGAAATAACTGGATTTTGGTTTTCTTTTCACTACAAGTCACTTTCTAAAGTAGCAACTT
Organism: Kokia cookei; assembly: GCA_039519145.1. Lineage (NCBI taxonomy): Eukaryota > Viridiplantae > Streptophyta > Magnoliopsida > Malvales > Malvaceae > Kokia > Kokia cookei. The sequence goes on from JBBHDX010000612.1 coordinate 879,723, forward strand.
AGCTCCTAAGAAACTTTGCTTGATTCATTTAGTCTTATATTGACAAAGGTTCTAGGCATAGATACTGGGTGGGTGAGGGGGTGCGGGAGGAATCTTGTAGTTCCTGTATGCAAAATGCATGTGTATTACCAGGAGGAATTCAGAACATGTTAAAATAACAAGTTTCTAGATACAAAAGGTTTTGTCTGGTTTATCTCTAGCTAGTCCACCCTGAGTTGGGTTGAACAAGTTTCTTTTATCTGGTGACAGGGCTGTCCCTACTTGTTTTGTGGCAAAGGCCTGCTGTGATTGCTAGGAAAATCTGCTTGAGAGAAAATAAAAAGTTGCTTAGTAGCTTCTTAAATATTGTCAGTCTTTTTCTATATATTTGTCTCAATTATCATTCTCACTCTATGTTTGGTTTTCTCTTTTCCCTAAGAAAAGCTTTATTTTCATTTATATTGTTTCCTTTTGTCATTTTCTTTTCCGTTTATGTAGTCAAAACTTGATCAACTGAAACTTATGGGCCCTCTCATTCTGAATGGGATTGTGAAGTTGCTTGATGGTTACTCAAATTCAGAATCAGGTTATCTGTTTGAATAGTTTCCCGAACTTCATTTTGACACAATTATTTCGATTATGAGCTATAGAATCCTCTAAATTTACTTTAATATGTTTCATTCACCCAGATTCAGTTGCAAGAAGCACCAGAACCTTCTCTTTTCAAGCAATAGGCTTGCTTGCTCAGCGTCTGCCACAACTTTTCAGGTCTTCTATCTGTCTATTATCATAACTGGTGGTTCCATTCTCATGCGCTGATTGCTTTTTGTTCTCATTTCAGGGACAAAATTGAAATGGCTTCTCGTCTATTTCATGCATTGAAAGTAGAGTCCCAATCTCTTCGTTTTATCATCCAGGAAGCAACAAATTCGCTTGCTGCTGCCTACATGGTATACAAACTTCAATCAGATTCTCTAGTTATTTGTTGAAAGCCATTTGGTTTAATTGCATAGTTATAGAGAAATATAAAGCTAATCACACTGGAGGATGGAATATCTGTTGGTTAATTGCAAAAATACCCCTGGGCGTATGTGCAGTGTTTCCCTACAATTTTCAAAAGCATATATGCCTTCGTACTTTTGCTATATTGTATTGCACTTCTTATTTACTTTTATTTTTGGACGTGTTAGGAGAAAGTCCATATATGAGGGAGAAGTTCTACTCTTTTTATAATTAGTGTGGATATATTATTATTTTGCTATAGTTATTATTGTTTTGCCATGTTCAGTTCTATGCTCAACTATAATTAAGCAGCAAACTATTCTAATTTAAAATTGGCTTCTTTTATTAAAAAATGATAAATAAATCTGCTTTTTCCCCCATGGAGAGGTTTAATTTATTTGCTTAAGAACTACACTGGGTTTGGAATCGTATTTCACTTTCATTTCTGTTGTCTTCTTCTTAGAGAAAGATATATTGTATCAAAGTTTAAACAGTCCCCTGAATACTTTTTAGAAATGGTACTCTTATGTGTCTATACCAACTATAATCTCTTCATTGATCTGTCTTTGATGACCAAGAGACTCTTGTTTATGCAGTATGTATTTCTGGACCTCCTTTTATAAGATGTTATGATCTATGATGCTAAATTGATAGTTTGCTTGACATAATGCAATTTCCTATAAATAATTTCTTGTACAAAATAATGCTTTTTGACTGTTGAGTCAATATGCAAGGCTTTCATGCTTTAATATTTGTAGATGTCCAATCCTTCCAACCTTTGATATTGAGTTGAGGCCTTTATACTGTTTTTATGAGCATCAGGGAGCTTCAGCTGCTGTCCTAACAGAATTGGAGACACTGTTGCTGAATAATTGTCAAGTGGTACTAGTCTTCTACAACTCTAATTCCTGTTTGTTGACTTATCTCTATTCTACTCAAAAATTCGAATTTTTTGGTCCATGATGCTGGTTTGGCTTTAATTTGCCCAACCGAGGGCATCTAAACTTTATTTTGACTAACAGGAAGAAAGTGAAGTCCGATTTTGTGCTTTAAAGTGGGCAACATCTGTGTTTGATTCACAACATTGTCCCAGTCAATTTATTTGTATGCTTGGAGCAGCTGACTCTAGGTTGGATATAAGGTAGCTGACATTGTCTTTATGCTTATAGTGGAATAAAGAACTCCTTTTGGCTTTTGCATCTGTATTCTGTGTGCAATGCGACATGTGGACTCTTTTTGTACTTGTTCATTGTTGCTTAGTGTGGGTAATGATGTCAATGTTAGAATGTGGATAATGTGTGAGTTCATTGGTCAACCTTCATGCTTATTTTTATAGAACATACCTTCCTTGGGTACTTCCACCATCTATTTATCATACAGCAGCCAGTCTATGCTATTACATCATCACATACTTCAATTACTTTGTAATTCTAATAGTGCCTTCTAGCAGTGGTCCTGTCCATTCTGTTGTCCATGATGAATGTGCAATTACCATTATTGTTGCTTATGGTGTTTAACTGTTTTGTGTGGTTTGATTGGAACGAGATACTGTGCAAGCAGACAATGAGATTATAATGGGGAAAGCTAGGGACTAGCAGGAAGAGGTTACCATATCTAGGTACCTGAGATGATGTCTAGGGTACAGAACAAAAAATTTACAATGTTAAGTGGGGAGGTAATGATTTAAATATCAAGAAATCTAAAATTAGTGATACAGATAACGAATGAATGGGAAGAACCGAATAAGTGAAAGAAAGGAAAGAAAACAAGATTTCAGGTTTCTTGGTGGAAATCTAAAAAGTAATCAGTTAAGTTCTTGGGATTTTGGTACTAATGATGCGAAAGGATATCTATTTGCAGTGTTAAGATGCGTCATTCTACTAAATAAGAGAGAATATGATTGAAAATATGAGAAAAATGTTTTCTTGTTTGTTAAAGCAGAAAACAATAACTTGATAGGTGCATGATGTTGTTGTATGATAGCATCTGTGCTAACTTGGGTGTTGAGCCAATTGGTTATAAAGAAATAGGAGCTTTATGGACTAATGCAGGTATTGCTGCTACAGGCTGCACTCTTCAAGAAATTGAAAACTTTTGGTTTTTATAATAATCAGAATCTTACATGCACTTTATCTTATATATTTGTTAAAGAAAAAAAAGGAAAAATCGGCATTGACTTGTATGCATTTTGATGGTTTAGGGAATTTTGGCAATACTTAAAATGTTTTGGAAACTGGAATGACCACTTATATCATGTGATTTTGTAGCCAATGAATTATTTAAATAATATTGCAATTAAAAGTGTTCTCAATGCATTATGTTGACAAAATTGCTCCTAAGCCTTAATGGAAAGGACATATTGGTACTTCAATTGCTCCTAATCCATACAAAAGGGAGATGTGAATTTTAGACATTATTGAGGTGCTGTAGTATTGTGCTCAAATTTTAATCTTTCTCATTGTTTTGAGCTTGTCTTCTTTACTCTCGATTTACATTTTCATTCTTAACGTGATTGAACTGACATTGGTACTTATAAACCCCCCTCCCATTCTTCCCCCCTTTTCTTTTAAACAGGGAAATTGCACTTGAAGGGTTATTTCTTGGTAAGGATGCAGGGAAAATAATCAGTCAAAATTTGGATCATAGATATCCCAAACTTGGAGAGATGCTTGACTACATTCTTAAGCAGCAGCCAAAGTTGTTAGATTCATATGAAATGAGGGAACAAAAGCTTCTTTTTCCGTCAAAAATGTATGTGGCAATGATTAAATTTTTGTTGAAGTGCTTTGAGTCTGAGTTGGTGCAAAACAACTCCTTAGGAAGATCATCTGAATTTCTGTCTTCAGTGGAAAGAATGTGCTTGCTACTAGAGCATGCTATGGCATTTGAAGGCTCTGTCGAGTTGCATTCTACTACTTCCAAGGCATTGGTCACAATCGGATCTTATCTTCCAGAGGTTAGTGCTGCATGTTTTCTGAACTTTGGTGTACTCCTGTTACTGCTGCATCTTTCCAGGCTTGGTTGCTGGTCTTGTTTTGTTTCTATCTTGCCGCTAGTTTTATATTCTTTGCTGACATTCTCTTTTATCATTAATATTATTGTTTTTAAGATGGTATCATCACACTTTACTTCAAGAATGTCATGGTTAAAGCAATTATTAAGTCATGTGGACATGGATACCCGTGAATCTGTGGCACGTTTGCTTGGAATTGCTTCCTCTTCTCTTCCGGTTACTGCATCATCTGACCTTATACGTGAACTGGTCTCCTTGTTCAGTGGAACAAACAAAAGGTTTGTGGGTATACTGTGTATGATAAGTCAGATATCTGGAATAATTACTTGTATTTTGATGTTTTCTTTTATTTTACAACTGAATTAAATATTCTTCAGGTTTGAAGTGCAACATGGAGCACTATGTGCTACCGGATTTGTCACTGCTGATTGTGTTTCTAGATCACCTTCTGTAAGTTTTATAATATAAAAATTGACTTATGACTTTTTAAAATTAGGCAGCATACTCATAATTTTCATGCAAGTTCTTTACCAATTCGTTGGTGCTATGAGCTACACTATAGTTCTGAAGTGCTGACTAGGAAAATTATCTGTTTTCTGAGGTGGCTGTTGCATGCATTCCTTGTATTCTGATTTTAGCGTGGTTATTTTGAGGTTTGGCGCCAAACCACTATTTGAAGATTTTAGGCTTGAATCCCTTTCATTTATCCTGTTTCCTTAATCAAAGCTTGTCTAAAGGTTAATAACCTGGCAAATCATGCAGTTTGTTAAATCAGTATAGCTATGTAGAGGCAAAAGGAGCATAATCTTATCTCTACGGGGAACCAAATATTTGTTTTCTTTTTCAATTTTCTTTTTAATGCTGCTTCTTTAAAATTTTTTGCTTTTCTTCCAAAACTGTGTGTTTAATTTATTACGTTAAATTATTTTAGTTCGGTCACTTTTTGAGATGCATGCATATTTGACATTCATCATTATACAGATCCAAGAGGAACAATTGCAAAGTACACTTAAATGCCTTGTTGATGTTGTTAATTCTGAGAGTGCAACATTGGCCTCAATTTCTATGCAAGCACTGGGTCACATTGGGCTCTCTGGATCATTACCTTCACTTGTCTGTGGTTCTAGTTCAGGTGAAGTTAACCTACACTGATTTTATACTGCTATGTTTGTTCAGAATGCTTTATGACCTTGCAAATAAAATTGAAACTGCAGTTAGCATTCTGGAGCTTTTGAATGAAAAGTTGAGCAAGTTACTCTCTGGTGACGACAATAAGGCCGTGCAGAAAATTGTTATCTCCATCGGGCATATGTGTGTGAAAGAAACTTCTGCTTCTAACATGAAGATTGCGCTTGATTTGATTTTTAGTCTTTGCCGATCAAAGGTTGGTATTGAATGCTAGTAGTTTTGTTACAATATACAAGTAGTTTCTTTTAGCAGATTGCTTGTATCGTTAAAATAAATCTTTGGGAGAGTTTTATCTGGTTTTTGTTGTGCATGTAATTAGGAAACGCACTCAGTTTAGTGATTTTTTATAATTATTATTTGTACAGGTTGAGGATATTTTATTTGCTGCTGGAGAAGCTCTGTCATTTATCTGGGGTGGTGTTCCTGTAACTGCTGATGTGATTCTCAAGACCAACTATACTTCACTTTCCATGAGTTCAAATTTTCTTATGGGTGATATGAAGTTATCTTTGTCCAAATATAGTTTTGATGAGAAAAATGTGGTCAGTGAAGATTGCCATATTGTGGTTAGAGATACTATCAGTAAAAAATTATTTGATGCTCTTTTGTATAGTAATAGAAAAGAAGAGCGTTGTGCTGGAACTGTCTGGCTTCTATCACTGACAATGTATTGTGGTCATCATCCTACCATCCAACAAATGCTTCCAGAAATTCAGGTTAGCCACAACTTCAGAATTCACCATCTACTTTATTTAATATTATTTACTAGAAGGGGAAAATAAAAGAAACACTTTTTGACACTTCAGGAATGATGTGTTATGATATTAGAGATTGCATTGTTATTATTTTGTTATAACTTAATATAATTTTTCTCTTTCTGGTTACCCTAGATTCATGATGTGTGAGGAACTATTTAATTCTAGCCATGAGGAAACTCTTCATGCTAGCCACAAAGTCACATTGACACTCTGAAAACTACTAATCATGCTTTCTTTTTCTGTGCATGAACCCTCTTAATCTTTATTCTATCTTTCCCAGAGAGCTGGATTCAGTGGGAGCTATGTACCTGGAATACTACTTTGATTAATAGTTTTATAATTTTTCCTTTTCTTTTTCTAATATAAGTAAAGTTTTGTTTCAAGTATGAAAAATGCAGAGCAACTCAAGCAGGTTAGAAAATTCTAGAGATTTGCACTAGCTGAAACCATCTACCTATTGAATATAGCAATATGAAGGAAATGAGACATGTGACTTTTAAAAACAGTGTTGTCCTTTAAATGTCAACCTCTATCTATTCATAGGTTTGAGTACTTCTCTCCATGAACACCACATCAAACATAATAATACTTCAATCTTCATATGTTTTCTTTCCACCACTTTTTTCAAACATAGGACAAAATGGCTACTGTTTCTGGCATTACTTGACCAATCCAAAAGAAAGATTCAGCTACCTATCTTCCGGGCAAAAACAAAAAGGATGGTCTTCTATGTCAGCTTTATTCTTACACATACAATCCCAGTGCAAACTACATGCTTTAAGATGATTTTTCCTGGTGAATTTTATGGCAAGCTTTCAAGCAAAATGAGTAACTGTCTGGCTTCTTGATCTCAAGTTGCATCTCAAAATGATGAATAAATTGATTTATATTTGTTAAGGATGAATATGCGAGGGCAAACGTGCTAGCTAAAGTCTAGGATAGAAATTGAGTCAAAGGCATAGTCTTGATGTGGTTTTCAAGGCAATCAAATCTACTGCCTATCATTTTTGGCTGTCTACTTCTTAAAATGATCATTGTTATCACCTGTTAAAAGACATATAATCAGAGGTGAATATATCATCATTAGAAAGTCAGATTGTTCCACCTTGGGTTGACTTTTTCGTGTTCCAATTTATTAGTGTTAAAATTTTGTTCATTGAGAGACCATAGTCAGGAAAGAATCTGTCTATCATATCAGATATTTCATGCTGACTTGTATTCTGTGGAGGTTCCTCTTTATTAATTGAATTGCCCCCCTTCCTGATGGTTATTTTATTTAGTGTCTTCATGTTAAACATCTGCCTAAATTCAATTAATAATGGGTTGGATGCTTAACACCGTATGAGGGTTCAAGTTTTGTCGTGTTGCTTTTCTTGCCTAATCCTGTATATGGTTGTCCATGTGTAAGCCCTTGTTGAGCTACATGTGACTTGTGGGGGGGGAGTACTAACTGGTGTCAGTCATAGGTTTCCTGTGTTCTTATATTCAAGTTGGGTCCCTCCACCTATTGCTAGCTGGTTTTAGGTTGGATGCTTAACATTTCATAATTAGCTTTGGGTGTTGCTTTGAAAAGTTTTCAATTGAATGCAGGAGGCGTTTTCGCTCCTACTAGGTGAGCAGAATGAGCTTACGCAGGAGCTTGCATCCCAAGGCATGAGCATTGTTTATGAACTTGGTGACACATCAATGAAGAAAAACCTGGTTGACGCACTTGTCACCACTTTGATTGGTTCAGGAAAGAGGAAAAGAGCGATCAAGGTAAAGTTACGATGTCATATTTTGGCTTAGAAAGAAGGCTATACTGATGCATGATTTTAGTGTCAGCACTATCGCCATATAAATGCTAGGGTTTTGTAATTTAGGGGATGAGTTATCGAATTTGTAATCAAACTATCTATCATTGACGCCAGAGATCACAAGCTACTAATTGCATCTTGTTGTGCTAATTTGTCCACTCAGCCTAAAGCTTAGAAAGCATAGATAAGGTTAAAAATCAGGTTTAGCAAACATCATTACCTAAATTAGATAGAAACATATTAGAAAAGCTTTTGTTAAATCCTTAATTTTATTCTTTATTCTTTTTTCCCTGGATTTTTATTTTTGATTTATGCTCCTTGTTTATGGGTGTAAAATTCCTTTTCAGTTGGTAGAAGACTCGGAAGTATTTCAAGAAGGGACTATTGGTGAAAGTCTTAGTGGGGGGAAACTTAGCACTTACAAGGAGCTCTGCAATCTCGCAAATGAGATGGGACAACCAGATTTAATTTATAAATTTATGGATTTGGCTAATTATCAAGCCTCACTAAATTCCAAGAGAGGTGCTGCTTTTGGATTTTCTAAGATAGCCAAGCAAGCAGGTGATGCTCTTCAACCACACTTAAGATTATTGATTCCGAGGCTCATTCGCTACCAATATGATCCTGATAAAAATGTGCAGGTAAGAGTCCTTGAGACCAGAACAGTTCTTCATTGCTTCAAGTTGCCTTTATTCTTAACTGAAGTTGATTAGCTAACACCAATGCTCTAAAAATGTTTTCCTTCAAATTTTGGCAAATTCTTGAAATTACCTGCTTTTACTGACTGCCAAATTTTCTTACCTTCTTTGTTCAGTACTCCTAAGTAATTGTGACATTTGCAGGATGCTATGGCACATATATGGAAATCACTGGTGTCTGACCCCAAGAGGACCATTGATGAAAACCTGGACTATATCTTCGATGATCTTCTAGTACAATGTGGATCTAGGCTTTGGCGTTCTCGTGAGGCAGCTTGTCTTGCCCTTGTAGATATTATCCAAGGTCGAAAATTTGATCAGGTGATGAGCTTGCTGTTAGTTTATCTTGCCTTCACAAGTGATTTGTATCTTAACCAGTAGAATCCTTTGACCAAATTCTCACACTAGTTTAAAAATTGAAGTGTTCCAAAATTGTTTGACCTTGACATATAAATTAAAGCATAAGATTTTATTAGCGTTTGGTTCCTTTTCTGGTCTTGTACTTGTTTTGCTTAAGTTTGTCATCATATTTAAATCAAATACTTAATCATAAATATTATTGCAAACATTTCTGTGGACTGTGGTGTAAATGTTTGGTATAAAATCTTTAGTGTTATCATCAACTGAATTGATTACTTAGAGGGAGAGAGGGAAATGAAGGATGTTTAGAACTTGATAAATTATTTACAATCTACTGTCTAAACTCTGTAGTTGCTCATGAGTTGTTAAAGATTTTTTGTCTAAATGAATCCTAGTTAACAAATGACATGCCATAAACATGGATTTAGTAACCTGGAATACCCTGTAATGTTTTCTTTGCATGGGTTATAGTTTTACTGCTTGGTTCTCAAAAAACCCAAGCTGTGTTGTATTTCCTAATTTTGCACATATTGTTTATTAGCATGGTACAATTGCTTTCAATACCTCTGAAGTTTCATATTCCTACCACACATTAACCCCAATGATACCATTCAAAGTGAAGATATATTTCTTATGCATTTTCAGCATGGTGCAGCTTTGATGCAATATTGAAATTTCCCAGTTTATTTTTTTGGTATTCTGTTATGTTTTGATGTCTAACAATGTCTGTTCTGTAAAATCCATCTACTTATTTGTCAAGTAGGTTGGGAAGCATTTGAAGAAAATCTGGCTTGTTGCGTTTCGTGCCATGGATGACATCAAGGAGACAGTGCGGAATGCTGGTGACAAACTATGTCGTGCTATAACGTCACTAACAATAAGGCTCTGTGATGTTTCTCTTACTGAAGCATCAGATGCAAGCCGATCGATGGATATTGTTCTTCCCTTTCTACTTGCAGAAGGCATATTTAGTAAAGTTGACAGTATACGGAAGGCATCAATTGGAGTTGTTATGAAGCTTGCCAAGGTTTGCAATATTTTGAGATTATTTTGCCTTGATGAGTACAGCACAGATCAAGTTATAATTTTGTCATTTTGTCTCCCAGTTTTTAGTTTTGCTGTGAACTGGCTTTACTAATTCTGTGAGTGCTTAATCTGCCTTTGTTTAAAAAATATATTTTTTTATTTTGACACACCAAAAATTTGTCCCTCTGGAAAGTAGATGAGTATTGATGGTTATTTTTACTGTTGCCCCATCAATAAAGAACGACTTACAAAAGTTAGTCATGCTCCTCAAAGGCTCAAACAGTGTTTTCAGCACTATGACATACAATTTCCATGACTTAATAAAACAGAACATATCTTTAGTATAAGTGATGTTCTCCTTTATAACTTTCATCATTGGTCATCCTCTCCTTCCATTGACATTTGTATCCACTCTTAAATTAATGTGGGCGATTGCCACCTCTTTGCACCATGTTCATTACTTGACCTTATTTAAGTTTAATGTCTTTTTTTATTCTTATACTTAATTTGCCATTTAGTGAATTGGGTTTTATTTACAGGGTGCTGGAATTGCACTTCGCCCACATTTATCTGATTTAGTTTGTTGCATGCTGGAAAGCTTATCAAGCCTAGAAGACCAAGGACTTAATTATGTTGAGGTTTGAAGGAAGTTCATTATTTCAAACTATTCCTTGCACTATGTTCTTTTAATATTGATCTGTATTCCCTTTTCGTTCTTTTAGTTGCATGCAGCTAATGTTGGAATTCAAACAGAGAAGCTAGAAAATCTGCGACTTTCAATTGCAAAAGGATCTCCAATGTGGGAGACTCTTGACTTGTGCATAAATATTGTAGATAGCAAATCATTGGAGCTGTTGGTTCCACGTCTTGCTAACTTGGTTCGATCTGGAGTTGGCCTCAATACTAGGTTGGTACAAATTGCAATTCTAAATTTAATGTTAATCACATGAACTGAAATCTCAGTACACTTTTAGAGAACTTTTTCTTGCCCTTTTCTGCATATTTGAGTCGAAAAAGTCCTCTCTAGTTGATACTTGAATGAGCAGATTTTAGTATTACAAAAACCACTTGTCTCTCTTTTAAAGAACTATTTAAAGGTTAAACGTGTATTAAAACAATGAGATTTTGTGTTCTGGTAGAAACCTCGTTAATTTATAAAGTTTTGTCAACATGTCCTGCTACTGGGTTCACAATAAGAAGTCTAAGAAGAGTGACATGGTTGCTGTTCTTTGTAACCTATTGGCTACTCTAAAGAACCAAATCAGTGTAATTGCAATTATTGGCAAGGCTTCTACTTCGTACCAGCAATGTCCAAACTTTCATTCCGAAATTCCTGTATTTTTATTTGAAAATATGGGTCTGTTTGCACTTTTATAGAAATTTTTAAGGTTGCATTCTAAGTTTAATGTCTCATCCCTTATTGTTTTAACAATATAGTTTAGTATCATCACATGAGTATCATATGAGGTATGACATGGATTGATCTTCTTTTGTTTCATAAAATTATCATATTTTTTTGCTCATTTACAAGTATGTCTTACATTGTGAGAACATTCTTTCATTCACCTGAGCGTGCAACTTGTAGCTTCCAAATATTAATATGTATTTTGCCTTTTTTGCTATTGACATTTTTATTTATGATGCTTTATTCCTGTATCAGACAGCTCATTATTATTATTGTTATTGTTATTGTTATTGTTTTTTTCTTTTCCTTAAAATTTGAGATGACGCTGAATTGGATTTCCATTTTGAAACATTGGTTCCAAAACTAGCCAGTCTCATGATTCACTGGCATAACTACCAGAGTTCCATTTCCATTTTACTCTTGCAAAGTAATCAGTATAATCATTTGCTTAGAGATTTAAATAAAAGGTGATGTGTGATGAATAGTGCAATTCACATGCTACATCTGTTAAGACTTTCAAGATAGTTATTCTTTGGTCTCATTTTCCTTGTCAGTCCCTATGTATTATATCTGTCTCCATCTAAAACAGTTATTTTTACTTTGATTAGCTTTATCCATTAGATGATGTCATTTAAACAAATCGTCAAAAAAAAAAAAAAGGGTATTTCTCTTATTTACAACTTGCCTGAATGAAAGAATGCTGCTCCTTACAGTTCTATGTAATATAATGCTTGTGAGCTGAAATAATTTTAGTTGGTGATATAAATACATAATAATGAGAAATGCGTCTCTAAACTAAAAGATTTATGTTTTCTGGTTAGCACAACTGATTGCTGAAAGCTCTCACTTGGTAAAAACAAGCGCAAATGATATTAATGATGGTGTCTATAATTCTGATTCTTTATTCTCTTAATCTCTATCTTGCATAGGGTTGGTGTTGCCACCTTTATCAACTTATTAGTTCAGAAAGTTGGTGTGGATTTCAGACCCTATAGCAACATGCTATTGAGGTCATTGTTTCCTGTTGTAAAGGAGGAGAAAAGTACCGCAGCAAAACGTGCATTTGCAGGTGCTTTGGCTATTGTTTTGAAGCATTCAACTCCTTCTCAAGCCCAGAAGTTGATAGAAGACACTGCAGCTTTGCACACTGGTGACAGAAATGCACAAATATCATGTGTATATTTGTTGAAAAGCTATTCATCCATTGCTTCAGATGTTTTAAGTGGATATAATACAGTGATCATCCCGGTGATTTTTACTTCAAGGTGCGGATACATTTTCATCTAAGCTGTTTTTCATGAGTTGTGTCCCTTAATCATCCAATAGAATGGTTATTTAGTCCAGGACCTTATACACAATAAATGGCTTTTGTAAATGGCAATTGGGTGCTACATATTACTCACTGCCAATCAGAAATCAACCTAAAACAACAGCCCCACCCCCTAAAAGAACAGCTGAAATTTAGCACTTTAGGCAATATCTGAAAGTAAAATTGGAGTTGTAGGTAAGAAAAAGATACCCTTAAAGAGTAACTAAATAACAGCCTCTTGGTTTAGCAACATATAAACTTGATAATTATAGCCCTCACTGTCCACAAAATTTTTGCAATATGGAATTTCAGATTTTCCAATTACTAGATATTGAAGTTTTGCATCTAATAATCTTTTTTATTTAAGCATTCCCGCCAATAGATTTGCAGTAATATGCAATTGTTTTGTGTAATTCTTTGAATTTGCTTTCTTTTCCTTGTTTCCCTCATTCAAATATAAGGTATCTTTAGTAGCTGAGTTAATGTCTATGGACAATGTTTATGCACTGTCATTCTCAAGCATTATGAGAACAGCTCTTCTAAATGGAAACTGCTGATTCTTAAATTCCTTTGTTAATTCTTCTGCAGATTTGAGGATGACAAACATGTTTCTGGCCTTTTTGAGGAGCTCTGGGAAGAAAGCACAAGTGGCGACCGAATAACACTACAGTTGTATATGGGGGAAATCGTCTCCCTTATTTGTGACAGCATTGCATCATCTTCATGGGCAAGTAAACGAAAAGTAAGTTCTCCTTTTCTTTCTAGTCATATTTTGTCTAACTCTGCTTCTGTTAGTGCTGATCAAAGATGCTTTTTTGTATTTTGCACCTGCAGTCAGCTAAGGCAATCTGCAAGCTCAGTGAGGTTCTGGGTGATTCCTTGTCTTCTTATCATGTTCTTCTAACATCTCTTATGAAGGAAATTCCTGGTCGTTTATGGGAGGTTGGAATACTTAAACTTTATTATTATGTGAAATGTGTTAGGATCACTTGTAGAACTTGCTGTTGTAATTTTAGTTTACATGTCAACAATTTTCAATTTTCAATATAACAGGGGAAGGAAATATTATTAGATGCAATAAGTGCTCTTTCTGCATCCAACCATAAAGCAATTTCCATGGAGGATCCTGCTCTTCCTGGTACCATTTTGAGTCTGGTTTCTTCAGCGTGCACAAAGAAAGTCAAGAAATACCGTGAATCTGCTTTTTCTTGTCTTGAACAGGTAAACATCTGTTAATGATTATTTATGATTTCATTATTTCATTTTCAACCTATTCAAAACTTTGTTCGAATCCTTTTTCTTTTATTATTTATTTTAAAATTGTTTTGTTTAATGCTAGCTGTAGTACAACCTGTCATTCTATCCTTGCACTTTTTTTTAAAATGCACCTAAATTGTTTAGGGGATCACTGTCAAAACTTGAGGGCTGAACTTATGACATTTTTTTTCTCCACTTTTATATTACCTGCTCATCTGAAAGATGGATTGTGTTTGTTGGAATGGTTTAGCCCATTACTGTGTTATTTTTGTGTTATATGAATGAATTATTAGGTAAAACCAATATTTCCATGTTTTTCCCAAGACTTTGTTCTTCACTTTCTTTGAATAGTAGTTGAAAAACAAAAGTTAAAAAGAAAATAGTCTCTTCTTGGCATTTTTTTTGGTGACAAGCAGTGACTTGTTTGTAATAAATAAATAACCCTTAGGCAAGTTGTATAGGGAAAAAGGATAAATGTAAATGATCCAGACTGGTTTGGGAGCAATGTGGAGTTGTAATGTGCTTCTAATGTAAGTTTTATATGAACATCTAGTAATTCTGAAATTATAATGTTTTGCCGGTGGAAAGATCTGTAGGAATATTATTTATCAGAGGAAAAACTCTGTTGTTGAGGGTGGTTTTTCCATGATTATTAACTCTCAGGAGATCTTCTAATTGATCTTTCTCATTGGTGAGAAATACCTATACATAACTCCAAGCATTTCTTCTGATCTATGCTGATTGTTTTCCTTTCTAATAATTACTTGATCTCTGACGTTGCTTGCATCTCATTCAGTTTGTTTCTGGTTATTCCAATGATGATATCTAAAATTAGTTCTTTGAACATATGCTTAGGTTATAAAATCCTTTGGCAATCCGGAGTTCTTTTGTCTTGTTTTTCCTATGCTATTTGATATGTGTAACTTGACTTCTCCCAATAAAACCGGACGAGCTCCTTTGGCAAGTGACACCACTAAAGCAGGTTTCTTCAAATTCTTACTTTTACTTTGTTTGCTAGATTATATATGTATGCAGTTCTTAAGATTTGTGGAACCACGTGAGTTCAGTTTGCAGTTCTTTTACTTCTTATTCATTATAATTTTATACAATTTTTACTTCTTAAAATTTGTGGAACCACGTGAATTCAGCTTGCAGTTCTTTTACTTCTTATACAATTGAAGGGTAAATCAACTCTTATTGATGAAAACCAGTTGATTTACCCTTCAATTGTTGGTTAGACATTTACTATCGTCAAATACCTGTTTGTTCTTTCTTTTTCAATTTTCTTGTTTCCGCAGGATTCATTTTTTCTTTCTACCCTGAATTTTCCTCAAGAGGGTGTCCTATTAACAATTTTGGCTTAAGAAAAAAAAGAATAGGAAGTAGTTGTGCATTGCATGTAGAAAATACCATCAAATCATATACAGATTTTGCTAAGCAGTTTTTTTCTTTTAACTTATAGAGAGTTCTGGGTTCTCTCATCTTG
Organism: Kokia cookei; assembly: GCA_039519145.1. NCBI lineage: Eukaryota > Viridiplantae > Streptophyta > Magnoliopsida > Malvales > Malvaceae > Kokia > Kokia cookei. The sequence continues at coordinate 895,000 of JBBHDX010000612.1, forward strand.
ATATCATTTTTGGAGCAAATGGTGGAACCTTTACCTTTCAGATATTTCTGCTTGTGCTTGAGTCTAAGGGGACTGCATTGTGTAGGTTCCCTTTGAAGTGCACATCAAGCATAGCACTTTTGCTCAAGTGTTAATTAGCATTACTTAAAAGTAGAATGCTTCTGGTGATGAACTGACCCCTAAGAACTGATGAAAAAACTGAGCTGTATTGGCCGGGTTGGACTGGTCCAATAAGGAACTGCCAGGCTTTTGGTCAAGTTTGGTTTATGAAACCTGTAATATGTTGAAATGATAATGATTTCCGTTGGATGAAACTGGTTATATATATATATATATATATTTAATTTGCTATTCAAAATTTTGTTTATAATGGATGAGATTTGAATTTTAGACCTTTAATGTAACACCAATCCATTAAGTAAAATGCGTATTTTTATTAATTTTTTCAGGTTTATAAATATATTGTTAGGTTGAAGTTGCTTACATTCATGTTTCTCCCGCTTAAATGAGTTGGACCAATTGTTAAAAGCAAAACTAAGTAAAGGCTTTCTACTTATGTGCAGAATCTGATGATGCTGAAGATGTTTCTATTCCAGTTGACAAACTGATGAACTGCATTACATCTTGCATCCGGGTGGCATCAGTAACTGACCTTGTTGAAAATAAAAAGAAGTTGATGGATGTATTCTCTATTTCCCTTTCACCTGGTTTTCAGTGGACTGGTATCTTCTTCTCTCAAAATTTTGTGTGTTAGTTTCGCAGAATTTTTGCTTTTACTGATTTGAGCTAGTATGAGCAGTCAAAATGTCGGCCTTTTCCTCCGTAAAAGAACTTTGCTCAAGGCTCGAGTCCAATTTGAATGACTTTCAAGGCACATCTTTACATGCTTACACGACTGCTTTTATTCACGAGGTACTGATAACCAAGAGTCAATTTCATTTGTTTATCTAATTTAAGTAGTTGTCCTCTGACTTTGTAGTTGTCCTCTGACTTTTGACTCTTTTTTTTCAGTTGTTCTCTTCTGTGTCACCTAAACTAGTGGAGTGTATAAGCACAATAAAAATTTCTCAGGTATATAATCTTTGTTTTTCTCGTTTTGTATCCTTATGATTACTATTCTTCTAAAAAGTTCATCCAAGGAGCAGCCTTGTAGGTTTCTCATCTTTTGTCAACTTTATGCAACTTACGTTGGTCCTGGCTTATATCATCGATGACATTTTTATGATGTCGAATTAGTTTCCGTCAAAGGGTTTTGCTTTGTTGATAGAATTTAAGTCCCTTTATTTGATTATCAGTTATACTCGATTATTTAATTGTTGAAAATTTTAAATTTGCTTCTTTTACGAAAACTGAGTAGAAGGAAAGTGCCCCTAGAAGCCATATTTTCTAATATGGGTTCATCTTATTTTTCACTTCAATTTTATTGTTTTCTTTTGAGAATGCCCTTGGAATCATTTCCTTAACAAATTTACCTGGATTACTTTTTTATGAATTGTTATACTTTATGCTATGCAAATTCTTCCCTTTTTTTTCTTTATATATCCATGTTTGACCCAAGCATGTGGGTATGATCATTTAAATATACGTATACGGGTATACGACACTCACCTCGAGACTGAGTAGCAGAGATTATATAATACAATATTGTTTCTTATTGATACCATGTATTGTGGAATACTAGGCTCACATTGGTGCCTCGGAGTGCCTCCTAGAAATCACCCAGTTGGGCAGATATATTTCAGCAACAAATTGGAGAGATATTGGACTGAAGGATGAAGTTGTGCAGCTAATTGAGAAGGAAACGAGCGAGCAGGCAAGATCAACGTTGAAAAAATGCATCGACAACCTCCAAAATTTCGAGCAAGCAAATGCTGAATCAAACTGAATATGGGAATGGAAGTGGAACTGTCCATGAATTTCATCAATAGGATGTTACGGGGTCATGCCCAGAAGTGACTGTAATTCTACAATGTAGACCAAGAAAAGAAACTACAGAAACAAAAATTCTAACGGAAAATTTACTACTCTCTTCATACTGGAAATTAGAAAATTACAAAAAATTAAAATAATTAATATAATATCATTTTAACATAATTTTTTATGTTAGTATTTATAATTAATATAATGATTAATATATTTTATTATTAAATAGTAAGAGATTCTCTGTTCAAGGTCTGATTGGGGTGAGTTGGAGATATTGAGTCAAGTGGGTGTAGGGGTCTATAACATATATTTGTTTCATTTTTAAACATTAAAATATCGAAGTATTCTTCACGAGTCATGAGTTCTAGCATGGAGATTAATTCATTATATTAGGATTTTTACCATCTTTTAATATTTCAAATATATATAGCCACTTTTATTTCTGGGTGAATGTGTAATCTGATTTCCTAATTACATCGCGACAGTCGGTTATGTTATTGCTGAGGGAAGGTTGAAATTTTTGGGGAAGTTTTTGAAGTTTTGTCTTTATAAGTTGATGGATCCTTCAACGATTGATATTGTCCTTCACATGGTTGGTATTGCTATTGGGTCGTGTTTGGGATTTATTTTTAGTCTCTTTTGGATGAAGATTTCAAAATATCTTCCTATAATATGTAGGTATGTAATGTACGTAGACAGTTAAGAGACAATTGTTGAACATAAATATCTAAAAATTAATATCCAATATTAATATAGTTAAAAGTAGGTTGCTTTTTATCGTAAAAAAAAAAGAAAAAGAAAAAGAAAAAGAATAGGTTGCTTTATTGATTATAATAAAAGTGAGTTGCACTAAATGTCCATCAACAATGATTTTAAGACTTCAAAATTTTCGAAATGAAACCACTAATATTATTTTAAATTGGTTTTTTTTTTTGTTAGATGTGGGAAGTCACGTGTTGCAATCACATGCGTCACCACTTGAATTTATAATTAATTTATTAAAATATATTAATTTTCGTTTTTTATTTTATAAATAAAATATTTTTTAAAAATAATTCTTATGAAATATAAAATTTTAAATTTTAATTACAATATAAAATATTTTATATTTATAATTATATAAAATATTAAATGGAAATTAGAAATTACATTTTTTTATAAAATAATGCAATTAAATAATGTTATAATTAAGTATAAATTCAAAATTCATTCTAATTATAATATAAATTATTATTTATTTTTTTTCTCTTTATTTAATAAAAAATTAAAGGAATCATGTAAAATAAGAAAAAGGAAAGTATAAAAATAAGAGTATGGTATTCACCAAAAAGAAATGAGAGTATAAGATGGTGATTAAAGTTTTTGTCAAACGGATGGATTCAAACCGCATGACCTTCATTCTTACCTTAATTTAAAAAAGAATCAATCATTTTTTTACTTATTAAAATTATTAAATAACAAGTCAAATTTAAAATGAGATTTTAAAAAAATACTACAACAAGTAAAAGAAATGAAAAAAAAATAGAGTGAATGATAAGAAACAAAATCTTTACAACATCCATTAATTTTTTAAAAAAAATTATGTGGTATAAGATTTGAGGTTTAGAATTACATGGTGTAGTTAACCCTAAAGTCTTTAAAGTATAAATATGCTTCAAATGAGTTGGGCCAATTAGCATAAAAGCCTATCAGACCCAGCCCCAGTTGTTCGCCCTACTGAACATTGAATTGCTGATACATACAGTAAGCGAGCGAGCGAGCGAGCGAGAGCGCGAAAGCAAAAGCCGACTCTGAAACCCCAACTCACTGTTTCCCCTTTCAAATCCAGGATTTCCATTCCCACACCATTACTTTCATATTTAAGTTATTCCTTTTATATCTGTATAAATCTGGCAGTGGCCAAAATGACGAAGAAGAAGCAAGAGCCGGGGAATCAGATGGACGCCGACAATGACCACCGCTTCAACATTAAGAACATTATGAAAGATATCCAGTTTCTTGGTATTTTCTCCCCTGTTTTTTTAATCTTTGTTTTTATTTTCTGTAATTTATGTTTTTGTCATCCAAGCAACCTCAATTGGCTGAGAAAGTAGTTAAATAGTCATATAAACAATGCCGGTTAAGATTTAGGGTGTTGCCTTTGTTTACGGTTGGGTGATATTAGTATTAAATTCGGTTAAGATTTGTGTTTGATTGATCTGCCTTGAATTACATGCTTTTTTCGAAAGCTTTCTAACGTGTTGGTTCCAGCAAGAACAATTGAAATTCCATTCTTGCTGCTTATAATATGCTGCAATGAAGGTGAAATATAGATTTTTAGGACTTAAAGCTTACTTGGGCTTAATAAAATGCTGTAAATAATTTTTGCGCTTCTATGTATCTGGCTGAGAGTTTTAGGGTGTGGACTGTTATGCCTCAAATTTTGATGAAAAGCTTTGAGTTCTTGGAAGATTTTTTGAAATAGTTCGAATGTTAAGATTTTGGAATGCTTATTGGGAATTATATTGATCTCAAAACATATATGTCTCGACTTACTTTGAGAATAGATCAAATATGCTTACCTCTATGCTATGTTATCCGGAATTGGAGTAAGTGTGAGATCCAGGTGTACGTATATTACACAGTATGCTCAATCTCTTTTAAGGTTTTTATTTTTTCATATGTTTAAAATATTATACTTTCATACTCCATATCCAAATATATGTCAAGACACTGGTGTTTTAGAGAAAATGGGGAGTCCGGATAACATAGACTCCAATATGCGATATGATCGAAGCTTTGTTTTGAAACTTTCACCCCTTCCAGTTATGGATTATAATTTGCTATGTAGTTATATAGTGGTTTTGAGTACTTCTGTTTTTTACATTTTAGGTTCCTCCCACATGACATGGAAGGAGAGGAAAGAGATGGAGAATAGGAAGGTGGTTTCTTTGGGTGGAAAGGTAAGTACTTTCGTCTTCAGAAATAAAAAACTGTGAAAACTGCAGGGTGATTGCTATTTTAAATTATTTTTAACGTTAGCTTTTGGTTTCCTGAAAGCAGCCCCCTAAGAGGCAGAGATTACCTCTGAGTGTTGCTAAGGCGGTCATGAAGAATCAAAAGAAAAGAGAAGAGAAAATGCTTCAAGAGGTGGTTTACTTTCATTGCTTTTTGGCCATAATTTATGTTATCTGGGCTTGGAATGTACTTGATTTTTAAAAGTTTTCTCATATATTTGGAAGGTCGTTCTCATACCTATGCATGCATGTTTAGTATACAGGTCTGGGCATGATTACCTAAGAAAACATAGAGTCCTGATAATATAGATCATGATTCTTTAAGCTGATACAAAACCTTTTGTGGATCATTAATCGTTTTGTTTTTGAACTTCAGAATATGATTCTTGGTCGATTTAGAGGAAAGCTTGGTGGTGATACTGGCACTAAAGGATCCACAGACAAGCGGAGGCCCGAGGACAGGGTTTTGAAGTCAAGTGAAGGTCATTTTAAAAATGGTGTACTCGATGTGAAGCATTTATTTCACAAGTCTCCCGCCAAAGACAATGACTTTGACGGTCACCCTGTTAATAAAGGGAAAAAGAAAAAGGGAAGTGGTAAAAAGAGCAGAGGGAAGAAGAAAGGTGGTGGTCGTGGTGGCAAGAAGCGCCATTGAATGAAACATCTAAACTAGTAAAGGTACAAGCCGTTAGTCAATGCCAGTTTTGGATCTTAAAAACTGATGAAAATAACCCTTATATCACAGTTGGTGTATGATCTTCATCTGTTATTGTATACTAAAGCTTATTTCAGTGTCAAAGCCGACAAGTATGAAGAGAAGATTGAGAAATGTAGGAAGATGCAGTATTTTATTGATTTTGATGGGGGAGACTGGTAGTCTTTGTGATTTTGTTTGCATAATTTGTTCATTCTCTCCCATATTTGTTTTCATCATATTGTTTGTAGAAGCATTTACAGGCAAAGAAAATGCTCTACTTTTAAAACTTCGCAATCATAGGCTGTCGTGGTCTAAGTATTTTAATTAAATGATTATAAAAATGAAAAAAAATGCTAGAAAGTAATTATTATCATTCATCTAAACTTTTAGTAGTTATTATCATTCTAGTTAACAATACGTGTTCCTTTCTAAAGCTAAATACTATCATATTTTGAAAGTTGATGAAGGTAAAAAAATAATTCTGAATTAATTTTCGAATTATTGATTAAAATGAAAATAAATGTTACGTTGCTTAAAATGTTGAAAAAATATGAAAATTATTGAAGAAATGAATTTTATTTGATATAATGCTTAAATTACTTATAAACTTTCAATCTTAAATATAGAAGATAATACATATTTAAATTCGTTTAAATTCACTGTCTTTTAGTAGTTGTAGTAATAATGATATTAATTGAGTTGAGATTCAATCAAGATCTAACAAATTCAATTTTAGTTATTAATGTTATTTATTGAAATTCAAAATTTTGATTATGATTATACATATTAAATTTATAAGATATATTTTTATACAAATAGAAAAATAAAACTAATTATAAATCACATAATAGTAATTGAAAGGAGCTACGAATGTTAAGAAAACTATTTTATGGTTTAAGGTCTGTTTTAAGGTTTAGGTTTTAAAGGTATTGTAAGGTTTAGGATGTTTTACGATGTAAGGTTTTCGGTTTAGGATGTTTATAATTTATGATTTATGATTGGTTTAGGGTTTAGTGTTACGACCCTTCAACGTTTAAAAAACCTCCGAGGTGAGTTGAATTGAGTTGTATGTTTGATGCTTAATCTATTTAACTTTCCTGTTATATTTTGCGGAACTCGATCCCTTTAATGGAAATAAATGCATGCCTTGAATGTGTGAAGTTATTTTTTGTTTCATGATAGACTTCATAAATTCAGGTTCTTAAATTGATATTACATGCGCGTTCAAAGCTGCGAATAGTAATTGTGTGCAGTGATAGAGTCATGTTAAGGTTCAGGGGGTCAAATTTATTTTTTTTCAATTTAATCTTTTGTAAATTTACATCTCCCAAAAATATAAGCAGCCCTCTCAAGGTTTAAGATTTTTGTAATTTTCCCATTTGTATATGTATTATAGCTCTTTAAAATGGTAAAATTTTAATTTAGATCTTTTATAATTTATAAAATTTTAGATTAGTAATGATAAAATTACACTTTAGTCTCCTCAAAAATGATAAAAATTTAATTTAACACTTTAAAAATAATAAAGATATAAACTATTAAAATAATAAAATTATATTTGTACTATCGTGAAAATATATTATATAGATATAAATGTAGATAGATAAATATAGATATAGATTAAATAAAAATAACTAATCATAATAAAGTTTAAAATTTATAAATAAAAAATTAAGTTTGTTTACAAAATAAATTAACTAAAATGCCTTCTAATGCCTAAATTATTCCTATTGCCTTTTTATTCTACCTAAAATACCCCTATTAATTTTTTACATTGTTAAAGTACCCTTATTTATATTAAATAAAAAATAATTAATAATAAGAATTTAAAATTTATAAATAAATAAATTAACTTTGTTTACAAAATACCTAAATTTTTCTTATTAATTTGTAATGCTTAAATTTTCTCTATTGATTTTCTCTTCTACCTAAAATATCCCTATTAATTTTTTACTCTTCAACCACCTTTATTTATATTAAATAAAAAATTAATAATAAGAATTAAAGTTCATAAATAAATAAATTAACTTTGTTTGCAAATCCCTAAATTATCCTTATTATTATCTATTGATTTTTTATTCTACCTAAAATACTCCTATTAATTTTTTTATACTCCTAAAATATTTAAAATAATCCTATTATTTTTTTATACTCTTAAAATACCCCTATTAACTTCTAAAGACTACTGATTTTATATACTATATAGATTTCAATTACTCTAATATTTGTTCTTTTTTATAAAAGAAATGTTTTTTTAAATAATATAAAATTTGTCTTTTTTCCTAGTCATTGTTGTTCCCGGGGCAGTTTGGTCATAATAAGATGGTTAGAATCATGCTTGTAAACCTTCAGTCAAAAGGAGATACAAATTTTTTAGGATTATTCTCAAACAACTGGGAGACATGGATGAACAAGAATTTCGGCGCCTTCTTGATCTCTTCCCTGTTGTTCGATCTCGTGATTACCATGTAAATTTCAAAACCCCTCTTTATTTTTTCTACACCATTTTCTAATTCTAATCGTTCTTTTGTTGTTCATTTATCTCTGGCTTTCTCATCGATATTTTCCCTCAATTTCACTTTTTCTTCTTCTTTTTCCGCCCTGAATTGATAGGTTTAAGGTTTGTGAATTGCGTTAGTTCCACAATGCAAAACGTTCTGAAAGATCCTCGTTTTGTTTCAGTGCTATAATAATCTTATGTCTTACCATATTTTAAATCGGTGTTTTTTGTGATTGTGACGACTTTTTCTTTGATTTGATTGATGATCTGTGTGTGTGTTTACTATGTGTTTCATGCCTCTGTATTAGGAAAGAGAGTATTGTAAGGGTTTTTACGGGACTTGAGCATGAAACCAATTATTTTAGTGCTAATGTTTTTGCTCGATGTTGTCAAAATGATGCTTTTTTAAGTTGTTTAAGGATTTAATTGTCTCACTATTGAATAGAAACATCTAAGATTCTTACTTGGCTTTAGTTGCATTCACAAATTGTTTGACGGGTGGCAGTTTTCTAGTTTAATTATCTAATTTCCGATTTTTATAACTGAGAGCTGTTGATGCATGCAATAATGTTTACGGTTATGACAGCAGTCATTCTGATACTAAATTTTTAGATTCATTTTGCTTGAAATTATCTTCAAATGTTTCAGGCCGAGTCAGCTTCATCTAGACAAGCAGCTTCTTGTTCAGCATCAAATGAGGCGGTATTTACTAAAACTGATTCACCCCCCCCCCCCTACTCCTCTTTCTATAAATTATCAATGTTTGTAGTATTCCGTTAAAATGTATCTGTTATATGCTAGCTTGTCATGTTTGTCATTTGCTAAACAGATTAAGGACTGGCAAGATGCATGGCATGATGAAAGAAATGAAACAGAGAATCAAGGAACTGATCTGCATGGTAAGTTATTACACACAGTCCATAGAATAAAATATCTCCATGAAACTGTATGGATAAGAATTTTGATCTGTTGTCAATTGATCCATTTATATGTCAAACCTTGGGGAAATAATGGACGGCTTACATTTTCTTTTTTTGAAATATAGTCTTACAACTTTTTTGCTTACTTGCATGTATTCTTTTTGACAGATAAGTTCTGGCAGAAGCTAAAGTTGACAGCTGAGAAGAAGGTATGCCTAAAATATAATGACTCCAAGTTAACTAAATTTTCAGTGTTCTAAATTCTTTAGGCTTTCTTGAATTTATTCTCTTCTGAACAGGCATATTTGTTGCAATATATGTAGAAATTAGTATGATTCTTATGAAATTACTTACTACTGGACTATAAAATTCAACTGGCAACTTGAATGATTTACTGTGGATTGGATGAGGCAAGGTATCGTTGGAATCAAAACGTTTCTTTTCTTCCACTGAAAACAAACCTCATACTTTTTCTGATTAATGAAATTAATAAAAGAAGTAAAAGTAGTGCCAACGCGGTTTTTGTATTCAGATCCAAAATTTTAAACAGAATGTGTTACTTACCGACATGTAACTAAAATTTGTAGATGTTTCCTGCCATCTGATTTTCTCAGGACTTAATGATCCTCTCATGGTCCTTAATTCCCATTCATAGCTCCCTGAAATCTTCCTAAAGTCTTTAGTTTCCATGATCTTTCCTTTTTTGTGTTCCTTGAAACTTCAACGAAGTTTGTGTAATTGTAATAAGCCATCGTAGTGAGATTGCTTCTACAACACAGATAATCTGATTCTTGAGGGGCCTTTACATTCTTTCAACCATTATTCTGACACCATTTCTTTTTCTCTTTCAGCCTTTTTTCTATTATGCCATAGTTGAAGATCTTTTCTATTAGTTATACAATTGACAATTCTCAAACCTCTTGTGATGATAATTATTGCATTAAAAGTTTTGGTTGGTTATGAACTCTGATAATAACTGAGGGTGCAAAGCACCTAATATTGTCTTCAATGGTGCTGCATCAAGAGATCCAGCTATCCACTAGTGTCATGGGAAACATTATAACCGTTTTTTTATAGTTCTAGAGCTACATGAATCATTTTGTGATGATATAGGCTATAGAGTGAATACATAGTAATTGCTAAAATTTTGATTATTTATGTGCTTTAACGATAAACATGGTGAAAAGCATATGTGGTCCTAGATGACTCACACCAAGAGTTCCATCTTTTCAGCTATTCTCATTGGGCAAGTGTGGCTTGTGCCTTTGAATTTTTTCTTTTTAAATTACTGAAAGTATTCTGCTTCAAAGAAGATAAATTTTAAAGTATTTTTCTTAGTAATTAATTGAATTTGATGCTTTATATTGTTTATTAGAGTCAGCATTTCTTATGACATAGAACCTTTATTGTCCTACTCTTCATAATGCATAGCAGTAATGAGGCCTTTTAAGCTCTATGTGCTCTCTTTGGGAATGATTAACAGAAAATTGCAGTTTTAGTTACCATTGGTGCATAATAACCATACAATGCTAAATAAGAGAGAGAGGGCTCCTCCCTTGTACAGGCTCTTAAAGGTTAGGTTACTACCTGCCTTTGCTGAAGAGGTTTACTTTGTACTACCCAGAGGTCATATAGATTGGAACCCAGAGTGATAAGAGTAGAAATTAGCAGACTGCAGTAGCCAGCAGTTATGCATGTTGCAGTTGCATGCCAAATCAACCATAAAAGAGCTTTGGCTACTGAAATGGTCCTTCCCTGTAACCCCAAATGTTATCATCTTTTTCTTGGTTTTGGGGTTCTTATGGGATATTTTTGTTGAGTTGATTGTAAATTACTGTCATGTAAGTTTTTCGTTTACTGTTGATACTGTTCTAATGCTTAATAATAGTTAATGACAATATGGTGTTGGAAGCATTTTAAACATGTTAGTAATTGCTACTTGTTGACTGACATAGGTTGGTGCAGCAGAGGCAGACAAATTTTGCAAGGCTTTTCAACACGTTCACAGGAAACTTGTATGTCTATTTTAGTTAATCCCACATAACCATTGAATATTTTTTATGATTAATTTCCAATTTCTGATATTTGATTGGACAAAACTTCAAAATCTTTAATCATTTGCAGGTGTACGAGGGGCTGAGTTTTGAAGCTGCTCAGAAGTTCCTAAACTCATGAAACTGCTGAAGAGATAGTCCCTTCATGGCTAATACCTGTTTTATATTGTTAGGTTCTTTTCTTCGTCTGTTTTTTTTTTTCTCTTTCTTGGTTATGAAGAAGTTGCAGAACCTGTTTTGGGATGAGTTTATGATAAAAAAACCATTCTTGTTGTGCATTGTTAAATGAGTTTCATCGAATTTGACAGTCATTCTCAATGTAACCTACATTCAAAAGATTAAGACAGTCCTAGACTTTCAATTTTATTCCCAGCTTGTCTCATAATCTCTACTCATGGGAAAATGAGGAAGAGCTTATTTTTGGCTTTAGCCCATTTCTATTTAAGGTCTCTATCGTTAACTCATCAGACATTTCTGATTTTACCCTTTACCATATTGAAAGTATTCATCCTTTGTTTTTTGAATAGCATAGTTCTTGTCTTTTTCTTCTGTAATTGTGAAGACCAAAAAAATAATAAAGCTGGACCTTATGGTAGTTTGCTTAGATCCATAGGTTCCTTAATAATGCATGGAAATTTCTCAGCTCATTGAAGATATTTTAAATCCTTGCTGTCTCCTGTAGTTGCGGAAATTGGAGCAACAGCTAGTGATGGCAATGGGGCAAGGTGGGATGGATTTTATAAAGGAATATAGGATGCAAGCAAATCAAATGTAGTTAATGTAGCAAACATAAACATATATATGAGTTCCCTGTCACTATTGCGGTTGAAAGTATGTCTCGACTTCACCTTTAACTAGTTAATGTTACATTTTAACTTAAAAAATTTTGATTGCATCTCTCTCACAAGGTGACATCATTCCTGTTCCTTTGAGAACTCAACATCTCTGTATGCTGTATCAGGAAAGATGAGAGCGCAGGTATATATTTTACGATGGAATGAAACAGTTTTTAATCTCAGCAGGCTTAGAGTAAACCTTGACTCTGACCTGACTAATTTTTTAAAATTAATACACTCCAATTCTAATCTATCCCCATATTTGATTTCTAAAAGAAACCTGACGTTATTAGGTCAAGTCAGACATTCTTGCCAGCCCTAGCATCAGCTCAAGAACTGATTAAACATTTTACATAATTCTCACATTGGTAATTTCCTTTTAAGATCCTTTATATGTATAGGTAAAGATTTTAGTGATTGTTAAGGAAAAAGAGAGAGCAACCATTGACATTAAACTTAAACTATTAAATCCCAGATATGTACTCCTTAAAGAGAATATCATTCCTCTTTCTGTATTAATTTCCATTTATGCATCGTTGAACTCAAAATTTTGTCCATATGAAAATGCTTATGTATAAGATAAAGCAGTATGAAACCAAAATGGAAGAGATTATTGATTGGAGATTTTAGCAACATTTTTTCCCCATTGCTAGTAAAATTCTTGAAAACATTCCTCATCCAAAACGCCTTAAAACGAATAAAAAGTCTTAAACATGTAAAATTACTGATAGAGTCACAAGTCTGAGATAAATATTTGTTTCCTTCAAGAACAGAGACATTTCAATGTGAATCAAATTCTCCAGTCCCACAGCAGCAAATCAGTCATGAAGGGTTCCCAAGATATCATCATCTCTGTATAGGTGATACCTGAACAATGGGTTAAGAAGATAATATGTTAAAACTGAAAAGAACTGCCAATGAATGGGTAGATTAATATTAGAAAATGAAGAACAGATAACATAGTTAACAAGCTGTTATCATGTTTGCAGAAACCTATGATCCACCGACGCCAAGCAGCACTTGAGTTAAAAACAAGGTCAAATGATGATACAAGCATGGATAATTGCTTTTATTATATGCCAATCAGCAAGCAAAGAATGTGGTTTGCTCTCATTCACCTCCGGCATCTAGATTTCGGAATTGAATCCACCAACAACTTGTGATGTTTCAAAGGATTCAAGAATCAAAAGTTCAACCGAAGACTATAAACCACAAAAAACTGATAACTAATTGTAAAAAAAAGGGTAGTAAAATATGGAAAAAACCAAGGTCATACATTACCAATTGACCTTTTTTCATTAACCCCAGGTTTACCATTGGTGGAGATGTAACTTGACTATCCTAGAGGCTTTATAACCTTGAACACACTTCTAAAGACTTCACCAGAAGCTGGTACTTAATCAAAGATTTTTTCTTCTACTGTATCCCCCCCATTCCAATATTGCAAATATATATACACATGTCCACAATAATGATGTGGTGAACCTTTTAGAGGAATTACTGCATTGCACCCAATGCACCTCAACTTGCTGAACAGCAAATGAGAGTTAAACAATTATAAGCGTTAAATAATCCCTCAGAAAACAAGGAGCATCAACCAATCAGAAGCTTAGTGTAGTAAAAAAACACATCCATACAAAACAGTATGAAATAATAGCATGAAATATAGATGTAAAACAAAGAACTAACTCTTTTTCACCAAGCTTGACTTCAGTGCCACCGTATTCAGGCAAAAGAACTGTATCTCCTTCCTTCAGATTAACCGGGATATGCTTCCCATCTCTGTCTCGAGCTCCTGGTCCAACTGCTACCACTTTCCCAGAGTTAAACTATAACAAATGAGGGAAACACAAAATTAGAGGAAAAAAACATCAACACAAAGTGAGTAAATTGATAGATAAAATTAAAACCTTGGGGGTCTTCTCAGGAAGCAAGATCCCAGAGTTGGTTTTAGAAGGAGGGATTAGTTTCTCAACCAAAATGCGATTAAATGAAGGAATCAATCGCTTTGCCATAATGTTGTTAGAGAAGGGGCCGAAACAGAGGGTCTTTGTGCGATGAAATTGGCTGTGACAGGAGATGATTTGAAGAATGGGGAGCTCTTAGGGTTTAAGATGGATTCAGGGTTTCTGTTGAATTACGAAAATACCCCCTTACCTTAACCTGTGGAAGACTCTAGACCCAGCAACAAAATTAGAAGACTCTAGACTTCTAGGGTTTAAGATTCATTCGTGCTTTACTACTTGTCACTTTTGTTCCTATTATTATTATTATTATTATTATTATAAAATATTAAAATAGTTATTTTATTTGTCTCAAGTTATATTTTAGTTATTTATATTTTAAATGTTAGGTTTTAATAATTTATGCTATCATATTTTAACATTTTAATCATTGAACCGTTAATTATCGTAACAATGTAACAGTAAGTTGAAGTGACACATTAAATCGTCATTTTAAACGAAAATTTTAGGTTAAATTATATAATTGATCCCTATTATTATTTTTTTTATTTTGAGCAATTATTTTTTTTATTTTCTTTTAATTTTTTCATTCTTTTATCAAGAAATCTAAACAAAAAGATTAACTTGTCAGTAAGAAGATGATTATTGAGTTAAATACGAGGATGAATAGTTTTTTTCTTAAAAAAGAAAAGAAAAGAAAGACGAGGAGTGTAGTGGTAGAGCAAAATCTTGAGAAGCAAATAGGGAAACAAATAGGATGCATGGTTAGCTTCCTTCAGATCTTTGATCGTCACCAACTTCTTTTTGGCAAATGCCTTTACTCTTCTAAGTGCCTCCCTCTCGTGGAAACGTCAATTGATTTTTATTTTTTGATCTCCATCTTTTTTTTTTTAATGTTGGCTTGTATTATTTTTATCAACTTTTTTTTATTTGTTTCAGGCGAGTGAAAAGAAAATGGAGCAAGTGAAGACCGTTGAGACACCAACACTATCGAGAGAATTGGAGAAGCAACCACAAGGCCAAATAGTAGCGTCATTGGACCGTTTGAAGTAATATTAGGTTGCATCGAAGCTCTGATCTTCGACATCAGAACTCTCCATGCTTACTAGTAATCAGAGCAAGTCACCTCTCCCCTTACCCGTTTTTTAGTACAAAAGAGGTAGCGCGAGGTCGCCATGGAAATTCTTCAAGGAAGCTCTAAGGCCTTCTTTGGATAGCAAAGCTGTCGTTGATGCCAAATGAAGCCTTAAGCCCTGAAAGATCTATACGAATGCCTCTATATTATCTGTGAACCAATGCAAAGATGAGGTGGATGATAATGATAAACAACGACGGTCACCAAAAGTAATTGTAAGGCTCAACGGACTGGAACTGTTACCAAATTTGAATCCTAAAATGAACGGAAAAGCTCAAAATGAAAAAAATATAGGGAGAAATTGTATACTTTAACCTAAAATTTTCATTTTAAATGATAATTTAATGTGTCACGTCAGCTTATCGTTACACCGATGGCTCATTGACTAAAATATTATAACACGATAACGTAAGTGACTACAATGTAACCTAAGACAAATAAAAGTGAGTATTTTGATAGTTTACCCTTTCTTTATTCACTATTCTCTCTTCTTTTGTTAGGGCTATTTGTTTTCCACCGATCTTTTGGATATTCCCCTTTTCCTCTTTTAATGAAGCTTCGATTTTATAAAAAAAAATTATGCGATCTCTTTTCACTATTCTTCATCCTTATATCTAAGTTACTTATATGTGTTTTAAAATATTTATTCCTTTGTGAAGGGTGTGTTTCGTATTCTTCAACTCTGATTATTTTAAGGATATTTTAGTATAATTATAACTCTAATTTTAGTCTATTTAAAGGGACCTTATGTCCTTATTTTGATATGCCAATAGCAAGGGCTTTTCTTGAAGGCGACAAGATGTAGTCGCATACGAGTTTTAATGAGAGTTTCATAGTAATTATGGAGAGTATTTTATACCCCTTTTGTGAGAGAACTCTATGAGTGTTAGGCTTTTGTTTACGAGTTTGTTCTTTGATATTTTGAGCTTTGTAATCAAGGTTTTGGTGATGTATATTTAGTATATTTAGGTTAATTTTCTGCATATTATACTCTTGTTTATTTACTTATTTAGTGAAAAGTCGAAGTCTCATTTTTGTGTGTTTTTCTCTCTTTGAGGGTTTTCCACGTAAAATATTTATATTCGTTTTTATCCACTTTTATTATTTCGTTATTTATACGGGTAGATCCCCAACACTTAAAAATATTTAATTAGAATTTATTTAAACATCATTCGTTATTTTACAACTAAAAATTATCAAGATTTGTTATAAATTGTGAAATGTTAATTAAAGATTGATTTTACTGAGTTCTTTATTTCTTGATGTACTTAGAATAATCATTTCTATATTACCTATTTCTTTGCTTACTTACTAATAGTTTAATTGTATTTTTTTTCTTTTGAAATATTTTTAATGATTTATTTGTTTTTAGTGAATTTTTAATGATTCATTTAATCATTTATTGTTAGTTTTCAATAATATTTTTGTTGGATTTCATGTTTTATGTCTCTTATGATTTACTCAACTTTGAAATATGATATTTATATGTCTGAGTTACACTAACTGGTGAAGGTTCGAGCCCGACCCAATACTTAGGGCTTTTCTGTGGCGATAGGAAGAGGTTCAGTGGGTGGATTAGGCCCAGTCTCATCGGTATGATGTCTTGAGAAGAAAGAAAAGCTCCAACCTATTTATATAAAAAACAAAAGCAACAAAAAAAGCAAAGTATTAAAGTGTGGGAAAAAAAGCGGAGAAGAAGAAACAAAGATGAGCAGCATTGGAACTGGTTACGATCTCTCTGTCACCACTTTCTCTCCCGACGGACGCGTTTTCCAGATCGAGTACGCCGCCAAAGCCGTCGATAACAGCGGGTCTGCCCTTCTTCTCGTTCTTCTATCTTATATATCTCTTTTAGGGTGTCAAAATTCTAATTTTATTTTCAAAAACATATTTTTCTCCCCTTTTTTTTTTTTTGCAGAACTGTGATTGGAATTAAATGCAAAGATGGGATCGTTATGGTAAATGTTTTCTTTTCCTTTTTTCCACAATTGCTTAATGACGAACAAAGAAACTAGCAGCACCAAATATTTGGGTGTAGACTAAAATGGCTATTATTATCTTAGGGAGTGGAGAAGCTGATAGCATCAAAGATGATGTTACCTGGTTCTAATCGTAGAATCCACTCGGTTCATCGTCATTCCGGCGTGGTATTCACTATTCTTTCAGCTTTAGCTTTAAATCAATGAGATCTTTACCCACATTTTTCAATGTTAACGTTTGGGGCTCTTACCACCCTCTTTCTCGTTGATGTTCAATGCTGTAATTCAGGCAGTGGCTGGATTAGCAGCTGACGGGAGACAAATTGTGGCCCGTGCTAAATCTGAAGCTACTAATTACCAAAGGTTTTTGTCTCTCTTTTTTAATTTATTAAGTTTCAGTTCCATAAGTTCAGCTTTAACTTTACCTGTTGTGTCCATCTAATTATAAGTTTCATTTGTTGGTGTTTGTGAAGTGTGTATGGTGAACCAATTCCTGTCAAAGAACTTGCTGAACGCCTTGCAAGTTATGTCCATTTATGCACCCTTTACTGGTGGCTCAGGCCCTTTGGTTGTGGGATAATTCTCGGTGGTTATGATAGAGATGGTCCCCAATTATATATGGTTGAACCATCTGGCATCTCCTATGTAAGTCCCAATTAGAGTTTCTTTTGTTTCTTTCCGTGGCATTACTATGTTATCTGTATGCTATTTTTCACTATTCAATAATGTTCTTCATGTTTTCCGATTTGCTTGTTAAAATATATGTAGAGATATTTTGGTGCTGCAATCGGGAAGGGAAAGCAAGCTGCCAAAACGTAAGTTGTAGTTGTAAGCTTATTTCTTTTATGCTGTAAAACTTGGAGGAAGATTGATAAAATCATCTGTCCATGCTAGCTATTAAATGAAATAATTGGAGCATTGAATGTTGTGAAACATTTGCTTTTGCCAACTATTTTAAGCTAGCGGAGTTCTTTCATGATTTTTATGCCCAAACTTTTTTTGCCGGATGTTTTACATCCAGCTGAAAAGCCTTTGGTGGGCTTTATTCATTTTTTCTCTGAAGCCTAATCTGCAAAATATTTCTGGCATCCTTTAATCACACATGGTTTCCCTAATTGATCCATTTTAGTGGCCTTTATTCCAAACTTGCATTAGAAAATAGAGAGAGAAAAAGGAAAGATGAAATGTTGAAGTGGATGTATGAAAAATGAAACATATCCTTTGCATATTGTTTCATTACTTGCCAAGTTGTCATTGGTCCACGAGTACTCAAAATCTAGTCAACACAACCTTGATTCTAAACTATTTTGTTGGCTTCATAAATCATTTCCCTCAGTAATATAAATTCTAATACTAAACAACTAATAAGGTTACAAATTTATGGTCTACTTGGACAGGGAAATTGAAAAGTTGAAGCTGTCAGAAATGACCTGCAGGGAAGGGGTTATTGAAGTAGCCAAAATGTGAGTTTGTCTATCTTAATTCCTTGCAGTTTCTGTTTTAATGAACTTGTTAGGAATCTGCTGTGTTATTGGTGGTTCATTGAAGTTATGTATATTTTTTTCAGTTTCCTTTCTTACCTTTCAAAATGATTGCTTATATCTTCTTTTCTGAATGTTAATGATTCTTCTTTCTTTTCCTGCATTAAGTGGCAATCTAGAGAACATGCTGATGTTCCTTTTCCATTATTTTATTTATTTATTTTCTGTATTGTTGGTCTAGTACCATGACAAGCCTGGTGCTTGTGCACTATATCGAACATATTTATAAGAATGTAGATTGAATACTCTGCTGGCAAAATAACCAACTACCATGACTAATAAACAAAATATCTGCGGTGTCAAGCATAATGCTGGAATTGTATTTGTTTACATTTACAATGCATATGCACAATATCATTTTCCTTTCTCTGAGAATGCATGTATAAGATTTCATAGTTTGAGTTATCATTGAGCAGCATCTACAAAGTACATGATGAAGCAAAGGACAAGGCCTTTGAACTGGAGATGAGTTGGGTCTGTGATGAGTCAAAGCAACAACATCAAAAGGTAATTCCTGATACCCATTTTGGACATACATTACTTTCTGCCTTTTTGCTAGCTTCATCGGCTAGCAGCAATTACATACTGTCGGCTATACGAATTGAATTATGCTTGTGTTTTATTCAGTTTCTTATCCTTCAATTAGCATCTTGTATTTCATCGAAGTTGGGGACATGTAATCCTTATGTAAATGCCACCTTTTTTTCACTCATGGATGGTTCTCATAAGAGATTCCCTGCATCTCATAAGATTCTTGTTCTTGAAATTCCACACTTTTCCAAACTCAGAAAATTAGGGTTACTTATTCCTTGGAGCAAATACTTTCATACATAGTCATCTTTCTATTTGGTAACATCTTTCATGGACATTTATAAACTTGTCTGATATGCCAAAAGCGACGATTTTTTTTTTTTCATTTTTTACTTAATCTATTGCACGAGGCTTTTGATTCTAATCATAGTTTGCCACTTTCCACTTTTTGTTCTCTCTTCATAGCCTGACAAACTATAAAGTTACTATGTTGAAGGAAATAAACAGTGTTGGTGCTATGATCTTCTCCACTTCTATATCTTATGCATAATTTGATTTGTTATGCTTGTTTCATGCACTGGAATCTTAAATTTATCAGCTATAAATGGTGATTAGAACCATTTTTAAAACGGCATGGATAAATGAATAACTTCTTTCTTTTCTGCAGAATTTAGTTGTCGTTTGGAAATTTTATTGCAAGTCCTTGATCAGTTTTCTTTTTATAGCTTTCCATCTGATAACTTTCGGCACTTCACGAAATTTCAGGTTCCTGATGACCTTTTAGAGGAAGCCAAGGTTGCAGCTAGGACTGCATTGGAAGAAATGGATGCTGACTAATGATTACAGGAGATAGAATCATCTTGTTATCTTATGTATTTCGATCTTCACCAAGTTCCCAATGTTATGGACCGTCAAAATTAAGAAAGGAGTGAGTGCCTGATTAAACAAGGTCTTTCTAAGATCACATGAGCAGCAGGCTTTTGGATGAGATCATGGATTCAGAAAACCTTGGAACTGTACTGTAGAGTTTGTAGGCATCACGTAGACTTTGTCAGTGGCAACTACTGTGAAGGTTGTTGAGAAACATCTTTCTAGGTTTGGTGTGTATAACGCTAAACTATATATTGCTTTTACAGGGGCTGTATTTTCGAAGTCAATTTGAATGGTGTGGTACTAAGACTTACGAATGACCCTTCGATTCATTCAGTTTTGAAAATTGAACAAATTTTACGAACTTGAGCCAACTGAAATATGAACTAGAAAATGGAACATCTCGAACCATTTGAGACCGAAATCTGATCAATGATCAGGTGGGAATCGAATTGAATTTGATTATTCTGGTCTTAGGTATATTGATAGTTTTTTTTTTTTTTTTTTAAATAGGTATATTGATAGTTAATTATTGGTAAATCTACAATTTTTTTTCAATCAACCGTTAATGAGTA
Organism: Kokia cookei; assembly: GCA_039519145.1. Classification (NCBI taxonomy): domain Eukaryota; kingdom Viridiplantae; phylum Streptophyta; class Magnoliopsida; order Malvales; family Malvaceae; genus Kokia; species Kokia cookei. Next base: position 915,521 of record JBBHDX010000612.1, read on the forward strand.
ATCGAAAAATGATATGGCTAGTAATTCATGATCCAGGATATGTATTTAACTCACATGATATGACTCATTTCCACTTAATGTTTTATATTTACATAATACAGAAAAAAAGAAAAAAAGAGAGAGATTGTAGTAATAATAAAGATAAGCGAATTGTAAGAACAAAGATGATAGAATACATTATAATAAGGAGTTTTTAATCATGATATTTTTTGTAGATTGACTTCATGATTAAGTAAATTGTGAATTATCGGAACGATATTTTTGAACATAATTACAATTATTAGAGTTTAATTGTATATGTCTGATTGGGCCCTTCGTTAGTTTAACAAAAGCTCGATTGGATTGCATTTAAATTAGAAGAAAATTTTACGATTTTAAAAATAATTTAATCGAGTCGATCTATTCGATGTGGTATTAAATTGGACGATTAAAAGAATTGTTCAACTAGATAATTTGATTAAAAAATTTTCTTAAAAAATTCATTTAAAAAAATCTCAATGATTTTTGAGAAAATTAATTTTGATCAAGTACAATTAAATTAATCAAATTAATTAAAATAAATATGATATTTTTGGAAATTAATTTTCAAGTACCCGTGGGTAATTGAACTTGAGATTGAAAGCTGAAATCGAGATCAAGATCCAAAAGTGGTTGAATCGAACCCAATATGTGAAATTAGGTCAAAAGTGGTTGAATCGAACCCAATATGTGAAATTAGGTCGATGGTCCAGCATGTGGCTTGACCGGACCGATCGGGCCTTCACTGGCTCGGATCGAACTAGCTCGGGGTGTCGTGCGGGTATCATGCCTGCGATGACACCGTCGAGCACAGTGGTGTCGACGGTATTCAGTTGGCTATAGGATAGTAGGCGATGATGATTCTTCGGTGATTGAGTAGTGGAAAAATTACACTCCTACTAGGACTTTAATGTATAATTTTATTTTAGATTAAGTATTTCAAAAATAATATTATTTTAATAAATTTAATTAAATTATATTTATCTTGATAATATTTTATTAATTTAATATTAAATTAATTATTTTAATATCAAATTTAATTTAATATTTATATTGTAGATAAATATTCTACTAATTTAATAGATTTAATATTAAATTTAATCGAGTACTTATCTTGATGAGTATTATATTAATTTAATATTAAAGTGATTAAGTTTATCTTAATTGAACTCTCTAAACTCTTCTTATATAAAGAGAGCATTGAATTATTATTTTTTCACAAACTTGAATTCATGAGAAAAATGTAGAGAAATTTTTTTTTGAAAGATACTTTTTATTTACAACTTGACCTAAAGTTTAATGAAATTGTGAAATTATTCCACTGGTAATTTTTTGGAAATTTTTTTGATTCGGAGCAAATTCACACTCGACATACGTGAGCTTGAGGATAGCAGAAAAGATTACTCAGTTGAAACGTCCATCCTAAACGAATCGAAAAGGTACAATTTTGATTAAGTATTGATTATTTTAATATCACAACCACATTCTTGTTTTTTTTATTTTTTTTATTTTTAAAACTCTTATTTCTCCCTTAAACTTATTTTCCATTGCATTTTTCAAACCCGTTTTTTCAACATGTTAAAGTTAATCAAAATTGTATAGTAGACTATACTTTGAACCAACTATTCCATTTGATTAACCAAATACATTTCACACAAAAATTTCAACACCAGTCAATGCATAGTATCCAAGGACATTATTATAATCATGTGTCTGTAACCTCTTTCATGAGTGTTGTTAGAGTCGAGCCCTTGAGCTATGAGAAGCAACTGTACTTCACATTCATATAAACAAATCCCATTAAGAGTGTTCTCATAATTATAACACTCCAACATAATTATGTTATGAGTTTATTAAAAGTATAATGCTCATCCTTCCTTTTATCATTACAAACATCTAACACTTTTTAACATGAGAAATTATATTATAGATTATTTTATAGTGCCATGTCACGTACTAATAGTGTACTTTGTTTTATTGAACTCAAGATTTAAGTTGAGTTTTCTTCATGAATGACTCAAATAGTATGAGTTTGTATTATATCTCTCATCTAATTCTGTTAAGAAAATTACATATCAACTCTTTATTTCATTCTTAAATTTAATCAACTTTCAAGAACTCAAATATGGATTTAAAAATATTGAAATCAAATGGTTAAACAATGATTCGAAGTTAGAAGCGCTCCAAATTTTCCCTAAAAGCAGCAAGAAAACTCAAAATCAGAGCCCATCCAAGAGTAGGAATGATTTAATCGTACAAAAATCTAACTCCTATTTATTTAGAAATATTTTGTAACTTGAAAACATTAAATTCTTTCCAAAAATTTTCTAATTCCTTCATAATACATTCCAACAAGACACAGGTAGGGCAAACAAAAAATCTATAGCATTCGCTCTTTCCTTTTGTCCTCCTCCAATTTTTTTATTTTCTTAATAGCCAAAGTAGAATAACACTTGCAGAATGATCGATAGGTGGATTGTACCAGCTAAAAAATTACATGATCGATAGTTTATGCTCTACAAAAACGACAAAGCGCATTTTCGTAGTGACATAGGTTAGGGACAGCATTGGGCGACAAGAAAGGAGCAGTGATCGTGTTTGGTATCTATTTGAAGAAAGGAAATTAGGATTTTGTTTAAAGATGAAGTCCCAAAAAAAAAAAAGAAAGTTAAAAACTAAAATCAATTTTGAACCCGATTCATATTTTAAACGGGTCTAATTTTTTTGTTTAAACTTATTTTCAAACTTAATATTTTTTTCCAAAAGCGAATGACTCGACTCGTGAACATTTCTACTTATGACATCTTGAGTGTTGTTTTATTTATTAAATAGATTTAAGTATTATTATTATTATTATTAATTAAAACTCTTAAATACTTTTAGAGTAATAAATTTTTTATTTTCACTTCTTTTCATTCCAAGAGTCTAGACAATCTTACCAACAAATTTGACTAGTATTGAGTTGTTTGATTTATCATTCAAATTGAAAACACTTTTCAAAAATACAATAAAAATTGTGAATTTAAAAAAAAAATACTTTTAAAAAAGTTGATAATATTTACAATTGCTATCAAAAATTATTTTTGAAAAAATAAAATGATAATTTTAGACATTAATTTTTTTTAATATACTGGTGTGATTACATGATAATATTTATTCATACTTTCTTAACCCTATGACAACGCACACACATCTTACATATACAGGTGCTCAAACTCAAAACTCCTAAGATAAACATTTTTTTTTTCATTGGAATCACTTATTGAGTTCTAGACATTATGTTCTAAAATAAAAGATTTAATGAGAGATGAAAAAAAATAACTTCAAAAAGTAATTTTTCAAAAACCAAAAGCTAAAATATTTGACTTTTAAATTTAAAATAATGATTTGGTTTCAAAAACAGCTTGTGTACCAATGAAGAACACTTGACTTCAACAATAAAAAATGCTTTTCCAGCCAAACGCAAAAACTGAGATATGAATGTGATTGTCGAGTTGAGGTGCAATTGATGTCACCAAAACAATTGATATGAATGTTTGCAATCAATTTGGTGTTAGAGCATCATGCTCTCTCGTGAACTGAGCACATCGAAAATCAAACCCGCACAATCTGTTACTTCAAGTGCTACATCCAACATCAGCCAATTTGTTCAGAGTGCCATAAACGCACTTAGCACCACCACTTTCATCTGCTTCAAATGTCAATCAAAAGTTCAATGACAAAACAATTGTAGTTCCATAAAAACTTATCCAACACCTCCTCCAACAATTCACAAATTGACAAAAATCTTAAAAACTTCCACCAACAGCAAGGGAAAATATCATAATGGCAATTCAAGTTCCAAGCAATTTCAATGATTTTCAGAAGGTTGACAAAAAATGCAAGCACCTCGAATACAAGACGAGTTTGCTAGTAGCCACAGCAAGTATCTTCACCGAGAAGGGCCGCTATAACATCTGTTACAATGGGTTTATCGTTCACACACACATTGTCATGACCAAACTGACCATGTCCCAGAAAATCATCTAGTTCAGAAATAGCCATCTGATTCGGAGTTTCATTCTTGCCGTTGCCTCCTGCATGAATCATGACGAATAGTATTAACATAAAATGTTATTAATTCATGCCACAGAATTCATCGGTTGCAGAACATTTCTCACCCAGAATGCTCTCAACAAACTGTGATTCATCATCCAATGAGCTTCCACTAACAGGAGTGTGCTCACTAAGAACGGATGCAGCAGAAAGAGCCGAAGGAGAATTAGGGTCGCAGTGTGCTTCAAATTCTAATTCACAATCCTTGAGGCGAAAATCAGCAACCTCGTCAAGCATCAAATTTGAAGACTGCTGACGAGAATCATCCTTTGAGCTATTAAGCTTCTTTGACTCGTAAAGTACCGCTTCAAGGAGACCACTGTTTTGTAGTGCAAAACATTCTGACTTAGCCCGCTTCATTGGAGGGGACTGGATCAGAGTATCAACAGACTCAACCAAAGGTAGTGGGACTGAAGAATTGACCCAGCTATCTTGTTGATTATCTGAATATTGGTATGAAGGGAGCTCCAAGTTCATAGCCCCGGACAAGGGCTCAGAAGGAGAGAAATTACTATTTAGAAGGGCATCACTGCCAGGAGGTATACCAAATGATGATTGGTCATTGGTACTGAAATCAGAATCATATGGAGAAGATGACTTGTAGGGCTCATCAAAATTTTCCTTGCAAGCAAAATCAGTCATTTGGTTGGGCAATGATATATAATTGCTGACACTTTCCTGAAAATGCTTCGGAGGGCATGCCATTGGGAACATATGGCCATAACCATGGGACAAACCAATAGTTTTAGGAGGAATGTTGAGAAGTTCGGTTGAATAAGACAAAAATTGTTGGTTGAGCTCTAAATTCTCAAATTCCACATGTGGAATCTCAAAAGCATCTGACTGCACGAGATTGGAACCAAAGGAGTCCCGATTTGGCATTGAAGCCACGTTATGACTCTCTTCTTGACTTAAATTTACTTGCAAGCACACATCAGGAGGGTAAATTGGCAAGCCAGCACGTTGCAGTCTCTTAATTCTTGTATTCCAGAAGTTCTTTATCTCATTATCAGTTCGTCCAGGCAACTGGAGAAAATAAAGGGATGGAATGATTATAAAAGTGAACTAAATAATAAGAAAATAGCACATGAAGGAATTTTGTTTCAAAGAAAATTTACTATTAGAAAGAAACTAAACAGAACATGCGTATGAGAAGAGCTTGCTTATCATGCCCCAAAAAGATGCTTGAATAAAACTTACAAGCTCGGAATAAGCAGTACAACATACGTAAGGGAAAAAATAAGAAATGGGATATTGGCTAGGTACATATATGCAGATATACATAGCTACCAACCTTTTCGTCTGCTGCTCATATATTGTCCTCCTTACCAGTATTAACTATTGTTATTCTTGTTTTAAATTTCCATAACAAGGATTAAAATTATACATGAGCATCTTTTTCGTTTAATTATTTAAATTTTCTATCCTACTATAGTTATTGGAGTTTATTTATGTTTAAAAGTTTTTTATTAAATATTTAATGTGTTGTGTGATTAGATAGGATTCTTAGTAAGAGTCATAGTATAAATATTCTACTAGAAGGTTAATAGGACTATTTGTAAAAGGTTTTAGTATAAATATTCTAAATGGTTAATAGGATTAATTCTTTTTTTCAATAAGAGATAGGATTAGGGTTTTCAGTAAGAGAATTTTATTAGCAGTAGGTTATTGGAAAAACCCAAAACTCCATTCTTTCAATTACATTAATCATCTCCTTTTAATTTTTTTTAGCTATTTAGATTTTCCACTCAACCTAATAATTTACCACATCAATTTTAGTATCAGGGCCTATTTAGATCCTAAGACTTCATATTAAAAATTACGTTTAAGCCATGAGTAGACATACAAGAGGTCAAGAGAAAATCAAAGCCAACAAATAGATTTGTAAGAGATGAGACGTATGACTAAAGAGTCGTCGCAAGTTGTACAAGCTTTGCAAAGACATTGACATGTGGAAACTTGAATGAAGATTCTGAAAGGTGCCCACAATCCTTTGGACATGTCAAAAGGCAGTCTTGAAGGTGAATCCAACGAGGGAGAGGTTGATAACCCCTTTCAAAATATGGTTAATGTAATTTAGAATATCCTTGACAATATGCCTTACACGCTGAGAATAGGGTTTTACACTATGGTGCAAGGAGACCTTTATCTAGTTGGGCAAATGACGTCTCCCAAAACAGCCACAATGGTAAGGAAACTGCTTCTTCAGGGTCTATGAAGGCAGTGCAACAAGAACCAACAAAGGTGATATAAGAGTGAGTTGCGGGGTGGAACACAATCCAACTTTAGTAGGGCAAACATTAACAAGAAAATAAAATCAAATGTTTTAGTTGTGCTGATAAGGGACATTCATCTTTTGCTTGTCCTAAAGAAGAGGGTGAACCTAATTGAACATAATGAAGAAGGTCAACTGTCTGATACATCTATGATGATCATACTAAAGGGGAATCATTGATGGTTGGAAGGTTAATGACAACATCCCACAAAAGAGAGAATGAAGATCGGAAGAGACAATATCATTGATGGTTGGAAGGTTAATGACAACATCCCACAAAAGAGAGAATGAAGATCGGAGGAGACAATATTTTTAGAACTTGTGTACTTGGGGTTTTTTAAGTATGTGATTCAATTATTGATAGTGGGAGTTCAAAAAATTATTATAAAAAAAACAATGAACATGTTAAAGTTACCTAATGAGGAACACCCATGTCCATACAAAATTCAATGAGTTAAGAAGGGATTTGAGATACCTATCAAATTTCAATGTTAAAGTTTCATCAAATTATTAACCGTAGGTTGTTGAAAAAACCCAAGACCCCATTCTTTCAATTATGTTAACGTATCTCTTAATTTTTTTTAGCTATTTAGATTTTCCACTCAACTTAATAATTTATCACATTATTTTTGGTATTAGAGTCTAATTAGATCTAAGGACTTATATTGAAAATCACTTTTAAGCTATGACTGGACATACAAGAGGTCAAGGAAAGAAAATCAAAGCCAACAAATAAAGTTGTTAGAGATGAGGCGTAAGATAGAAAATTGTCACATTTTTTTTTTTTTAGCTATTTAGATTTTCCACTCAAACCTAATAATTTACCACATCAATTTTGTTATCAAAGCTTAATTAGATCTTAGGATTTATATTGGAAATCGCTTTTAAGCCATGACTAGACATACAAGAGGTCAAGGAAGAGAAAATCAAAGCCAACAAATAGAGTTGTTAGAGATGAGACTATGATAAAAGAATTGTCACATTTAAGTTTTTTTAGCTATTTAGATTTTTCACTCAACCTAATAATTTACCACATCATTTTTGGTATTCTTAGGACTTATATTGGAAGTCACTTTTAAGTCATAGCTGGACATATAAGAGGTCAAGTAAGAGAAAATCAAAGCCAACAAATAAAATTGTTTGAGATTAGGCTTGTGATAGAAGAATTGTCGCATTTTAATTTTTTTAGCTATTTAGATTTTTCACTCAACCTAATAATTTACCACATCAATTTTGGTATTAAAGTCTAATTAGATCTTAAGACTTATATTAAAAATCACTTTTAAAGCATGATGCATGACTGGACATACAAGAGGTCAAGGAAGAAAAATAAAAGCCAACAAATAGAGTTGTCAGAGATGAGACTATGATAGAAGAATTGTCACATTAATTTTTTAACTATTTAGATTTTTCACTCAACCTAATAATTTACCAAATCGGTTTTAGTATCAAAGCTTAATTAGATCCTAAGACTTATATTAGAAATCACTTTTAAGCCATGAATTCACATATAAGAGGTCAAGAAGAAAATCAAATCCAAGAAATAGAATTGTCAGAGATAAGGCGTATGATTGAAGAATTGTCGCAAGCTATATTAGCTTTGCAACAATATGAACATGTGGAAACCCAAACGGAGGTTCTAAAAGAAGCCTACAATCCTTTGGACATGCCAAAAGGTGGTCTTGAAAGTGAACTCGATGAGGGAGAAGTTGATAACCCCTTTAAAAATATAGTTCATGTAATTTAGAAGATGATTAACAATATGCCTTACAAGCTAAGAAAAGAGTTTTACACTAAAGTGCAAGGAAAACTTTATCTAGTAGGGCAAATGGTGTCTTCCAAAACAATTACAATGATAAGGAAACTCCTTCAAATAAGGTCCATGAAGGAAGTGCAATAAAAACAAACTAAGGTGATATAAGGAAGAGCTAGTTACGAGGTGGAACACAGTCCAACTTTAGTAGGGCAAACAGTGACACTCAAATCAAATGTTTTAGTTGTGTTGACAAGGGACATGCATATTTTGATTGTCTTAAAAAGGAGGGTGAACCTAATTGAACATGATGAAAAAGGCCAAGAACTATCCGATCCAACCATTATAATAATATTGATGATGACAATACACAGGGAATCATTTATGGTCAGAAGGTTAATGACAACATCCCACAAAATCGTAATCTTTGCAGTTTGAAGTATGTGATACAATTATTGATAGTGGGCATTCAAAAACTCATATCTTAAAAGAACAATGAACGCTTTAAAGTTACCTAATGAGGAACACCCCTGTCCACACAAAATTCAATAGGTTGAGAAGAGACTTGAGATATCTATCAAATTTCAATGTTTCATCAAATTTGTTATCGGTAATGATGTAAGTGACGAGGCTTTGTGTTATCTTGTGCCGATGAATGCATGCTATCCTTTTTCAACCTTGGTTATTTGATCATGATATGCAACATTTCACTAAAGAAAATACATACTATTTTCATAAAGGGGTTAAAAGGTACACTTTACACCCTTAAAGGGAGATGACAACATCCAAAATCAACAAGTTGAATGGGTTCGTAACAACTAAAGAGTTGGAGGCAACAAGGCAAAGTAAGGTTGTCCAAGAAGTTCTTGATGCCTACAGGTGATTCCTATTAAAGTGTGTGAGAAAACCAACTTGCAAAAGTATTTCGATTGCAGAAGATGAGTTGAGGAAACTTGATCCTAAAGTTCATGTGGAAGCGGTCAAAGTTTTTGCATCTAAAACAACTTTTTCTCAACCAAGGGAGACTGATGCAGGAGCATCTAATTTTTCTTAATTATTTAAAGTTTCTATTTTACCTTAGCCATTGGAGCCTATTTGTGTTTAAAATTATTGTACTAAATATTAACTATGTCATGTGATTTTCCACTTGACCTAATAATTTCCGGCTTCATAAAATTTCTTTTGCAACAAAGGAAGATGTATGACCATCATAGCCCTTGGTTGGACCAAGCCAAAGAACAGGATGTTCATTCACCTAAAATGAAGTTATCAAAACTTAGAAGAACTAGCTCTTAAGCAAGTTTATTGTGTGCACTATGCATCAATAAATCCCATGCACTTAACACTCCATGGAAGCATGCTAATCATTGTCTAAGCCATAAATTTTGAGTCTTCACATATCAGGATAGAATAAGGAGCGTGAAGGAAAAATGACTTGCACATTGCAAAAAGTTGACCATTCACAAGCATCAATTAGAACATTTCATGAGAAAGGAAGAATCATCATCTCTCGAAATAAACATCAACATCAGAGACTGCATATATTTGTTGATTAGTGCAAGTGTTGTATTCTACCAAACCAACTTTGAAAGCTAAAAGTGATATGTTATTAAATTGAATACGTCAAAAGCAATACCAACCTCTGCAGCCATTCGTGCCCATTTGTTTCCCAACTTAGCGTGTAGCTCAACTATACGACGCTCTTCCTCTGGAGTAAACATGCCCTTCTTCAAATCTGGCCTTAGGTGGTTTGCCCAACGCAGCCGACAGCTTTTCCCACATCGTGAAAGTCCAGAGTGTTTCTGGACAGCATTCCAATTTCCCTCACCATGCTTCTTTACATAGTCCACCAGAATTGCATCTTCTGCTGAAGTCCAAGGCCCTTTCTTCAAATGACAGCTTTCTCTCATACCTCTCCTACCAACTTCTTCAACTAATGACAAATCAGACTGACCTTTCCGCATTACTCCGTTGCCTCTACTTTCATATTACAAAAACCAAAAAATAAAGATTTCTTCAGCACCAAAAACAAAATACCTAGGATGATACTTAAATGAATCTATTTTAGTTTAATATTATTGTTTTTCTAGTAGAGATGATTATTGTTCGATTTGTTTTACACAAAAATGACGGTTAATATGTAACATTAAGCTAATAGAATCTCTAATGGACACAACGAAAGTCCCACTGGTTGAGATCAATTTACTTCATTTTTTAATTCTAAAATCATATTATTGTCCATTACTTTTTCCAGTATTTTAGAAATAAAATATTTGTTTAATATAATGAAAAATAAATTTCAATTAGAAGGATTGTGGTTTTAATTTATGAACAGAATACCAAACCAAATAGGCTTATAATTACCCAAACTGAATCTAGTAAAAACCAAACCAAACACCAAAGTTCAATTGATTTTTGGTTTTCTCGATTCTTTTTCTCAACCCTACTTTCTAATAGTTATTTGCCCTTATTAATGTGAACCATAGTGGTGATAAAAATACTCCATTAGAGTAGCATCATTTCAACTATATTATTTTTATCAATCAAATTTGATAAACAATATATTGAAACAAAATAGGATGAATTTATTTTGTTATTTATTTATTTTCGATACGCAGAGCATTCCATAGAAAGGTTCTGGGTAATTCTTAGAAATTTGATCATAAGAACTGGCAATATGTTCCGAAAATCACATTTTTCACTGCCCTTTCTTCTTTTATTTTTATTTTCTACGAATTGGATATGGGAAATCATTTCTACAAATAAGCTCAAAATTTTATTTACATTTCATTTTTTTTTTAGTAGATTAATCAACAAACTGAGCCATCAACTTGATCAAAATATAACTATCGAAATGCAAAATAAAAGTTGTTCTTACCAGAATGAGCTGAAGATCATGGGAGTTTGCAGAGCTCATCCAAAACCCTAAATACCTAATTAGTTATTACGGATTTCCAGAACCAAAAGCAAAAGAAATTTATTTAAAAAAGTAAAAGAAAAAATATATAAATTGCTCAAAAATATAAATATCAAAATCGGGAAAAGGAAACCATGAATAAATCAACTCCAGAAAGCCACATTTCCTTTGAAATTTTCTAAAAGAGATTGTAAGAATATAGCTTAGAGAGAGCTGATTTAAATTGAGCGAAGAAGCTCTGAATTTTTCTTTTTTCTTAAAAATTACAATAATAAAAAGGAAAATGAAAAAGTGAGAAACCTAAGGTAGCAAGTGAAGTAGAGATGGCAAAAAGAGAGGGAAAATAGGAGAGAGAAGAGGCTCACTCACCTGAGTCAGCTCACCACACCTCACCTCTCTCCTTTTTTGAAATTTTATTGCCTTTTAATTTAAAAAAAAAATACATTTATCCTTTTAATTTATAGAAAAACGAAAACTTATTAAAATAATCACGAACCAGTAACCAGAGTATTTTTTTTTTATTTCTATTATCAAAAAAGGATATATATTTTTTTTTCTTATTTATAGTTTTTTTATCAAAATAAACAACAGTAGTGTATGCCAACCATGTTTTTATTTTATGTTAACTTCTATTATTAATCCTTGTAGTATACATAAATTATGGTTTTAATTCCTATACATTTATTTGATCATTTTTAATTCTCATATTTTTGAATTTCGAAATTTCGATCATAATTTGATCAAATGGTAGCTATTAAATTCATTAAGTTAATTATGCTATTTTCATAATTTTATATAGCAAACATATTATCATAAGTGTAATGTCATACCGACATATTATTCACCATATTACTTGCAAAAACAAGTTAATTTATGAATTTAGCAGTTATTATTTGCTTTAATATTGAAATTTAAAAATCTAAAAAGCGTAAGGACTAAAAATTATCAAAATGAAAAATATAGACCAAATCTACAACTTTAGACAGAGTCCAAGGGTAATAGTAGAATTTTATTGGTTAATTAGAAAGTACAATGACTAGAGTTGACTAAATTAAAGTATAATGTTTAAATCCACAATTTTTACATATTATAGGGACTACGAACGCCCTAAAATTTCCAATACATTATCTGGTATTAATTTGTGATCATGTTTAGTAAATTTTGAGTAAATATGGAAATGAGTTAGATAAAGAGAGTTGATAATGGATTTAATTGATATTGAAGATGAAAATCAATGTAAATAATTGTGAATGTGGAAATATGGAAAAAAATATCATACTGTAAAGTTTTAAAAGTATAGGAACTAAAATGTAATTTGATCAAATTGAAAAAAAGAAGTTATTAATGATTATTTTGGCACGAGAATAAATCGGAATATGAATTAGTATGATGAAAATCTCTTTTAGATTAAATGGGAAAATATTAAAAAATATAAAGATAAAATTGTAATTTTTTCATTTTCACAATGAAAGGGGCAGAAGTTTAATTTTCATCAACCATGAACATATGATAGAGAGTAAATATGATTTACAAATGTGGAATTTGATAAGTGTTAAATTTGTTGTGAAGAAAGTGTAATAAGATGTAAAAATAGCTAAACTGCAATTTTTCCATAAATGACATTTTGGTCCTTTCTCAAAAATTTTATATTGAAAATATTATTTTGATGGAATCATATATATATGACAAGGTATATACACTAAAATTACAATATCCTTTAAAAAACTCTAATGGTGTTTTTTTTTTTGTTGAAAGGTAAAAACTCTATAAATTTTTAAACTATTGTTATTATCACTTGTAAATAAAAAAAGTTAAATAGATAAAAAAAAATTTAAAAATAAATAATTTTACAAGCATATATGAATAAAATAAAATATTAGTAAATAATTATTATTAGAAATTTTATGATTTTTATTTAATTTCTAATAATTTTGTTAAATGTTAATTTTTTATAATTTTAATGATTTTTTTATTTTTTATTATAATTCTAAAATGTATCTGAATAAATGAGTGTCGAGATTCAAATGAACTTAAATAACTTTTTGTCCAAATTTATTATATATTTATTTTAAAAATATATTTTATTCTTCTAAAATTTTTATTTTTGTTGACATGACTTTTGTTAACAATCATGTCAACATTACCGTTAAAATATACATAGTTAATGTTAGTCAAAAGGTTTATTTAATCAATTTTATTAGTTCAATGATTCAATTGAATGTAAAAAGTTTAGAATGCTTAATTAATTAGTTTTGAAAAAGTTTGAGGACTGATAATACTATTAAGCGTTTATTAAACAAGTTAACATCTAGAATTAAAAAAAAAAAATAGCCCTATATTATATTTTTTTAAACATTTGTGAAACGTTAGAAAATAAAATTCATACTTTTATTAAACAAATATAATATAATTTTTTCCACATCTCTATGAACCATTCCAATTTGGAATACACGTGTATTGTTTAAAAATTTTCATATCATTTATGGTGTGAAATATAATTACATTAAATGCATTTATTACACATTAATAAATTAAATTTAATACTTATGATATAATTCCATAAAATGGAAATTAATTTATCTATTAAAAGCACTAAATCATATATACATTCTTTCTTAAATTTATATATGATATAATTCATGATAAAGGAAGGGTAAAAAACTGGAAGACTATTGTATTTAAATTGTTCGGCTCGAGAAAGAAAGATTTAAATTTGATTTGAAAAGGAAAAAATAAACAGATTTTAGAAAACAAGAAAAATAAAGAAAATAACCCTATGCTATTTTTTATTAATACTTTTCCCTATTTTCTAGTTTTTTTAATTAAATCTATTGCAATATTCTTAATCCGACTTAGATGTTAAACTTTCGAAAAATTATATTAGCCACCGAAATGATCCAGTAAACTATCAGAATTTTGAAAATAATCTTTTTAAAACATTTGATTATTTTAAAAGAAAACTTAGTTAATTATCGATTTATTTATTATTCAAAATTCAGTTATAACTTTAGCAACAAAAAAGTGATATTTACATATGTTATTAAAAATGTAGGGGTTCATGCATAACTAATTACTTATTCATAATTCAATATCCTAAAATCAAATTAAATGTCATGCAAGATATATATAAAAAACCCAAATCTATGTCCCATGCCACAATTCAAAATAAAATAATACAATTTTTGAATACTTCAAAAGATCAATATAATATTAAATCTAAAATATATTATTAGCTAAAACCGCGTTGAGACCCTCCGGATGACGCGTGCGCGTCCTAACTTAGTGGGTTATCTGTAATCGTGAAAAGAAAAGGGAGAATGAACTATGACGCTCAGTGTGAGTTAAATCACAAGAAAAACAGAGCAAACGATTAAGCATAAGAAAATATGTCACATATAAATAATTCACAGTAGCACTTTTAGAATATCGATATTTCATATCACTCACATTATATATATACCAGAAATCCCAAATTGTATGCACATGTTTTTGTGGATGCCATACAATTTTGGTTTTAATAGGATAGATCTTACCACACTGGTACACACCACATTAGAAGTTCCCCTGAACTCCAACCACCAACACACCAGATTGTGGTTTAACCACTACTGATTCGTTGATAAACTGTCAATGGCTATGGCCACATAGCAAAAATCCCAGTAGATGGAATTTGCTTCTGGCTGTGGGTACACAACGAAAATCTTGCAGATGAAATTTGCCTTTGACTATGGATTACACAACAAATAACCTGCAGATGGAATCTGCCTTTGGCTGTGGATACACAACGAATACTCGCAGATGGAATCTGCCTCTAGCTGTGGATACATAACAAATTTTGCAGATACACTGTCAAACTTCCTCCGTTTACATTATCCCACCCCATACAATGCTATGTGGCATACTTAATACAAATCAATACGGTAGTAATTAATATACTTATAACATAGAAATTCGGTAGCAAAAGTCGTGTTATTCATGTATTCGGATTAACAGTAACATAAGACATGTTGTACGTACGATCCCAAATATAGATACAATAGTCATATGTACTATTCACAATTCATGCATATATATTATCAATTTAGTCGATCAGGTCATGAATTCTAATAAGATTCATATTATTAGATAATTAATTTAATAAAATAAAACACTAAAATAGTTCAAGAATCATTCAGGGACTAAATTGAATAAAATATAAAATTTTAGGTAAAATTGTAAAATTTAAAAAACAAGAGCACACGGTCGTGTGGGATGCTATAAACCATATGGAGGGGTTACATGACTGTGTGAATAGGTCGTGTAACAAACTGTGATCGTATGGAAATTGCAAAATCAAGGTACAGGGGAGACACGGTCGTGTGGAGGGCCATGTGGAGGGTTCTAAGCCGTGTGAGATTCAAACTATCCTAAGGTTCCAGGGCGACATGGTCGTGTGAGGGATTGAGTAGTCCACATGTTCGTGTGGCCCTATCTTAGGCATAGTTTTGCCCAAATTCACTTGTAAAAGAACACACCTTTCATCGGAAGCACAAACGTCAACCCTCATGTTCAAATCTGATCCGATGCACCTAAAACAAGTCCTTCAAACGATATTTATACACAAGTTAACTTTTATTTTCAAGATCTATCAAGATTACCAATAACTTTGGCAAGATACATAAAAGATTCGCTAATTTGAATGAAAGAATAGCATCAAATGTAAATATTACGACAATTTGAGATTAATCAGGATTGAATTGTACTTACTGATTCTTGGCAATGATTAAGAACGTTTCTAATGGCAATTATGAAACTAGTTGAAAAACGAACGTTTCTAATGACGATTATGAAACCGGTTGAAAAACGACTTGAATCGATAATAGATTTTGATCCGGGATAAAATAATAAATTCAACAATAAAGAGAAAATATTTTGCAAAGAAAAAATGAAAAATAGGGAGAGAATAGAAAATATATATTTCTAACACACAAAAATTTGGGAAATGATAAGTTAGAATGGATATTTTTAAGAAAAAAATTTTGTCTAGACACTTAAACTATTAATGATATTATAAAAATATAGGAACTAAATTGTATCAAATTAAATTGTAGTTAATAAATCCTAAATTAAACATAGTATAGGACCACAACCATATTTGACCTAAAACAACCCATTGTCATTTGCCATTTGTTTTTATTATAAAAAGTTTAATGATTTTTTTCAAAGTAAATGTTTTTAATTGAGTTTTTTATTAATAAAAACAAGTTCAATGATTATAATTAGTTTGATAATCATATATTGAAAATTTAATAATCATCTAATAAATAAGGGTAAATTACAAATTGGTCACCAACTTTCATAAGTTTTCATTTTGGGCAAAAAAAAATGCAAATTGAGCGTTGCCATTTAACACCCATTTTCATTTTAGTTACCTAACTTTAATAAATTTTCATTTTGGTCAGCCTCGTTAATTCAATATTATTATACACTCATTTTAATCTCTCAACTTTAATAATTTTTCATTTTGGTCACCCATTTACCTTTTAAAATTATTTTATTTTTTCCAAAAAGAAACCTAGCTTTTTTAGATGAAATTGAGTTATTCAATTGTGGAGATGAAATCTAAGTTTTTTTCCTGCAGCTCAATTATCTGTAAAACTCTAACACCACGTTTGGTTTGTTGTAATAGAATATAGCTGTAATGGAATAGGGCTGTAATCAGTAATTCAGTTGTTTGGTTGAATGGAATGGAATAAAGCTATAACAATATTCTTGTGTTTGGTTGAATGGAATGGTGCTGTAATAGCATAAGAAAAAAGGCTTAAATAACTAAAATACCCTTAGCAGAATTTTTTTAAGTAGATGATTATTATTATTATATTTTAATAAGATTATTATTAAATATAATTTAATAAAAATAATAAATAATTTAATTATATTTTAACATAATTATTATTAAATACAATTTAATAAAATTTTTAATATAATTATTATTAAAATATGAATTAATAAAAATCATAATATATAATATTAGAAAATTAATATATAAACTAATTTATTAGTTTTAAGCTACAATGCATATATAATGTACTTAAATATTATTGGCGAAACAAATAATTTAATTATCTTCTAAACAAAAAAGTAAAAGATTAGAAGTAATAAATAGCTTGAGAATTATATTTTACATTCAAACATAATGTTCATACATTAACAAAAAGTTACATGATGCTATTAGCTTATATGTCATAATTTATATGTTAAATTTTATAACATAAAAAGGGTTCCAACATTGTGCAAGTCAACCATACAAGCAACCAACGCAACATCTTCTTATGGAACTCGTTTCTTTTTGGCTCCACGAGAATTTTGGGAAGAAGCAATTGGCTCAAGCTGCCCTAGAAAAACATGACATAGTTCCTTTCTTCTAGCTCACTTTGTTGCCCTTTAAGATAACCAAAAATATGACATCATTACATCCTATTAATATCAAATCTTGATATCATAATATTCTATAGAACTTCCCGATTTGAAGCATTACGAGGATGTTAGCACAAATTCTACAAACAAAAGAATATAGATAAGTGACATCAGACATCAAGGGCATTAATTCAATTTAACAAGAATTTGGTGAGTAAAATGAACCCATAAGCTGATTAGGATTTTTGGTGTAAACTCATAAACTGCTACTAAATTATTCTTCATAATTGGTAGAGGTATAATAATAGCTGAAAATTTTACAAGTCCAAGCACAATTATCAAAGCAATCAAAAAAAGGTTTAGTTGTATACCCATTTAAGAGGAAAAAGGTATAGTCCTCGAGGCCAATCTCACAAAGCCGCCACTATTAATTGCAAACAACAGTGACCAGCAAAATAAGACGAGAGCAAATAGAGAAAATTTCGAGTCAAATTTATGTTTCTATGAAGCTTATGCTTAAACATTATAACAATTGGACTTACCTGTTGATGCATTGCTATGGCTGTATTAGACGCATCATTTTTAATACCACTTTCGAGTCCCTTTACAATTACTTGTCTTAAAGCGCTCAAGGAAAGCATTGTCTTGATTAAATCCAAAACATTTTTGACTCTGCTGCAGCATCCAGACTCTGAAAATATAAATATGCAATAGAGAAATTAGGCAAATGCAACAAAAGTTAATCACTTAGAAATGATTTGCAATAATAGCAAAGCATTTTTCTACTGGCTTAAAAAGTTTCATTTGTAATATAACAATAAGACTTTTTAGTTTTACACTACATGGGATTGGCTACATGGATCAAAGCCATTAATCCTACTCCTACAAAAATGCACTAACTCAAAATTGCGAGCAGAAAACAACAGCCTACCTTTTTGCATTCCAGAAATGCTGCAAGAGCTGAAACGCCTCGCTCGTCCAAGGATTCTCTAAAAACACAAGAACATTATATACCTATTTTCTTAACTTAGGCAAAAGAACATTTAACATACCTATTTTCAGCTACAACAATAATATGATCTAAAACCAAGGCAACAAAGATTGGACCACTTGCTACTTCAATTCTTATGATCAAGTTCTAGCGATTGTTAATTCAATTCCTATCGAAGCAAAGGCAAGAAAAAATAAGGGGAAAGGGAAAAGGTTCTACAAGTATGGTTTTGACTATGGAAGTTTCTGCATAGCATAACATTTGCTTAAAGTGTAGTACTCAAGGATATACACAATAATCCAGCAGTAAAACTGTAAGCAAAAGGATAATGAAGTTTCTCTTACTGTGACCATAATTTTAAGTATTTTGTTTCAATTTAAGAATGACCAATGACTAAATCAATTTAAAAACCACTTTTCCATAGATGTAAGCAAAGTACAATTTGAGCATTTGACAAATGAATAATTTCCTAATCCATCATGTACTAACCATAAAGATCATGTACAATAAACATAACCAAACAAATATCATCATTCGTTGGTATCATTAAAGAGTTTGCTAGGCAGATGTAACATCCGTGTGTTTGAACCGGATTTGGAACGTTGATAAAATAGAATTGAGAATTAGAAATGTTTAGTTCAAGTAAGGAAGGTTAGAAAAATTTAAGGATTAAATAGTAAATGAGAGAAAATATGGGGGACTAAATAGCGAATTATCCAAATTAAATTTTGAGTCATCATGGGAATTAGATTGATTTAGGAGAGGCAAAAGAGTAATTTGGTGGAAGATATTTTTGGAGGCAAAGTTTTGGGCTAAAGTGTAAGGTTAAAAGGCCCAAGGACTAAAATTGCAATTTTGCCATTTTTTTAAGTGAGATATTTTAAGTGAAAAGTCTAGAAAATTTGAGAGAATAAAAAGTGATTAAAAAGATGAAAATATCATCTTTTTCATATGTTAGCCGTCCATGCCCTTTTCTTCCATTTTCAACTTTTGCTTTTATTTCAAATAGGTCCTTCCATCATTTTTAAGCTTTCCAAACTCCAAAACCTTCCATTTTCTTTGAAATTTCTGAAAGAAAGTCATAAAAGAGAGTTAGTAGACACCTCAAATCTCATATAGAGTTACTTTTGGGGTGTTAGAGAGATAAAGAACTAAATTGAGAAAATTTAAATTTAAGGGTTAAGGTAAGAAATGGTTAAATTCTCATGATATACATGTATTTTACTGTTATTTAGCATGAAAATTATTGAATTATAGCTTATAGCTTATATGTGTTTATGTGAAATTGAAGAGAAAGAGAAGAGAGACAAGGATCAAATTGAAGACAAAGGAAAAGAATAAAGCAAGGGGTAAAAGAGAGGAAATTCAACCTTTTTGTTTTAAGTACTACAAAAGTTTTGATTTTTAGTTTACTTTCTCTAATGGTTTATGAATTTTTAGTATAGAAATTGTTATATTGGTACATAGTTTGAATGTTTATAATGATAAAATGAAGGGATTAATATGTGATTGAGTAAAACAGTTTGGATAGAACAGAGGATTAACTTCGAAAATTCACAAAAAATTGTATATAATGAGTTAAGGGTCAAATTATATATGTAATTAAATCTTATTGAGTGTAGTTTCATATGGAAGAAACAGTGAATTAAAAGGAACTGTATATTTTGAGATATACTAGTTTTTGTGTAACAAGGTCAGAGTAGGTTCGAGTTCCCCTGTTCTGACTTTGAAAAATCATAGAAAAATTATTAGAGACTGAAATTTATATGGTTGAATCCTTAATAGTCTATTTTAAAAATAAACATACGAGAACATTATTGGATTCCTGTACTAAAAGATAGATAATTTTTAGTGAAGAAAGGTCGAAACTGTCAGGCAGCAGAGAAGGGGTAAATTGAAAGAATTTACTGTACAAATTGGATAAATTAAAAATTCTGGAAATTTTATGGTAAAAATATGATTGAGTCTAATTTCAGAAACATCAAGTGGATTATAATTTTGAATTCTGTAGCTCAAGATATAAATATTTTAGTGACTGTGACGCATGGGGACAGCTTTGAAAATTAATGTAAAATTAAGAGTAAAGAGGTATATGATGATTATGTATATGTGAATAGAAATGTAAATGTGATGCGTGAAATAATGAGAAATGATGAATATGAAGTGTTATGCCCATGTAGACAAGTTAGAACCATTGAGATAGTAGTGGCATGCCATTAAGGAACGCTAGCGCGCTTACTGTTTCGCACTTCGTGTGCTTACTATTTCGCACTTCGTGTGCTTATTGTTTCACACCTCGTGTGCCTACAGATTTGTGCCATGTGCGCCTACTGATTGCACTATGTGTACTTCAATACTTTCTGTTCCGTTTATCCGATGGGTTCTATAGAAGTCTATATTGGGCTAAAATGTGGGAAAAAAATGTGGACCAAAGTGAAATGAATGTTAATGTGGTACGTTACAAGCTATATACTGGTAAGGCGAAAGAGTAAATTACATGAGAAAATTTAAAAGTTTATACTTTGCTTTTGTAGTACTTACTAAGCCTTTACAAACTTAACGCGTTTATTTTAACACGTAGGTACAAGGAACACTAGAATCTAAATCGGGACCTCTCATCACATCACATCACTTGGAGCTCAAATTTAGGTATATTACTTTTGATGTAAAATGACATGTAATATGGAACTTAAATGTGTACTTCTTAGAAGACAAAAATGTTGTTTTGAAATGTTTTGTGTGACGAAATAAAATGAGGTATTTTGGATGAAATTGTGTTTTCGGACTAAATTGAATTGTTGGTTAAGTTTTCACATGTTTCAGGGGATTTTACTAAATTTTCCAACCTTAATGGCTGATTTTGAAGCTAAGGTCCTGATATATCGTATATTAATGAAATACTTTTGTATCAGATTTATACGTATAAACTGGGTATAGAGGTGTTACAGCAGAACAGGAGAAGGTGAAAAGAGGAAAGAAAATGATTTGAATCAAAGTTATAACATCAAGTTCAACACCTAACTTCAGCATTTTCCCCAAAATAGAAAACCCAAAATCAATTCGACCTAATTGACAAAAGCAATTAATCAAGATGTTCAAAGAATAAACATTATAGGAAACTCCCAATAATTCGATCTGTCTATACTTAGAAACAACAATGGCACAATGTTTCATCCTAACAACGGCTCCTAATAGTTTATTAAATTCCACAATTGAAGGCTTTGGATACTTGCCTATCATCTTATTGAACAAAACCAGAGCATGATCAACATTATCGAAGCGATAATCTATTTTGCCCTTTCCTCTAATAGACATGGGCATGGGTTTCTTACTTAAGGCTTCGATGTGGGTAGAAATGGTGTTAGAAGAAGAAGAAAAAGAAAAAGAGTGGAAATTAGAAAGATGACTTCCAGCATTAACAAGTGAACCAAGAATAAAAGAAGAAGGAAGCTTACCCATACCTTGAAACTGAGCAAAATGGAAAAGCAAAGAGAGCAGAGCTTGAAAATGAAAGCAGAAGGAGTGTAAATTTTGCAAGCTTCTGTCGATGAAAATGAAAGAAAAACATTGAGAAGTCTAAAAGAGAGAGTGATGGTAAAATTGGAGAGGCTAAACAACAAATGAGGATTCTGTAGGGGAGGAAAGGGAATAGAAACGGGTTTTTTTTGCATAAGATTGTAATAGAATACACCCGTAATGGGTATTCCATTCAACCAATCAAAGGATTAGTGGTGAGCCCATTGAATTGTGGTGTAATGGAATGGCTATTACAGCTAACCAAACAGAGTGTAAGTTTCTTCTTAAGAAACCCAAGTTTTTTTGTGAACAAACTTAGGTAATTCCCTATAAATACTTTTTAAAGTTGGGCAACGAATCCTAAAAATGAAAAAAATAAAGAATTGAAAAGATAAAATAGTTTTCCTTGTCAAAATTCAAGTTTTTCCTATAAAAACTTAGGTAATTCCTTATAAAACCCTGAGTTTTCCCCTTTAACAAAAAAAGAAAAAACTAAATTTAATTCTAAAGAAGTAAAATAAAAATTAAAAAAAAATAAAGTTGAGTGACCAAAATGAAAATTTATTAAAATTAAGAAATTAAAAAAAAATGATTGTTAACAATATTGCCTAATTTACAATTTATTTTATATTTTATGCCTAAAATGAAAACTCATAAAAATCAAGTAACCAAAACTTTTAGGATAAGTAACTATAATATCTCAACATCTCTTCCATCCACCTCCTCCATTAATATCTCAACATTGCTTCCATCGACCTCCTCTACCTCAATATCTCTTCCCTCAACCTCATCTGGTATGCTCCAATCAAACCTGAAGGAAAGAAAGATGTAAAGGGGCAGGACAGCAACATTCAAAATGGCCAACATGAGTAAGTAGTTGTTCAAACGACACTTGTCAAAGGTGTCGCCGAACCAGTCTGGTGCAAGCAAAGTAGCAATCGCACCTAAGAAACTCCCAATTCCAATCAAACTTGATTGGAATATGAAGTCAAAATACCGTTTGGATTCGGGCACACGATCAGAAAAGAAATCTGTTAGCCCCTCAAAAACAAGCCCATTGGCAATTCCTAACAAGCCGAACTGAGGAGCAAGCCATAGTATTGACATGGGAATATCTTTGTCGTCATTAGGGTTTTTCTTGACTAGATCCAATCTCCGGCGCTCCACTAACCAAGCACTTAACAAGGAACCAAAACCAATCGCCATCCCAACACCCATTCTCCAATATCTAGCACCACGTTGCATGGCTTCTTCACTGCTCCAAAGCTTCCTTATTAGATACTTGGTCGACATGGATACTAAAAAGCTTATGAATTGTTCAAACACGTAGAGTGAGTTCACGGACACTTTATTAAATGTATTTAGAGAAATCCTGGGATTAATTCTGGTATCCAATCTATACCCTTGAAGTACGGAAATGGAGAATCTCGCAACTTCCGCTAGAATATAAGGGATGAATAAAAGCCAAAGAGGGATCAATTTCACAAGCCCCCTCACTTCCTTCAATCGAGAAACAGCGGTTCGTCTTGTTGGAGGTATGCGTAGGTAATATCGTTTGCCACAGATGAAAAGTGCGTAAGCCGCCGCCACCTCGATGAATGAAACCATGAGCGTTTGCTTCCACTTAAGGCTTGATGCGAACGTCCAACTTATGAACTGTCCAAGAAAGACGGCACCATTGGACCATAAACTAGCACGACCCTCTACAATATCCATGTACTCTTCCTTCTGTTGTCTTTCCGACTTTGTCTCATCAACAACAATAGTATCTTCTTCAAAATGGCGACGTAAAAATACTTCTAGAGAAACGCCGTTCCCGGCTAAGCCAACCGATAATACCGGTAGAGCTATGTAAAGGATTTGATTTCTCGTTTGTTGGGATAGAGGCAAACCAGAAAGCCATAATATCAGAAATCCCCGCAAAAATAAAGCCATTTTATTTTTTATTTTTATATATTGTGACAAAAATTGAAATCTATTTTTATTTAGTTTCTTATTATGATGAAAATTTTATAGTTAAATCAGTGAAACGAACTCTAAAGTATAAAAATAATTTAAAATTTTAAAAATTAATGATCTTAATCAAATTGAATTTGATAAAATTTAATTGAGTTGGATTTTTGAGATGATAAAAAGAGGAAGGAGGCCGTTAAGATGACACTGCATATGATGATATGTGGAGAGCTTTAAATGAGATGTAATAATTTTTAAGGTAACTTCTCCCTCCTTTTTAAAGTCACGCTTTGAAAACCTTTACATCTCATTTGTGGCTTTTCGCATCTCACTATAAACAATCATCTTAGTTTTCCTCCTCTTTTTAACATCAGCAAAGTCAATTATTTTGATTTAAATATGACAGAGCATTTTAATGTACATATTCCAATGTACTCATAGCATATTATAGATATAGTTATTTATTTAGTTACGTGGTTTTAGTTTTCATTTAATTTTCTTTTTAACTTTGTGTGCATGAAAGCAATTAATTAGTTTAAAAATTTAAAAATCTAAAAATAATTTTTTTTTTTATATTTTCATACCTTTTTAAATTATAAAAATAATTAACTGTTGACCTGACTTTTTCATCTACTTTTTAGTGATTTGATAATCATTACAAATTTAAAAGTTAAAAAAAAATGAAAAATTAAATAAAAAGAGTTGAGGCTTCGTCTAGTTGGCAGACACCCAAAACTGAGCAAACCAGAGATGACATTGAGCCCGTCCACTTGAGAGATAGACGTGAAGATTTAAGTTAATAAAAAGTAGTAATTACTTACGAAGATCAAACATGGCAAGGTGAGGATAATGACTCGGAAATGACCGAGACGATCAACTGCAAGGTGGTGAATGAGAATGCCCAGAAATTGTAGTAGGCCCTCCATAGCGGCTGTAAAGGCTATAGCTCCCCCAATAGATAAGTTCTCCCGGGAGTCGATGATGTGGGATATCAAGAATGCTTTAAACGCGTTCTCTATAAATGATTTGCTGAATGTCAAACCTATCATTATTGATATCAGATTAACTCAAAAAGTAAATTATCTTCATGCTATTTCTAATCCCATGTTCTATAGTGATGCAACAATATTTGTGCTATTCTGCTCAATGGATTTTAATATTGTAATAATAAAAAGTTCGAATAAATTTAAATTCAATTTAAGGTTTAATCTTTGGTTATTAGAGTAGTAACAGGGGGCTAATCTAGGGATATAGGAGGATATATAAAAGAAGGTAATATATGATATAGGCGGATATATTATTGAAAATAGAAAATTGAAAGAAAAATCTGAAAAAATTTTATGCTTCTATTGATCCGTATATCTCAAAAAAGGATTACAAGCAAAGTAATTATGTACACTATAACAATCTAACTACTCTGCTAACTAATCTAACTGAAGTCTAACTAACATTTACAACTAATCAAATAATTAACTTCTAACACTCCCCCTCAAGTTGGTGGGTGAAAAACATCTTTAACCCCCAACTTGGATAAGAGTAATCCATGTTGCTGAATACCCAGTCCCTTTGTCATGATATCTGCCAGCTGGTTATTGGAAGATACATACTTAGTCTCCAACAAACCTTCTTGATTTTTTTCCCTAACAAAATGACAATCTATCTCTATATGTTTAGTTCTCTCATGAAATACAGGATTAGCCACAACCTGTAATGCTGCTTTGTTGTCACAATAGAGTTTAGCAGGTTGTGTTACATCCAAGGAAAGTTCTTTCATCAAACCTTTCAGCCACACAACTTCTACTGATGTAACTGCCATGCTTTTATACTCAGCCTCAGCTGAAGAACGTGCCACTGTTGTTTGCTTCTTTGATTTCCAAGAAACTAAGGATTTTCCAAGCTTTATGCAAAAACCTATCACTGATCTTCTGGTCATTGGACAAGTTGCCCAATCAGAGTCACAAAATGCTTCAAGTTGACAAGTACTGTTGGCATCTAACAAAATTCCCAAACTAGGAGCCTTCTTTATGTACCTTACCACTCTAAGAGCAGCCTCTAAATGCACTTTGGTGGGTTGATGCATGAACTGACTCAAGTGGTGTACTGTAAAAGTGATATCAGGCCTAGTATTTGTCAGATAAATCAATTTACCAATCAATCTTTGATACTGAGTTTTATCTGTCAAGACTTCTTCACAGTTGTTCTGTCCTACTGCTTCATCATACATCACTGTGGTGAGCTTGCAGTTTGGTTCCAAAGGTGTGGATGCTGGTTTGGCTCCCCCTAAACCAGTGCTTTCAATGAGTTCTAAAGCATATTTTTGCTGATTTAATATTATTCCCTTTGCTGATCTCAAGACTTCAAACCCCCAAAAATACTTTAATTCTCCCAAGTCCTTCATTTTGAAGTTCTTGTGAAGAATCTCTTTTAATTCCTCTATCATTCCACAATCACTCCCTGTAATCAGCAAATCATCCACATATGCTAACAAAATGACTAACTTGGAACCTTGTTTCTTTATGAAGAGAGAGTAATCATACTTGCTCTGGCTATACCCAGCAGATAATAAAGCCTCTATCAGCTTAGCATTCCATTGCCTAGAGGCTTGTCTCAACCCATACAATGACTTCTGCAGCCTACAAACCATCTCCCCCTGGCTGCAAAAACCTGCTAAAAGCTCCATATACACCTCTTCATGGAGGTCACCTTGTAGAAAAATATTATACACATCCATTTGACACAAAGGCCAAGCAAAGATAGAGGCTAAAGAAAGAATGAACCGAACAGTAGTGATTTTTGCTACAGACGAGAAGGTATCCACAAAATGTACTCCTTTTTTTTTATTGTAGCCTTTGGCTACAAGACGGGCTTTGCATCTTTCCACTTCACCCGACGTCTTATACTTTATTTTAAAGACCCATTTGCAACCAATTGGAACTTTTCCTAGAGGCAAAGGTACAACGGACCAAGTTCTGTTTGCCTCAAGAGCCTGAATCTCCTCATTCATGGCTTGGACCCAAAGTGGATTTTTGACAGCTTCATGGTAAGTTATGGGTTCAAGAAACTTAGAAGAAGCAGAAATAAACACTTGAGTATGTAAAGGCAAATGGGAATAGAAAATGGAATTGGAAATGGGATACTGACCAGAAGAATGAAATGGCTCTGGAGGAGAAGTGGATTGGCAAGAGCAGACAAAATCCTTCAACCAATTAGGTGGTTTAGTAACACGTGTAGATTGTCTTAATGGAACAGGAGGAACAAAAGGTGATGGAATAGGATGAGATAATGGTTCAGTTGAAGAATCTGTCAATATTGTTGGAAAAATAAGTGTATCTGAACCATGTGTTTCAGTATTTGTATTTGACTCAATGGGTATAATTGGTGCATTTACTGTATTGGGAACAAGAACTAAAAAATCAGAATCCAAAATATGAGGTTGGTCAGGGAAAAAAGAACGTGTATTTGTAGGCTGTGGAAAAGAGAAAGGAAAAATGGACTCATGAAAAACTACGTCTACTGACAAAAAAGGTTTTAGAATCAAGATTGAACATAATGTAACCTTTTTGGGTGCTAGAGTATCCTAGAAATACTGATGGAATAGCCCTAGCTGCAAATTTATCAGGATGGACGATATTGGTAGCATACCCTAGACAGCCAAACACTCTCAAATGAGAAAGATTAGGAGCCTTTTTATAGAGTGCCTCAAAGGGTGATTTCCAGTTTAATAAGGAAGTTGGTAACCTGTTGATAATGTAACAAGCTATAGAGACACATTCCCCCCAAAATTTCAAAGGCACTTTAGATTGAAACTTAAAGGCTCTAGCCATCTCTAAAATATGCCTATGCTTACGTTCAACTACCCCATTTTGTTGAGGAGTGTAAGGACATGTACTTTGGTGCAAAACCCCTGAAGAAGAAAAGAAGGCAGTGCACTCATTGTTGAAAAACTCAGTCCCATTATCTGTCCTAACAATCCTAATTTTAGAATCAAACTGTGTCCTAACATAGGTAAATAATTTTTTGAGAACTAGAACAGTATCACTCTTGAGTTTTAACAAAAAATCCAAGTCATACGAGTATGGCCATCAACTATGGTAGGGAAGAATCTACAACCTATATGAGTGGACACTCGGTAAGGTCCCCACAGGTCTAAATGAAGCAACTCAAAGGGTTTACTAGACTGAGATAAGCTAACAGTGAATGGTTGTTTAGTTTGCTTGGCTAAAGGGCATATGGAGCAATCATGAATATTTGTCTTGCAATCAATATCAACACCAGTCAGAAAAGAAAGTTTATGCATAGTAGAAGTAGAAGCATGTCCAAGACGTGCATGCCAAATATGGATATCTTTATTAGCAGTAGATGTCATACATGAAACAAAATTTTCAACATATGACAGATTAGAAGGTAAAACAGAATTACAAGAAACTACAGAAATACCAGAGTGTAAACCAGTGGATCCAAAAATGTATAATCCCTTGCGCTCTTTACCAATCCCCTTCATCCTTCCAATTGCAAGATCCTGTAGAATGCAAAAATCAGGATAGAAGGTGATAAAACAGTTATGATCACGGGTGAGTTTGGAAACAGACAACAAACTTTGACTAAAATGGGGTACAAACAACACATTGTGAAGTGAAATAGAAGGACTTAAAGGACAATAACCAATATGAGTTATAGGAACATTTTTACCATTTGGTAGATGGACAAAACGTGAATGTGTAGCACATGATTTTGGAGAATGCAAACTTTTGAAATCAGACACAATATGATCTGTTGCACCTGTGTCTATAACCCAGGAAATAGATCCATTAGTAAAATTTGTATCACTAGCATTTATACCTGCCATGTTCACAACTGTATCAGTTGCAGGAGCCTTTTGAAGCAATTTCAGTATTTGGTTATATTGCTCACGAGTGAAAACAGGAGCCCCTTCATGAATTGATGACTGAGAACTAGCAAAGGAATCTTTTAAAGGACTCTTAGAATTTTCAGAATCTGCGACCCATTCAAGACCAGTAACCATTATTGTTGCCTAGGTTCCTTTCTTCTTGGTGAACTTATAATCTGGAGGAAATCCTATGAGACGGTAACAACTCTCTCGCTTGTGTCCCTTGATTTTATAGTAATCACATACTTCATTGAAACGACGACGATCAGCAGCCTGTGAATATAGCACCGTTGATTCTGAATAAGGTGTAAAACCAGAAAGATGTATCCTCTGTGATTTTTCTTGAAGAATCATGGAATACGCTTTATTAACTGAAGGAAACGACTGCATCAACAAAATTTGGCTCCTAATGGCAGAGTAAGTTTTATTCAACCCTATCAAAAATTGGAAAAGTTTTTGTTGAACCAGATGTTCAAGATTCTGTTGCAAAGCTTCATACTGACAAGATGAGAAAGGAACAAGTGATCCATACTCATCCCAAATGAGCTTGAGTCGAGTGTAATATCCTGACACCGCAGCATCTCCTTGAACCAACGTGGCAATTTCTCGGTGAAGAAAATAAATCCGAGAGCCATCAACCTTATCAAATCGCTCCCGTAAATCCTTCCAAACAAGTGAAACATAGAAGTGAAAACAATTCCTGCGGAATTTTATCTATTCATTTTCCAGATTTAAAAATTCAAATCCAATTATTAATATTAGATTTGTCTCCGAGGCTCGTTCGAAAAATAAGAGGGTTTTGATAAAAATATAAGTTCAAAAAAATGTTATTGGGCAAAAAAATAAGGTCCACTTAAAAAATAAACTGGGCCTCAAGTAAAGTTTTTGGCCAAAGCTCGGCCCAACCCGAATTTGCAGAAAAAAACTAATGTTTTACTGTTGTTTTTTCACTATTTTATTGTTGTTTCATTATTATATTGTTACTATTTTGTTGTTATTGTTTGAATATTGTATAACTCTTATTTTATTATTAATTTTGCTAATATTTTAGATGCAGTTGATTGTTAAATTGCACCTATCTTTACTATTATTTAAGTATAAAGATTTTTTTTAAAATTTTATTTTCAATTTTTTGAGAAACGTCTATTTTAATGTTTTTAATGTATTATATTTTTTTTTATTTAAAAAAAAACATAAAATAAAAAATGTTAATACAATCGAGTTTGGTCGAGTTTGGGTTTTAGCATTTTTATCCAGGCCGGATCCATGAACAGCTCTAGTTAACACCATTAAAATTTTATTAAGTTCCTTGATGTTATATTTTAAAATTAAAAAAAATCTCTCACTTGGTAATCATGTAATAAAAAAATGACATTGTAATAGACTTAGATTTGATAGAAAAATTTAACGGTGTTAATAATTTTTAAAAATTCATATAAGCATCTTAACCAAAATAATTAAAATTAAAGTGTGTATATATATATATATATTAAATTTTAAATTTGAGCATAGTACAAGGTCTAAAGCTAAAATTTGACCATTGTTATATAATCTCAAGAAAAGGCTTAATAACAAAAGTGGTCACTAACGTTTGCATGTTTTGTCAAAATGGCTCTAATTGTATTTTTGAGTCTTTTTTGTCATCAACCTTTGTTTTTTTTTTTTTAAATATGTTTTTTTTTTCTAACAGATTTAATGAAAGTATGGTTAAAAAAGTTAACGAGAATGATGTGGAATTTCATCTATGGAATATTGTTAATGAAATGTAATTTATTACTTAGATAACCTAATAAAATAATTACATGTAGAAAATAATAAATAAACAATACATTAAATTTAAAAAAAAACTCCTAATTTAAAAAAATAAATGTAATTATCTAAAAAGAACTCAGTAGAAAAAATTTTCAATAAACAAGCACATAAAATATTGAAACCTTGAATTTATTCATTAAATCTATTAGAAAAAGTAGATTGAGAAAAAACAAAGGTTAATACAAAAAAAAACTCAAAAATATAATTAAGATCATTTTGACAAAATATGCAAATGTTAATGACCAAATTTATCATTAAAAAAAAAAGATTGTGATACCTATAATAAAAGAATGTCTTTGGTAATGAATTTTATTTGACTCGTATTTATATACACTATGAATCAATATTGAATAATAAATTTAATAGTCGAATATTCAATATATATCTATAAAAATATTGTTCGAGTACTATCAAATATTAAATTATTTATTATACCATATATATATTAGGGATTATTGTTAGGTATAATTTGTCTTCTTTCATATAATGACTTTGATCCTTTTATCATGTTTAAATTTGAGATTTAATTGTTATACTTTTATTTGGTATAATTTGTATTAGGAATAGATTATCTCTTGTCTTTTTATGGTTTTGATTACTTTACTATGGTTAAATTTGAGATTTAATTCTATCCTCTTTTAGGTAAATTCCAGTCTTTGTATTATTATAGCGACGTTAACTAATCCAAATAAATAGCATCTTTAATTATTTTGGTTAAAATGTTGTTGTAGATTTTTTTCTTAAAAGCACTAGTTCAAATTAATAATGATAAAATATTTTTTTTTTGGAATAATGTTCTTAAGAAAATTACGTTAGCATTTTAATCTTAATAGTTAACAAAAATAATTGTTTTGACTAAGTAATGACGTCATGAAAATCGAGACATCGATTTATGTCAAAAATTAAAGTATAAAGATAAAAATTCGAATCTCAACCAGGGGCGAAGCTAGGGGGTTAGCAGGGCCCTGGCCTCTCTTAGAATGATTTTTTTTTTATTTAGGTCCTTAAATTTTTTTAAATTTTTAAATTAATAAAGGTAAAATTACACTTTAACCCCCCTTAAAAATGATAAAATTTTAATTTAATCTTTTAAAAATTACACTTTTTCTATCGTAAAAATTACAATTTAACTTCGACCCCCTAATAAATTTTTCTTACTTCGCCCCTGATTTCAACATAATATAAAAGTAAAAATTAAAAAAAGATAAAAAGCCACGTGTCAAGAAAGACTTTTTTATATAGTATAAGTATAACAAAAAAAATATTAAAACAAGATATAAAATATATCATAATCCGAATTATCAGGCTATCAAAATATAAATTATCAAAGTTGTGTAAATATAACGGAACATTTGGTTCACTGGAATGGAATAGGACTGTAATGGAATAAATTTGTAATGAAATAGAGTTGTAATCAGTAATTCAATTGTTTAGTTGAATGTAATAAAATAGAACTGTAATAGTATTTTTGTGTTTAGTTGAATGGAATAGATAGCATAAAGAAAAAAAAGTTAAAATGATTAGAATACCCTTAGTAGAAATTTTTTAGGTAGATAATTATTGTTATTAAATTTTAATAAGATTATTATTAAATATAATTTAATAAAATAATATATAATTTAATAACATTCTTAATATAATTTTTTTATATTAAATAATATTAAAAGATTTTTTACTTTTATATTAAAATATTTAAAATCTTTTATTTATTGCATTTTAAAATAATAATATACTGCTATAGTTGACATACAATAAACACATTAACATATTTCCACAGCATATGACGAGTTCAACTTAATAATCAGTAAGATATGCATGCGTCAGCATATTAGTAAGTAAGATATTTCCTCTTCTCCTATTTCACTTTTGTAAATTTGGAGCATCCAAAACTTTTTTTTACATGCATAACCAAAATCTTGGGAAAGAGAAATTATTGATTAGTTTTTTATTTGGTATTTTGATTTACATGAAATTTTTTGGTTTGTCATATTTTTTTAATTATGGATTATTTTTGGTTTAGTATTTTGTTAAAATTTGAGTTTTGTAAATGTTGGTATCGTGGGTATTTTGAGAATAAATTTTCTGAGGCTATTCCTTGTGGTATTGAATAGATTATTCTTAAGGTTGAGCTCTGAATGATTATTGCAACTTTATTCATGGTTTGACTGTAATAGGTTATTCAGTTGAATGATATACAAGTGAACCAAACACATGAGTTGGTATAATTCATTGAATCAGTCTTGAATTGATTCGCTATTCATGTCAACCAAACAGATGTAAATGTTATAGGGGATCGTTCGATATTACAGTTAGGGTGCTAAAAACATTTCTAGTAGGAGTGAATTCAAAAAAAATTTTAGGAGATCGAAATTAAATTGTATATTTTTACGGTAGTAGAAATATAAATTTATCATTTTAATAGTATATATTTTTATAATTTTTAAAGGATTAAATCAAATTTTTATCTTTTTAAAAAAAATAAAAATATAATTTTATTATTAAAATTTTAAAAATTTAAGGATCTTAAATAAAAGAATTTTCATTTTAAGAGCGGAGCTTCGCTACTGACTTCTGGACCGCAAAAGTAAATCCCAAACAGGTTGCCTTTGCAACCAAACGCACTTTCACGAAGTGCTTATCCAACCAAACGAGAAAGCTAGTGAGTAGTTGATTTTGACTTTGGTTTTTAAGGTGAGGAAATACAATTTTACTTTTATTAATTCATTTTTCTCTACCAAGTACAAAGTGAAGTAATGCAACTTTATATTCAAGCTGTTAGTTACTGCCATTCTTTAGTTCGAATAGGATTATATTCAAATTATAAAATGGATGAGAATATTTATGACTACATAAAAATAAAAAGTTGAAGAGTAATTTTTTAAGATATGTCCAGTTTCTTATTCAATTATTATTATTATTGAGTTATAATGTTTTGAAAGTTGGTGTTAACTAGACTTATTCATGGGTCAAGTCATCAGATTTAGTCTAAAAATCTGTTTAAAATGTGAGAGGGTTTGAACAAAAATATTGACTTGCAAAATGAATTTGAGAAAAAAAAGGCCCGTTTAGAAAATGATCAAGCCTCGGGTAAATATTTGTTTACACGAACTCGGTTTAGCCTGAATTTGCAAAAAAAAAATGTTGTTTTCTTGCTATTTTCTTGATTTTTTTTACTGTTTTGCCGTAATTTCGCTATTATATTGTTGCTATTTTGTTGTTATTGTTTAAATATTGTATAACTGTTAATTTTGTTACTCTTTTAAGACATTTGCTCGTTAAGTTGCACCTATTTTAATGCTATTCAAATGTAAAAAAATTTTAAAATTTATTTTAAAACTTTTAGTATTTTTGATGTATTATATTTTTTTAAAAATTATATAAAAAAATTAATACAAGCGAATCGATTGGAGCCCAGAT